>CP106720.1:60559498-61159498 GCA_025503065.1 Gossypium bickii | reverse complement strand
AGGCCGCCCTTGAAAGCACAACACACCATCATCGGTCAAACTATACCCTTCCAAACCGCCATCTTGAACTTGCAACCTTCGCGTACTTAAAGCTGTCATCCCTAATTGCTTTTTCTTTATCTCTCTCGATCCAAGTTGGCTTAACTTGCGGCTCGCCTTAAAAGACCCATCGTCGTCGTATAGATCGAGACGAGCAAACATCGCCTTAAGTCTGTCACGACCTTTCGGCTCAACGCGCGTCACCACCACGTTAGCCTTGCTCGGATGGTACTCAATTGAGCGATCGTAGTCCTTCAACAGTTCAATCCTCGGGTACGCCTCGATTCAAGTCCTTACGAGTCAAGAGATACCTCAAACTTTTATGATCCGTGTAGACTATCGATTTCTCCCCATATAAGTAGTGCCTCCATATTTTCAAAGCAAAGACTACTGCCGCTAACTCCAAGTCATGAGTCGGATAGTTAACCTCATGCGGTCTTAGCTGACGGGATGCATAGGCCACTACCTTCCTTTCCTGCATCAACACACATCCCAAACCATTATGGGACGCATCACAATAAACTGTGAACAATTTCCCCGCCTCAGGCTGTACCAACACTGGAGCTTCCGTCGAATCTTTCTTAGCTTATCAAAACTTTCTTCTTTGTTTCTCGACCAAACAAATAGGACTCATTTCTTAATAGTTTAGTCAGCGGTCTTTGCGATTAAGGAGAATCCTTCCACAAATCTTCGATAATACCGGCGGACCGAGAAAACTTCGAATTTCCGCCACATCGCCCTAGGTGGTTTCAGTCCAACACCGCTTCAACCTTGCGGGGTCCACTCTAATCCGCCGGTGACACCACGTGACCCAAGAAGGTCACCTCTCTAAGCCGCAGTGCGACTTATCGAATTTGGCATACAAGCTGCGCTCCTCCTCAAAGACTTGTAGAACTATGCGCAAATGCCTATCATGCTCCTCCTTCGTCTTTTGAGTAAACCAATATGTCGTCTATAAACACCACGACAAATTGATCTAAGTATTCTTTGAAACACCCTATTCATTAAGTCCATGAGCGCTGCGTGTGCGTTGGTCAACCCAAACGGCATCACTAAGAACTCGTAATGCCCATAGGATGCACGAAATACCGTCTTGTGCACATCAGCCTCCTTTACCTTAAGTTGATGATAGCCCGACCTAAGATCTATCTTCGAGAATACCGATGCACCCTTCATTTGATCAAACAGGTCATCAATCCGAGGCAACGGATACTGTTTTTGATAAATCAACTTGTTTAGTCGACGGTAGTTGATACACATCCGCATTGACCCGTCTCTCTTCTTAACAAACAACACAGGTGCTCCCCACGGAGATATACTAGGTCGAATGAACCCTCTATCCAAGAGTTCCTGAATTTGAGCCTTCACTCCACCAACTCCTTTGGTGCCATTCGGTAGGGTGCTATAGACACCAGGCACCCGTTCGGGCAACAAGTCTATACCGAACTCAACTTCCCGATCTGGAGGCAGACCTGGGAGTTCTTCTGGAAACACATCAGCCAATTCCCCTTACGATTCGGACCTTCTCAAGCTGCGACTCCTTAGCCTCCAAGGCATAAATTCGAACCAACAAGGCCTCATACCCTTTTTCGATCATTTTCGGCCTTCAAGGCGGACACTACATTGGATAGATAGTCTCTTACGTTACCTATCATGACCACTTCATCACCCTCACCGTCTTTAGAACCATGCGCTTAGCGGCGCAATCCAACCTTGCACGATACTTAACCAACCGGTCCATTCCAAGAATTAGATCGAACTCCCCAAGCGGCGGTTCCATCGGATCGACCACAAACACTACCCCTTGGAGTTCTGGGGTATATCTCTATATAGCTTGTTCACTACCACGAGTGTCCTAGAGGGCTAATTACGGTCATCTCCTAGAAAGCGATCTCAAAATCCAAGTTCAAAGTCTCTACCACACTACTAGCAACGTATGAATGCGTCGAACCCACATCAATTAATGCAACATATGGAAGACCAAAAATTAGGAATGTACGGTGATGACATCCGGTGCGTCACCTCCTCGCGACGCCTCGCTGCGTAGACTAAGCCGGTGCCTAGCCTGCGTGTTGCCTGCACCTGCCGCCACGAATTCGCGACCTCGATTAGGACCATTGCCTCCTCTACCATTACCACGACCCCTCTGCGATGGTCCCACATTCCTTCTTTGGAGCACGATTACGACCCTCGGTGATTCCTTGCCATCTTCCGAGGACAATCCCTTACACGATGATCCAAAGATCCACATTCAAAGCAACCCTCTCTCCGGTCCAATAACCTCCCCAATGTGACTTCCCACAGCGATTACATCGATGGCGGTCTCGATTAGAATCCATGGGCCTTCCACTGATTTGGCCCCACTGTCCGGCCCTCTTTTGTGCATTATTTCCGATCCGACGACCCAACACCTCTTTTTACGCTTGCTCCTATCATAGTTACGCCTCACGGACTCCACGACCCTTTCGGCTACCTTAGCCTTTTCTACCAAAACGACAAATTCACGCTTTCTTTGTGGAGCAATCAACAACCTTAAATCATCCCTAAGTCCGTCTTCAAAGCGGACGCAGCGATCATGCTTTCGATTGACACAACTCCCGAGCATAGCGACTCGACCTCGAAATTTTGCCTCATACTCGGATACCGACTTATTTCCTTGTACTAATCCCGGAAAAGCTTTCCTCCGAGTATCGGTGTATTTGGTGCCCACATACTTCTTACGATAAGTAGCTTTGAAGTATTCCCAAGTAAGTCGTCTGTTTGTAGCGCTCTCGAACCGTGAGCCACCACCGGATGCGACTCATCTTTTAGAAGCGACATCGCTCCTTTCGACTTCTCCTCATTTGTTAAATCAAGATCGTCCATGATCCTCTCGGTCGATTCTAACCAATATTAATTTTATCTTGGGGTGCGACACGACACACCCGAAATACTTCGACTCCGTTGGATCGAAGCCGCTCGGATCTGAGACTTGAGAGCTCTGCACCTCACCGGTCTCGGCCATCATTTTAAAACACGCGCGCATAGCTGCGATATCGACTCACCCCGTCGATCACGATGTCCATCACCAAAAGTTGGGGTGGTGGTGGAGGTGGTATCTCATTATCCGATCCACGGCCCGACCTAAGCTGGTTTTCTGTCATGGCCATTCGTCCTCTACCAAGCGTCCCCCCCGACGGCCGCGACCTCTAGAGCTCATTTCTTATAAGCGCAATCTATTTTAAAAGTTTTATGAATTAGCCAATATTCCATGATTATTAGCAAAAAGAATTTTATGGGCGAAGTTAAGAAGTTGTTCTTTCGATCAAACAAGTTTCAAGTCTTCATTGTAATTGAAGATACACTTCCACTTATTCCATCACCCTCTTTGTCCAATTCCTAACCAGGGGTATTTTTAGTCATTTACCTACAGTGAGTATTTTGGTAATAAAACAAAGTAAGTTTGTAAATCTTGATAAATCAAGGGAAACTTAAAAATTTGCAAAACTTGGGGTTCTTTTTGAGAAATTGTCTTCCCAAATTAGTAGTGTTGCAAAAACTTTAAAAATCAGGGTTATTTTGGTAATTTACAGATTAGGGGCAATTTCGTAATTTTTTTCAAAATCACGACATTTTTGATATTTTGCAAATTAGGGATTTTGGGTATGGTAAACTAAGAAAATTTTGTTAAAATTTTGGGGTAGCTTAGTAGATTTTAAAACTAGGGGTATTTTTGTAATTTACCACTAAGGGTATTTTAAAATGTCCCTATATCAAGAGAATTTTGTAATACAAATCTTACAAGTTTGAGGGAAGTCTTTAAAACTAGGGTTTTTATCAAAATGCGGCTAATTCCCTTTCGGGTTTTAATAATAGGGTTTAGCCCACGAACAAGTCCTCACGGTTAGGGTGAACAGAAAGCTACGCACTGTAGGATTCCCGCGAAGAGGAGGTGAGTCACTAGGACCGCTTAAATACCAAGCTCTTCCGGATCCAATCCTAGACATGCGTACAAGGATTACCACACCCTAACTCGGCGACTTAGTCATAGGTTTGTTTATTAAGGCAATTAAAATCTTATGCAATTGTTGGGGTAAACTAGTCCTAAAGTTCACATACTTTTCATACTATCTACGTCCCATTTCTACCCTTTTTACGGATAATCATTCACACATAGATTAGAGATACTTACAAGAGCGGATCGGTCTTGGGAGACTCGACGCCATGTTGTTCAACCAAAACCATTTTCATAGAGGTTTTCAAAAGCCTATCTAGAAAAATATTTTTAGGCATTAGGCCCTCACAGCCGAGTTTTGAACCTGGCTCTGATACCAACTTGTAACACCCCAAACCCGGCCCACAAGCCATGACCGGATCTGGTATGTCACGGAATAAAAAGAAGTTTGAAAGGTTTGGATTAATAGTAGAAATTTAAAAAAATTTTGTTAAGGGTATAAAAGCGGTGTTCGTAAAAACTCAAGTGGGTTGATTTGGTAAATCCGATTGAGTTGAAAATCCTTTCTTCCTTTAAAACCATTTGACCATTTAAATTTTAGAACAATAGAGTGATCAATAGCTTAGAAAATTTCGTTACCCTATGGTAACATTTTTGAAAACGCGTACGAGTACTTATTTTTGAAACATTACTTTTAACCGATTTGCATAACCGTTCTAAGTTCATCAGTTATATAATAAAGTAAAAACAACTACCTAACCATCCAAAATAATAATAATAAGCGGCCATATTACAACCCAATCGAATTGTAGTGAATAATAAACTTAAAGCGGGGGAAAAATAAAATTTCAAGTCCACAAAACCAACATGGCCGCCTCGAGCTCTCCTCGACTCGCATCGCGCTCTACTCACTCCTGCAAGATGATATGGGAAGGGGTGAGTCACCAAGACTCAGTGTATAAATCCCCAACCCGGAAATAACACTCATACACAAGATATTAGTATGACATGCAATTATGCAACCCAACCTAGCCATCCATACTCTTTTTCTACCCCGTGTGGTACCAAACCACTGGTGGTGCCAAACCACTGGTAACTTATAGTCACGATATCCGTCAATACGTGTGGTGCCAAACCACTGGTGGTGCCAAACCACTGGTGACCCGAAGTCACAATCAAATGATGGGGCCAACCCATCGTGTGATACCAAATCACCGGCGTCGATCCGTGTATCTCAAATGTGGGGCCAACCCACGGTGGCACTAAGCCACACGGGGACGAGACGCTATGAGGTGCCAAACCTCCGGAGGTACCAAACCTCTGGTGACCGTAGTCACAATGTGTTACCAAAACACCGGTGTGCCGCCGACCACGAATATTACTCCCTCTCATCAATCCCACCATCATCATGCTCACATCACAAGTATCATGATCTCATATATCATGCAATCGTATATAGCATAGCATTTCACAGCATATGATGGCATCTACAACATATATCGTAAATCGAGTAATAGGGGACTTACCAGAAAACCAAGCTTATGCCCACTAGGCAAAGTTACCACATGAGAGGTTATAATATTATCAAATAACAGGTTTATACTAATAAAGTGTGTAAGAGCTTACACCTATTTGATCGGAGGTCTAAAAAGAAATCTCGGATCTACGTGATATTATAAAAGTCCCGAACTTATCCTCGTATAGCTCCTATTATTCGGCCATTAATAGCTATCATTAAAGAGTCTCGTTTGATTAACTGACAAGTCCAAAGTTATTGGTCATAACATAACCAAAATAGGGCTCTAGGTCGAACCTTTATTAACACGAACCAACGTGATAGAAAACTCGAACTTGATTTCTTGGCGATTTGTCCCCTCCTAAAAACATAGTGCATAAATCGGTTACTCAAGAATACCAAGAATGGCCTTTGGCCGAAATTCTTAACTATTTCTAAGCTTACCGAAATCCCAAGTTATTGTTTGACTTGTTGAGATCCTCCGAAGAATCAAAATCCAAAGTGCTCCTTGGTGTCGGCTACACAAGCAAACATTTACAATTTAATATGGCCTATACCCCCTCCCCTTTCGGCCGATCCTTACAAGAATCTTAGCTCATGTTTTCGACACTTCCAAGTAATGTAAGAAATTGGAAATTGAGAAATACTTACCAAAATATTCGGCCTTCACAAAGTAAAGAAAACAAAACGATGTCATGAGTTTTGGCCAAGAACAAGTTGAAAGGAAGGAGAACAAGGCCAAGGAAATTTCGGCACCCTCTTACTCTACTCAAAGCCGAATGTACATGTTCCTAGCGATGTCCCTATTTTGGCCATGGATAATTTGAAAAGGAAGAAGACAACTCAAAGCCTAGGCACCTCTTTGCCAAAAGAAACCGATTATCCAAGCCTTTCAACCCTCCTTCACTCGGCCATGCACAAAGGAAGAAACCAAGTTATCTTTGAAGAAATTTGGCCAAGCTTCTTTCTTGTCTAAAACACCTTCAAACCGAGAGTGTCAAGCCTCTCATATTTCCCCTATTCGGCTAGCACAAAATGAAGTAGGAAGCACCAAGAGTTTGGCCATGCTAAACTTTTGCCAAACCTTATGTGGCCAACAACTCCACCTTTTCTAAATTTCAATCCCCAAAAAAAAATAAGCATTATTTCCCATAATATTCTCTCTATTTTCAACAAATAAATTAAAGAAAATTTGCCCATACATTTAATATACATAAAGTAAGCAACCCAAGGAATATAATGCCCATGCTCTTAATAAAATAAGAGAATTTTACCCATGCCTTATAAATAAAATAAATGATAAGATAAAATAATAACACTAAATGCCCATAATTTCGCACGACCATGGCAAAGATGCCTTGTGCATGCGTGCGCGCCACATGTGGTGCCATTTGCATTCTGCCGATCAAAGGCCAAAATTAAAAAAATTCCTTCTATAGCGGTTGCTGTGTCTCGAACCCGAGACACGGGGAGACTGTCCATGCCTCTGACCATTCTGCTACTGCGCCATATCTGTTACAATTGCGTCGGAATTTCCTTTTTAAGCTTCCATCACTTGGCTCTCCCACGCATTTAATGCCAGAGGCCAAAAACGAAATACCCAACTGCTGCCCAGGGGTTTCGAACCCGAGACCTGGAGCAATATCGGGCCCCAGCCACTCGGCCAATTGACTTTCATGTCAAAAACACGTCACGTAATTTCTTTTAAACCTTCTTTCCTGGGTTTCCCCGTTGTCTTAACGCCAAGCAAAAATAAAAGTGCTCGCGCGTCCCCAACGGTGCTCGAACGTGCGACCCCCGAGCTGCCACGAACCATTACGCCCCGACCACTATGCCAAGGCATTATTTGTGACATGTACCCATCACAAATCCTTTTGATCACTCCTCCGCTCACAACGCTAAGCGAAAACAAAAAAATAAAAACACGCACTGCGCTATCCCTAGGATTTGAACGCGACCTCATCCCACTGACCCTTCCAGTAGCGCCCTTAGCCACCGGCCAAGGGTTCATTTGTGCAATAAGCTTGCCAACATTATTCTTAAAGCCTTCTCATTAAGTTCTCCTTGGCGCCAAAATAAAACTTCCACCCATGCGATTCGAACCCTTGCCTTGCTGCATCTTCTAACATTTTGGTGGCGTCTTAACCACTCACTCATGACCATTCCTTTGTGTCAATATTCTTCTAAATAATAATAATAATACTTATACACTTAGCCCCTTTCATCCCAAGCACTTAAGGAACCTTCTTAACCCTATACCCGACTAACTCGGGATTTTGGCTAAACCATAATATGTGCATTTAATCAAGAAAACCCACAATAAAATAATCGCATGGCAAACGACCCCTAATGCAAGATGTTACAATCCATATCATATATGGTATTGAAATTGGTTATTATAAACCATTGACTTATCACAATTAATAAACAACAACATACCTCTTTTCTATTTACAAGACCATGCACATGTGATTATTTAGCTAAAACCCATGAAAACAAAATGTATACTTATTTTATTTCAAAAGACATATTCGAACCAAGCATACAAAAATTTTTAGTCAAGAATGAAATTCCAACCCAAATATAACATTCAATACATTTTCTATTTAATATTATATATTACCGAATACATAACTATGGGGTTTGATCCCTATCTTTTATTATTATCATTTCATATTGCACATTCAAGTAAAACATGATATTTAATATAGTAAGTATTGCACAACTAAACATATTACACCTAGATGCCATGACAACCTATATATATATATATAAATGCAATATACCTAGATTAAAACCGAATACGTCCAAACAAAATTTCCAATATTTTTGTATCATAATAGTATACTCATAAGCATTAATAAATTATCAAATCATGTATCTTCACACAATTTAAACATAGAACTTAAGCCATATTCGTATGGCTATAATACATGTAATATGAAGGTTTTAACTCAAACAAGGTCATTTTCAAAATTCCTCCTATACATGCCTTTATCTGAGTTAACACAAACTAAAAGAGTACCAAAATAGTTGATAGTGTGGGCGACTTTCTTGACGATCCTTCTCGAGCCCGTAGCGTAACCAAAATCTATAAAACAGAGGAGAACATTTCACACAAATAAGCTTACTAGCTTAGTAAGTCCTAAGCTCATGATAATATAACATTTAAACATTTAAGCAATTTAAAACATTTAACTTATAACATTTCACATGAACATTTAAGTATATTTATTTATACAAGGCCGAATACTAATAGTACATTAACCTAAGTAATTTTACTTCATTTCCTTCAAACTACATCTCTTAAAGGCTCAAATAAATATATTACAAGAATCACATGCTCCAATTCGTATAAGTATAGCATTCCTATCAACCATGTTATCACACTAAAATCTCCTTTATTCTTAGCATTTCTACTTGAAAACCGAATTTCCATAATAGTACATTAAAACTCGAATTCAATCATATAATACTCATACACATCAATATTATCCTCAAACATATATAACACAATTATTATAGTATTAACTCGACTCAAGTAATATTAAACATAACATACCTTACATGTTTACCTGAGCCGTTAGCTAGATACATTAATTATGGTTTGCCTTGAATAATATTTAGTTTCTCCTTTATAAAACACATCACCGGCATCAAGCCTGCTAGGCGATAAAGCCCGATAAGTAACACCGGCACGAGGCCTGCTAGGCTCAGGGCCCGAAAGTAGTCACTGGCACTAGGCCTGCTAGGCTTAAAGCCCGAAATAAATCACCGGCACTAGGCCTGCTAGGCTTAAAGCCCGAAACACATCAATGTGTTAAATCATTCCACACACATTTCATAACTATATTATATGTCCAATTTAACTAAACTTATTCACATTAAACAATTTACAATCATTATGCCATTTTACAATCCTACACTTCGCATCGAGACACTTATTCATATCACATTGTCAAATTATGCAATTTATCTAATATACTTATATACATTCGGCTAGGACATAAATAGGTACTAAAATGTATCAAGACATAAATAGGTACTAAAATGTATCAAACATTTTCATATAATTGGTTCATAAATAATTCTTCAATATATTATAGCTTAAGGACTTACCTCGGTTGTCGATAGACCGTGTAAATCGGCTATTCGAGAACCTTTGTCTTTCCCCGATCCAATTCCGTTTTTCTTTGTTCTTGATCTTAAGAGAACATGCATCAACCGAAACTATGAAGCTTAAGTTTTTCTCCTCTTTCCTCTTTGTTTTCGTGGAGAAGATGAAGGAAATGGGGAGATAAAAAAAATAATGTTTTTCTTATTATTATTTTATTCCCTTCACATTATAAAATAAGTGAATAAAAAGCCATTAACTAAAAACAATTGATTTAATATAAGCATACTATCATTATGCCGTCCATCACCATGAGATTTGGGTTAATTGACATGCAAATTCATTCTTTCAAACAACACTTCAATTTAAACCCTTTAATTTAATGAATGCTACTTTTTACCACTTATGTAATTTGGTCCTTTTTCTTAAATTAAACATACAAACAGTCAAATAAATTCACGAAATTTTAACACATGCTCAATCATATATTTTTAACACAAAAAATAATATTATTTTATTTTTCCGACTAGAATTCGCGGTCCCGAGATCACATTTCGATCAAAGCTAAAATCGAGTTGTTCTCAAGTGGGATTTTATTATAATATAGTATTAAATTATAAAACAATTATAATATAATCTTTAACATATAAAATAATACTTAAAAACATGTTATAAGACCACATTGCCGTCCACTATAACTTAAAATGGTTGTATTACCCTTTAAGGGCTTCACTAAAATAAAGCCACATCAATTTAACCATAAATCAAATAAAAGGCCACTTTTACCAGTTACGCGATTTAATCCTTTTTAACTAATTGAGCACACAAACAGTTAAAATTTTTTTATACGAAACTTTCACACACATTAATTCACATATAACTGACTCAAAATATAATATTAAAATATTTCTCGGACTCGGATTTGTGGTCCCGAAACCACCGTTCCGATTAGGGTCAAAATTGGTCTGTTACAGAGCCAGCCACCCAAGCCGTGTGAATCCACACGGGCGTGTGTGCCAAAAATCATGATTTTTCCCTAGGGCCATAATCATCACTCAAATCGAACGTAAGCCTGCTGTAGGGTCCAAATTATCTGAATTAGACAATGTAACTGTCATTTGACAATCTGTTACTGAATAATCTGTTATTTTCATGTAAACACTGGATATGAAATCTCATATGTGAATGTGATAGCATAATATGAGCTTGATCTGAATTTTTACTACTGTATACGTATATCTGATATCTGTTAAATCTGCATCTGCATTGGGTTGGGATTGTGAAAAGGAGGAAGTGTGGGCAGTTTAATAATATGTCGAATTTAGTGGCTAAGCAATAAACATATATCTAAATTTGGCAATTTATCGCATTATGATCTAGCAACTAGACTGCAATTATTTTGAAACATGACACACAATCACTATGTGGTGTATAGGGATGGACGAAGATGTTGTGTAGCGGTTGGGGTTAAGAATCTACATCTAAATCTGAAATGTTCTACAGCTATATTTGATGTATTCTATTTCTGTTTCTGTTTCTTTATCTGAATACAAGAGTTGACTGGTTAATGAAAATCGAAATCACATCTTTTATGTTACTGATTAATTATACGTGTAAGTTACACACTAAGTTGTAGACTCATTTAGTCTATTTTTTGGATTACAAGTAACCCACAGGCTTAGGCAAGTCTGTGTGACAAGAGCTTGATCATCTCCCTCTTAGTTATCTATTTTTTTATCTAGACTTATATTATCACCTGTTTTATTTCGAATGATTGGTTATAAGTTTGGATTTTCACGTTTGGTTTAACTATTTAAATGATTTTCGACTATTAAACTTTGAATGGTTAAAGGTTGGATTTTTCTAAAATTATTTGATGTATCTCTCTAGACTTGGTCTTAACGTTTAGGCTGGGTATGGGGTGTTACAATGATTCATCCTAGCTAATTTTCCTTCGGACTCTCTCAACGTTAATAAGGAGTCATTGTTTGAGGGCAATCCAAAAGAAGTGCCTTATTCTCTGAGGACATGAAAATTTCCATACAATATTCCAAACTATATATCTGGGGTTCCATAATGCTTCCTTCATCATCCAATAAGCACTTTGCATAGAGAAATTACCAACTATAGAGTGATACCAAGAGATTGAATCTGGGCCTGCATAGATTAAAGGTGGTGGGATGCTAACGATATGTTGAATGACATCCTCTAATAGCCAAACACGAAAAAGTTCAAGGTTCGAAGCACCATTCATAGTAACCATCTCACTCAATTTGCATTCCAGGTTGACGTTCACATGTGCAGGGACAAGTTTGTATAAAGGTCCCATATTAGGAATCCATGCATCCACCCAACAGCGTACATGGTTTCCATTTCCAACTGACCATATCAAATTATCATGTAGTAAGGGCCATGTCTTAGAGATAGATTTCCACAGAAAAGAGCTTCTAATCCGCGAGATACATTCCAGTACTCTGTCCTTTACCCCATGCTTTCTTCTAAGAACCTGAACCCACAAGGCATCAGTTTTGGTGACGAGATTGAAACCAAGTTTCATCATGAATGCTAAATTCTAGTCACTGAGATGTCATAACCCAAACCTCCACACGATTTAGGTTGACAGATAGCATCCCAACTTACTAACGCCATTTTCTTACTACCACCAAAAGAACACCAAATAAAATGCCTCACCAAACCTTCAATTTCATCACAAACACCTTTTGGGACTATTAAAGACTGCATGAGGTAGCTAGGAATGGACAAAAGGACTGATTGTACAAGAATGACCCTTTGGTGAAAGAGAGTTTCTTAGCTTCCCAACTAGAAAGATTTTTCCGAACCTTATCAATCACAAAACTTAGAGTACCTTTGGTAATTCTATGGTGAATGAGAGGGACTCCAAGATAATGCCCAAGGGCATGGACATGTTGGAAACATAGTAGGTCTGTAATCTTCCCCACTAAATCCTCCTTGACCCCTTGGAACGATGAAAATGTGCAAGTGTACACAATCGCAACAAGTAATAAAGTGACAAGTAAATGTCGAGTTATCGTACCCACAGGGACTGTGAAAGAAAAATATTTATGAAATGTAAATCAAACACTTTTATGATTAAAAATTATTTTGGTTTTGAGGAAGTGATTAAAAACTAGAATTTAACTAAGTAAAATAAATAAAATAAAAATAAAAATTTCACTGCATGATTTCAAAAGATGGTTTTAATCAAGATGACATAATTGTGTTAGATCAATTACATTCCTCAACTTAGAATTACTAAACCCATTTTCATGTTGTTACAAAGATTTTCACGGCAATTGGTAATTTGCTAACTACTGCTTATACGTACTTACTAAATTAATAGATCTCTTGAACATTTTTCAATGCCAATTCAAACAGTTAATCAATCTTCATAAGCACATAAAAGATTAAGTGAGGTAACAATATATTTCTATAATGAGACAGTTTAATCACAATAATCTTGCAAGTTATGCAAGGCTAATGTACCGTTTAATATTGTCGCTAATTTAACCTTCAGTTACTTTAGAATATTAAACATGCACCAATTAAGTACTGTGTCAGTGAATTTTAATTTTCAATATGTTTAATAATTAATTCATTCGTTACCTTACATTTTATAATGCAAGTACAAGATAAACATGATTTTATTTAATTGAACAAGTCACGAAGGTCTATAACAACATAAACATGATTTTAATAATTCAATTGGACAGAATGCAACCAATCTAACATGAATTAATTTAAGCCATTTTAATTAGAACAACAAAAGAGTTATTCATATTCATGATCACAACATAAATAAGAAAATTAAAGAGAAGGGAACTAGGAAGTAAATCTAGTATTTCTCTGAAGCTAGACTAGTATGCTCCTATTCTTCTCTACTTATTTTGTTGAATTGAGGCCTCTATGAACAATTGAATGATGCTATTCCAAGGTGGAAGAATGCTTTTTTTCAAGAGGGAAATCGACAAGGGACATGGAAAAGAAAAAGGGGAAAACAAATAAGAGAAAGTGAGTGAAAGAGAGAAAAGATGTGTGAGAGTTGAATGTTGTTGAATGAAGTAGCAAATGGGGGTACTTATAGGTGGGAGTGGCTGCTAAAAATAGCAAGTAATTAGCAGCCATACACTCCCCTTGGCCGGCAACACAAGGAGAAAAGTTTGAATGTTTCAAACTTTGCTAATTTTAGCTTGGGGTAAATCTTCAAAGGCACAAAAAGTGGAGGGGTTTGAATGGAGTTTAGGAAAACTTTGAGGGCTGTTGCAAAAATAAAAATCAGAAAAAATCAGCTTATTGGGTCAGCTTATTGGACGATTTTGGGCTGCCAATTTGCTTTTTTGGATCAATCTTCAATGCTTAGCACACTAAGCCACTTTCTCCTTTAACCCAATTAACTTTGAATAAAAATTAAATATGAAGTATATAAAATAATCATAATTTGGACCATCCTTGGCTGAAAAAATATTCAACCTTGCTCTTGGTTCACTCGATGCAAAAATTTCTCCAACGGTTCAAGCCTTTCGAGGTGTCTACTGAGCTAATTTCACATTTTGTGCAAAACAATCGAAAATAAACCAAATTTGTGAAAATTTATTATAAAAATAATTAAAATTCAATATGTTAATAATTTAAGTGCAAATTAATTATTTTATAATTAAAGTATGAATTTTGACAAAATTTACTACGAAACTGCATGAATTAGGGCTCAAAAGGTGCTGAAAAAGTCTATTTATTTTTGTGTTTCCACCCTACAGAAAAAAAACACATTAGTCTTTCAAACATTAACCTTGTGCCTTGAAAACTCACAGGAAGTCCCAAGGAAGTCTTTCAAAATTTTACTATGCTTTGAGTCTACTTTACTAAAGAGCACAAGGTCATCAGCAACGAATAAACGTGATATAGCAAGTCCACGACGAGATAAATGAATAGGATTCCACTCCCTAAAAGAGATGGCCGAATAAAACCTATGACCCAAACATTCCATGCACAACACAAACAAATATGGGGAAAGAGGGCATCCCTGATGAATTCCTCTAACAGGTTTGAATTTGTTAGTAGGGACTCTGTTCCAAAGCACTTGCATAGTAGAAGTTGAGATGATCGACATGATGACCTGTATCAGAAAATTAGGCATAGTTGCAACTTTAAGAGAAGATTCCACAAAATCCCACCGAACTCTATCGTAGGCTTTTTTCAAGTCAATTTTGACAGCCATCCATTCCACTGAACCCTTACTTCTCATAGTATGTAGGACTTCCTAAGCTATAATCACATTATCAACAATATTTCTTCCTACAATAAATCCCACTTGCTATTGGCCAATGATCTTAGGAAAGACAATCTTGAACTTGTTCACTATCACCTTTATACTTGTTCGCTATCACCTTTATAACAAGTTTATATAAAACAGAATAGAGATTGATAGGCCGAAATTGTGTGAAGCTTTTAGGGTTCTATACTTTAGGGATTAAAACGATAAAGGTTTTGTTTAACTCTGAATCAATTAAGTTTCCATCAAAGATCCCCTTAACCTAGTTACATATTGCTCCTCCAACAATATCCCATTTTTTTGAAAGAACAAAGCGTGAAAGCTATCACTGCTTGATGCCTTTAGCGGGTCCATATTAAAAAGTACGTTTTTGATCTCTTCATCTGAAACAGGTCTTCCAAAGAAGTCAACATCCATATTCTCAAGTTGTGGAAAGCCACTCGGAGGCAAATTCCCCATAGATCTAGGTACCTCACCGTGCAAATTTTGGAAAAATGCAACAACTTCTGTTTTTAGAGTTTCAAGCTTAAAAATCCATTCGTCATCTGAATTACACAAGGCCATTATACTATTGTATTTTCTCCTCTAAATCGTAAGCCTATGAAAATACTTAGTATTACGGTCTCCTAAATTCATCCAGTCACATCTCGATTTTTCTTCTAGAGTAACTCCTCATAGTAAAGAACATTCTCTTGTTCCTCTCAAGTCTCTAATTCACGTTGTGCCAAATTATTAGAACTAGAGACATCCATAGCGCGCTGAATACCGGCTAATTTATGAATCAACTTTTTTTTTCGAGTGCTGATATGCCCATAAACACATTTGTTCCAGTCTCTAAGTCTTTTAGTGAGGTGATTAAGAGAGCCCGTAATGTTATCGTCAAAACTTCAGTTATCCGAAAGAAATTCTGGATGCTCCAACCACCCAGCTAAAAATTGAAAAGGCCAGCCTTTAGGTGGGGAAAATTTGACTGCAAAGATAGTGAAATAGGCCTGCGGTCTGATTTAATTCTTGGAATATGAGTCACCACGCAGTCAGGAAAAAAACTCAACCCAAGCCTCATTACCTAAAACTCGATCCAATAGCTCAAAGAGTGAACCACGATGCTAAGTGAATGGGGATCCCCTGACACCCAAATCATGGACTTTACTTGTATCTATAAAATCACCAAAAAAGAACACCTTTGACCTGCCACTTGACCACCTTTATTTTCTTTTGCCGATAGAATGGCGTTAAAATCCCCAAAAGCCAACAAAAAAAAATGACCTGAAGGGATAGATAATCGTAAATCCTTCCAAAGAAGCCTCATTTTTTGTCTGTCAAGTTTACCATAAACGAAAGCAACAAAAATTGATTGTGACTTAAGAATGGACAAAATATGAGTCAAAATAAACTGAGGGTGATTTCTAATCACCTCTACATCAATGGACTCCTTCCATCCTAGTTAAATACCACCAAAGAAACCAATTGATTCTACCCAATGAGTTCTTTCCAATCCCAATTTTACAATAATAGTATCAGCTTTAAAATCGCAGACCCTAAGTTCAAGCAAACTAATAATATCGGGTAAATATCCCATATATACCAACAAAAAAGAAAAATTATAGAAATGTGCCAGTTTGAAGAATATTTACCGGAATGTACCATTTTCCCCAAAAACGCATCCACGTCAGCGCGTTTTTGCCCTCCCTTCCCGTCCACTTACAGTATGAAAAATTAATTGAATTTTTGGGCCAGTAGTCTCCGGCAAAATAATTTTGAGGAGACGTTTCTGAACAAATAGTGGCCAAAAACGCTTCAAAGCAGGTGCATGCTTTGCCAGAGTATCAAAAGAGCGCCCACGTGGACGCTCTTTTGCTACAGTGGTCTTCGGCAAAATTAATTTGAGGAGATGTTTCTGAACAAATAGTGGCCAAAAACTCTTCCAGCAGGGTGCACTGTCAGCAGGAATACCAAAAATAGCGCCCACTGGACGCTCTTTTGCTACAGTGGACTCCGAGAAAATTAATTTGAGGAGACATTTCTGAACAAACAGTGGCCAAAAATGCTACCAGCAGGGTGCACTATCAGCAGGAGTACTGAAAAGAGCGCCCACGTGGACACTCTTTTGCTACAGTGGTCTCCGATAAAATTAATTTGAGGAGACGTTTTTGAACAAACAGTGGCCAAAAACGCTTCCAGCAGGGTGCACTATCAGCAGGAGTACCGAAAAGAGCTCCCACATAGACGCTCTTTTGCTACAGTGGTCTCCGGTAAAATTAATTTGAGGAGACGTTTCTGAACAAACAGTGGCTCAAAACGCTTCCAGCAGGGTGCACTGTCAGCAGGAGTACTGAAAAGAGCTCCCACGTGGACGCTCTTTTGCTACAGTGGTCTCCGGCAAACTTAGGCTATAAATCAGCCAAATTTCATTCTTAGGTTGCAGAAGGCAAATTCAGGCAAAAGAAAAAAAAGTTGAAACTGAGTGAACGTATTAATGCTGTTATTTACTACGATGGTGAAGTTCGTGACACCGAAAATGGTGTTGTTTTCTTATCGTAGAACACAGCGCGACTGAGTTTTAATCGGAACGTCGACTTGGTAGAACTTCGCCAAAGAATTAGGCGTAAAATATTCGGAACAATGCCAATGAAAGTCCAGTCTATTAAGTATAGATTTTACGCTTCGGTTGATACGGTGAGATATGACTCATTCGACATCAAAGGTCCTCGGAGCCTTAAGGCAATGGTGGAGACTCATCTTGCCAGTGGATCGCCCTATATCGAGGTATATATAGAATTTTCATCTCCAAGTGATCTTTCTGTGACCTCAACATCTACTACTGTTCGAGGGGAATACACGACCCCAAGCCGGCACCCTGTAAGTGGGAGGCAAAACACAAAAGTGCCCGTGTGCGGTGGTAGTATGGAAAACATAACTCCTGCACGACACTCGATTGGTGGATGGGACATGCATATCCTTCATTCGACGTCTGATGACAGAAATACGTATTGAGGGACGTCATCAACTTCTACTGGCTGGCAATCCACTTATAATTGGGATCTTTACGAAAGATGTTTAAGAAGGGATGATGTACTCCCGACGACATCCACCAGCGAGGGGCCCTCGTTTGTTGCAGGTTATGGAGGGTCAGACGATGAATCCGATGTGGATCCATGAAACACCCTAGACTCGGCCTATGAGACTTGACCAAATTTGGTATGTTCCTTGAGAAAAATAATTTCAAAAGTCGTTTCCAATTTAAAGAAAAAAATTGGAGTGTTTTTGAAAGAAAACCCATTTTTGAGTTGGGTCAAGTTGAAAACAGTTTATTGTTTGAAATCTAAGTTTTTATAAAACTCCCTTTTCAAGTTTCAACACTTAAAGTTAAAAGAAATGCCGAGTTGATTAAAGAGTTTACCTTTAAGTAAAAAAAATCATTTGTATTCCGATGTCAAAATATTTAAAGATTTATTTTAAGAGAGATACTTAAGCGTTGATTTGATAAAGTTCGTATCGTACCAAAATAATTAACAAAACTAGCGTAAACAGTTCATAGTACGGCTTATTACATCAAAATCAAATACCCAAAATAAATACAAAATCTTTGAAAATAAAAGTCCAAAAATTAAAATAAAGTCTGAGTTGCACATGGCCACCACTAAGCTCCTGCCGACCCAGTCTATCACTGATCGTCACCTGAAAAATGTTCCCAGAACGGGGTGAGTCAAATAGACACAGTGTGTATAACCAACACTAAGTCCCAAACGATTTAGGCATATAACATATCATACATATACATGTAGCAATTTATAATTAATGATGCAAACCCGAACCCAAACCTAGATACCATCCGCTACACATCACCCGTACCAACCTGCACACCGTGGGGACTACTAAGTCAACCCTCCATCCGCTACACATCATCGAAGGCAGTCGCTGCAGTCGATGTGCTCATCGCCCTTACAAAATTCGTGGCATAGCCACCAAACAAAATATTTGTGACATGAGTCACCACATTCGGATTATGTGACCGAAGTCACCACATTCAGATATCGTGGTATAAAACCACCACATTCACTTCCCCTTTCATATAACCCATATGCCCCGTGTCATACAATATGCATAAGTCATGTCACATCCCTTATTCACATTCTTATATATTTTATATATGCCATAACAGATCATATTATACTCATAGTAGGAGTAGGAAAATGTACCTGAGTATTTTGTACCATAACATGGTACCTTAGACATATCCTTCACATTCTTCTTAGCATATTTAATAAAACATAGCCATAAATCTATCGAGAAATAGTGTGGGGTACACACCTGATTTACTTAACGCTTCATTGAATCCCGAATATCCTGATCTACTGTCCAAGATCTTAAGATTCTACATTCGGCCAACCCTAAATATGTTAGCAAAACCCAATCGGCTTATACCACCAAATCCCGAAGGATTATAACAACCAAAACCTTACCTTGCTGCCGATTTGTTATTACACAAATCCCAGAAACTTCGTGGTGACTCCTCTTGTAATCGGCTGGCCACCAAATCCTTCAACTAGTTAGTTTCGGCTTTGAATAAAATAAGAGATAGATCTAGTCACTAATTATGACCTTGACCGAATGTATATGTACACTTACCTTGCGTTTTAAATTTCTGAATTCCTTGTATACCACTGTCGACTTGCGATTTCAATTCCCACCAAGTGGTCCTTGCTTCTTTAATGATGTCGAGATCCTCTATGACTTCATGTTAGATCTAATTTTAACCTTAAAACATAACAGAATGGCCTATGGCCGAATGTCACATAACTTACCTTGGATTTGAAAATCCCGAAACCTCCGTGTGATTAACTAGAACAAATCTCGAAACCTTTTCCATAGTTTCAGCCAAAGAGTAACATTGAGATTAGTTCTTAGATTCCGGCTAAAAGAAAGATAGAAAGTCAAAAATCAATTAATCTTAGCCTTACTATAGAAGTCGACTGCGCCTTCACTTGGATCCATAGAGGAAGTCGGCTATAGCTAGATGATAATAGGGAGATTCGGCTTACCAAGAAAAGGAAAAAGAGAGAGAGAAGCTTTAGGATGAATCGGCTATGGTGGATTTTAGGGAGGAGTTTTGGCTAGACAAGAAAAAGGAAGAAGAAAAGAAAATCTTTGGAGAGAAAAAGGGTAAACGAAAAGGGAGACTAATTTGCTAAATGAAATTCGGCTATTCCCTTCTCTAATTTGACCGAAAATCACCCCTAGAAAGAGCCTCATATTCGGCCACCACCTCCTTCCCTATCACAAGCCTTATTTTTCTCCTATTTCTTCTCTCTTCACCCATTCAAAATAATTCAAAAAGAAATCATCAATTATCCCTTTCTTAATCGAACTTTAAAGAGAGTTTAACCACATTTAAAACTCATCTTTTCAAAGTCCTATAGCTGTCCATCACTCCCCTCTCTTTGACGTTAACAAGCTAAAATAAAACCCCAAAATTCTACTTCCCATGCGACTCGATCCTTGGGCCTTCCTCATAGCCCATGGCGTCATTTCCAAAGGCCCTAAGTGGCGCCTCCAAGCCACTTAACCAAGCCTATTTGTGTGTCAAATCTTCCCTACATTTTCTCTTAAGGCCCCTCTGCTTCAGTTCCCTCTTTTAACTTTAAATTGAATAATTCCTAAGGCATTCACTACACTCTAGGGTTCACCAAAAATTCACAGAACACATTATAACACACCAAGGCATGCTTTTCCATAAAATTAAGCAAAATGCACAAACCCAATTTTAGGATATTACAGTTCTACGCCCCTTAAAATAATTTCGACCTTGAAATTACCTGGCTAAAATAAGTGAGGGTATTGCTGTCGCATTGCCTCCTCTGGCTCCCACGAAGCTTCTTCCGATTGATGATTACGCCATAACACTTTGACTAAAGGAACTGATTTCCTCTGCAACACTTTCACATCTCGTTCCAAGATCTGAATCGGCTCTTCCTCGTAGGACAAATCTGGCCTTAGTTCCACTTCCTCAGCTGGCACTACATGAGATGGATCCGATCGATAACGATGTAGCATAGACACATAGAATACGTCGTGCATCTACCTCAACTCAGGTGGCAACTCTAACTGGTATGCCACTGGTCTAACTCGCTTCAACACCCGATAAGGTCCTATAAACCTGGGACTTAACTTCCCTTTGCGACCAAACCTCATCGTTTTCTTCCAAGGCGAAACCTTAAGGAATACTTGATCCCCCACATCAAATTCTATCTCCTTCCGCTTGAGATTTGCATACGACTTCTGCCTGTCGGATGCCTCCCTTAGCCGTGCCTGGATTATCTCAACCTTCTCCTCAGATTCTGCGACAATCTCTGGACCCAAAACTCGACGTTCTCCCAATTCTGTCCAACACGTAGGAGTGCGACACTTCCGTCCATACAGTGCTTCATACGGTGCCATCCGAATACTGGCCTGATAGCTGTTGTTGTAGGCAAATTCCACTAAAGGCAAATATTCCTCCCAACTTCCTCTGAAGTCCATCACACAGCCCCTTAGCATATCCTCTAACACTTGGATTACTTGTTCAGACTACCCGTCAGACTGTGGATGAAAAGCCGTAGTGAAATCCAATTTAGTGCCAAAAGCTTGATGTAGTGCCTTCCAAAATCGAGACGTAAACCTTGGATCCCTATCTGAAATGATTGACACCGGCACTCCATGCAACCTTACAATCTCTGCCACATACAACTTTGCCAACTTCTGCAAAGAATAATCAACTCTTACCGGAATGAAATGTGTGGACTTTGTCAACCGATCCACTATTACCCATACCGAGTCCTTCTTAGTAGGCGTAAGGGGAAGCCCACTAACGAAGTCCATGGTAATTCTCTCCCACTTCCACTGTGGAATCTTGATTGGCTGAAGCAATCTTGACGGAACTTGGTGTTCAGCCTTAACTTGCTGACACGTTAAGCATTTGCCATCAAATTTTGTAACTTCCCTCTTCAGACCAGGCCACCAAAACTGTTCCCGTAAATTTCTATACATCTTGATACCTCCGGGATGCATAGCGTAAGGGCTACTATGCGATTTCTGAAGAATCTTCTGCCTTAGCTCTTTATTCTTTGGCATACAGACCTTACCTTGAAACACAATACTCCATCACTGGACATACTGTAATCCTCTAAACCACCATTCTGAACTTGCCGCATCTTAGCACTTAGATCCTCATCAGCTAACTGACCCTCTTTTACCTCACTCAACCATGTCGGTTTGACTTGCAACTCTACCAACAGGCTTCCATCGTCATACAAACTCAGATGTGCAAACATCACCCTCAGATCCGACACCACTTTCTGACTTAGGGCATCCGCCACTACATTTGCCTTGCCTGGGTGATACTCTATAGAATAATCGTAATCCTTCAGTAACTCTACCCACCTTCGCTGTCTCAAATTCAACTCCTTCTGAGTCAACAGATACTTAAGGCTCTTGTGGTCTGTGTAAATTACTGACCTTTCTCCATATAAATAATGTCTCCATACTTTAAGAGCAAAGACCACTCCCGCCAATTCCAAGTCATGAGTCGGGTAGTTAACCTCATGCGACCTTAACTGTCGAGACGCATAAGCGACAACCTTTCTGTCCTACATTAGAACACATCCTAAACCCGTGTGAGAAGTATTACAGTACACCACGAAGTCTTTTCCTGCCTCAGGCTGAATCAAAACTGGAGCTTCCGTCAAGACTCTCTTAAGCTTCTCAAAGCTCTCCTGTTGCTTCTCGGTCCATACGAAAGGTACTTCCTTCCTCAGCAACTTTGTCAAAGGTGCGGCGATCGATGAGAACCCTTCCACAAACCTTCTGTAGTAGCCTGCCAAACCCAAGAAGCTACGAATCTCAGCCACAGACTTAGGTGGTTTCCAATCTAACACTGCCTCAATCTTTCGAGGATCCACCCTTATTCCTTCAGTAGACACTACATGCCCTAAGAACGTCACTTCCTTAAGCCAAAATTCACACTTGCTGAATTTGGCATAAAGCTTCTTTTCCCTCAACATTTGCAATACAATCCGGAGATGCTCATCATGCTCCTCTTCCGACTTGGAGTACACTAAGATGTCGTCGATGAACACAACGACGAACTGATCCAAGTAGGGTTGAAAGACCCGGTTCATCATCCATGAACACGGCTGAGGCATTCGTCAATCCAAACGGCATTACTAAGAACTCATAATGGCCATATCTTGTTCGGAAAGCCGTCTTATGGATATCTGCCTCCTTCACCTTCAATTGATGATATCCCGAACTTAAGTCGATTTTTGAGAATACTGCTGCCCCCTTAAGCTGATCGAACAAGTCGTCAATCCTTGGCAAAGGATACTTGTTCTTGATGGTCAGTTTATTCAACTGACGATAGTCTATGCACATCCGCATAGTCCCGTCCTTCTTCTTTACGAACAAGACCGGTGCTCCCCACGGAGACACACTGGGTCGAATAAACCCACGATCCAGCAACTCTTGGATCTGAGCCTTGAGCTCAACCAACTCCTTTGGTGCCATTCTATATGGGGCAATTAACACAGGAGCTGTCCCCGGTAGCAAGTCAATTCCAAATTCCACCTCCCTATCCGGGGGTATTCCGGGTAATTCCTCCGGAAACACATCTTCAAATTCCCTTACAGTTCTAACTCCACTAACTCCCCCTTCTTTAACATCCAACGCACTAACGAAAGTCAAGAAAGCCTTGCACCCTTTCCGAACCATCTTCACAGCCTTAAGTGCTGAAACTACGTTAGACAAGTAGTTTCTTCTTTCTCCTATCATAACTATCACTTCATCCTCTGGGGTCCTTAACTCCATTCGCTTAGCTGCACAGTCCAACACAGCTCGATGCTCCACTAGCCAATCTATACCAAGTATAAGATCGAAGTCCCTGAAAGGTAGTTCCATTAAGTCGGCAGAAAATACTACTCCTTGAATCTCTAAAGGTACACTCCGAAAGATTTTATTCACCACTACAGTTTGGCCTAATGGGCTTACTACAGTCATCTCCCTATCAGAAAGTTCAGAGACTATGTCTAGAGTTTTCACTACACTACATACAACATAGGAATGGGTCGAGCCCACATCAATCAAGGCAAAATAAGGCTTGCCAGATATAAGGAACGTACCAGTTATGACGTCCGGTGCGTCTCTGTCCTCCCTCCGGTGAACTGCATACACTAGACCTGGCTGTCTAGCCTCAGTATTACCAACACCTCTGCCAGGTGTTCCTCGTCCCCTTCCGGCACCGTTACCTCTACCATTCGGACCACGACCTCGCTGAGGCTGCTTTGCCCACCCTGCCACTGATTAGCTCCACGACTGTGGGTCGACTCCCGTCTATCTTTATGGGACAATCCTTAATCATGTGATCCTTAGACCCACACTTGAAGCATCCTCCCGTTTTCTTCCAACACTCTCCTAAGTGCATTTTTCCACATTGATTACAAGTACGATACTGCCCTCCTGAACCAGCTTGCTGACCTCGTGGCCCATTAGCTCTAGGCCTCTTTTGACATTCCCTGAGGATCCAGACGACCCAAAACCTCTCTTCTGTCTATTCCGATTAGAGTTCTGCCTTACCGAGTTCTTGATCCCTTCAGCTACCGTAGCCTTTTCTACCAACGCAGAAAACTCCCTCTCTTGATGTGGAGCTATCAACAACCTCAGGTCATCCCTTAGTCTGTCCTTAAAACGAACACATCGCTCATGCTCCGAAGCCACTACTCCTCGAGCATACCGGCTCAATGTCAGAAATTCAGCTTCATATTCCGCTACAGATTTATTCCCTTGAACCAGCCCCAGAAATGCCTTCCTCTGCGCATCAGTGTAGCGCGTGCCGACATACTTCTTCTGATATGCCGACTTAACATACTCCCAGGTAAGATCCTCAGTTGTGGGGCCATCTCGAACTGTTAACCACCATTGATACGCCTCATCGTGTAGCAGCGCCACCATTCCTTTTAGTTTCTCTTCAGGGGTTAAGTCGAGCTCATCCATAATTCGCTCTGTGGCCTCCAACTAATACTCAGCTGTACTGGGTGCCACACCAGATACGCCACGGAATACCTCAGCTCCGTTGGCTCGAAGTCACTCGGGTACAGATTTTCGAGCTCCCTTATTTCCACCTACTCCAGCCACCATATTCAAAACTCGCAGCACAGCCTGCGATACAGCATCATCCCCCATCTGATCTTGCTATTCCACACCAACAGCTGGTGGTAGGGGTACCTTATTCTCAGATCCTTGACCCGATCTAACGGGTTTCGATACAGTCATTCTGCCCCTACCACGTCGTCGCACATTATGTCCACGTCCCCTAGAACTCATTTTATGATCGTGCTTTAATCTGATTAAGAAATTTTATTCATTAAACTTTGTTCCACTGATTATCCGCGAAGGAGTTTTATGAAAAGAGAATTATTAGGGGTTCTTTCGATCAAGCAAAGTTTCAAGTTCTCTATCCTAATTCAGAAAAGCACATTCATCCAAACATTCATTCGGTAGTACCTAGCACACACATTCACTGTTCGAACTAACTTCCTTGTCTATTCCTATCCCAAGGGTATTTTCGTAATTTATCCTACAGGGGTATTTTGGTAATAAATCGGGGTCAATTTGAAAAATCTCTATATATCAAAGGTATTTCAAAGTTTGTGAAACTTAGGGTTCTTTTTAAGAATCCGTTTTCCAAATTGGTGTTGTTGCAAAAATTTTAGAAATCGGGGGTCATTTTGGTAATTTTGTAAAACAGGGGTAATTTCGTAAATTTCCAAATCTAGATACCTTAATATTTTGTAAAGATAGAGTTTTTGGATATTTTTGCAAAATCAAAAATTTTTATTGAAATCGGGGGTAATATGGCAAGTTTAGAAACCAAGGGTATTTTGGTAATTTTACCGCCAGGGGTATTTAGGTAATTTTGAAAATCAAAAATACTTTGGACAATTTTCAACCTATATTTTTGCTACAATCTAAAAGGGTAATGGGGTGATTTTAAAACTGAAGTTTTTATAAAATACGGCTAATCCCTTTCGGGTTTTAGTTATTGAGTTTAGCCCGTGAGTAAGTCCTCATGGTTAGGGTGAACCGAAGCTACGCACCAGGTAGGATTCTAGCGAAGAGGAGGTGAGTCACTAGGACTGCTTAAGTACCAGGCTCTTCCAGATCTAATCCTAGACATGCGCACAATGGTTGCCACACCCTAACTCGGCGACTTAGTCACAGGGTTGCTTAATTAGGCATTAAGTCTTATGCAATTGTTGGGGTAAACTAGTCCTAGGGTTCAAGTACCTATCATACTATTCTATGTTCCATTCATACCCTTCTACAAGTCATACTATAATTCACCCAAGAATTAGAGATACTTACCTGGTGGACTTCGGGTCGGAGACTTGGGTGCCATGCCTGAAAACCTGCTCATTTCATAAAAATTTTCTCAAAACTTGTTTGGGCCTTATTTTAAAATGTTATGGGCTTTAAACCCAAGGCCGAGAGTTTAAAACTGGGCTCTGATACCAAGCTGAAACACCCTAGACCCGGCCCACGAGACTTGACCGAATCAGGTATGTTCCTTGAGAAAAATAATTTCAAAAGTCGTTTGCAATTTTAAAAAACAATTGGAGTGTTTTTGAAAGAAAACCCATTTTTGAGTTGGGTTAAGTTGAAAACAGTTTATTGTTTGAAATCTAAGTTTTTATAAAACTCCCTTTTCAAGTTTCAACACTTAAAGTTAAAAGAAATGCCGAGTTGATTAAAGAGTTTACCTTTAAATAAAAAAAATCATTTGTATTCCGATGTCAAAATATTTAAAGATTTATTTTAAGAGAGATACTTAAGCGTTGATTTGATAAAGTTCGTATCGTACCAAAATAATTAACAAAACTAGCGTAAACAGTTCATAGTACGGCTTATTACATCAAAATCAAATACCCGAAATAAATACAAAATCTTTGAAAATAAAAGTCCAAAAATTAAAATAAAGTTTGAGTTGCATATGGCCACCACTAAGCTCCTGCCGACCCGGTCCATCACTGATCGTCACCTGAAAAATGTTCCCACAACGGGGTGAGTCAAATAGACACAGTGTGTATAACCAACACTAAGTCCCAAACGATTTAGGCATATAACATATCATACATATACATGTAGCAATTTATAATTAATGATGCAAACCCGAACCCAAACCTAGATACCATTCGCTACACATCACCCGTACCAACCTACACACCGTGGGGACTACTAAGTCAACCCTCCATCCGCTACACATCATCGAAGGCAGTCACTGCAGTCGACGTGCTCATCGCCCTTATAAAATTCGTGGCATAGCCACCAGACAAAATATTCGTGACATGAGTCACCACATTCGGATTATGTGACCGAAGTCACCACATTCAGATATCGTGGTATAAAACCACCACATTCACTTCCCCTTTCATATAACCCATATGCCCCGTGTCATACAATATGCATAAGTCATGTCACGTCCCTTATTCACATTCTTATATATTTTATATATGCCATAACAGATCATATTATACTCATAGTAGGAGTAGGAAAACATACCTGAGTATTTTGTACCATAACATGGTACCTTAGCCATATCCTTCACATTCTTATTAGCATATTTAATAAAACATAGCCATAAATCTATCGAGAATTAGTGTGGGGTACACACCTGATTTACTTAACACTTCACTGAATCCCGAATATCCTGATCTACTGTCCTAGATCTTAAGATCCTACATTCGGCCAACCCTAAATATGTTAGCAAAACCCAATCAGCTTATACCACCAAATCCCGAAGGATTATTACAACCAAAACCTTACCTTGCTGCCGATTTGTTATTACACAAATCCCGGAAACTTCGTGGTGACTCCTCTTGTAATTGGCTAGCGACCAAATCCTTCAACTAGTTAGTTTCGGCTTTAAATAAAATAAGAAATAGATCTAGTCACTAATTATGACCTTGACCGAATGTATATGTACACTTACCTTGCGTTTTAAATTTCCGAATTCCTTGTATACCACTGTCGACTTGCGATTTCAATTCCCACCAAGTGGTCCTTGCTTCTTTAATGATGTCGAGATCCCCTATGATTTCATATTAGATCTAATTTTAACCTTAAAACATAACAAAATGGCCTATGGCCGAATGTCACATAACTTACCTTGGATTTGAAAATCCCGAAACCTCCGTATGATTGACTAGAACAAATCCCGAAACCTTTTCCATAGTTTCAGCCAAATAGTAACATTGAGATTAGTTCTTAGGTTCCGGCTAAAAGAAAGATCAAAAGTCAAAAATCAATTAATCTTAGCCTTACTATGGAAGTCGACTGCGCCTTCACTTGGATCCACAGAGGAAGTCGGCTATGGCTAGATGATAATAGCGAGATTCGGCTTACCAAGAAAAGGAAAAAGAGAGAGAGAAGCTTTAGGATGAATCGACTATGGTGGATTTTAGGGAGGAGTTTCGGCTAGACAAGAAAAAAGAAGAAGAAAAGAAAATCTTTGGAGAGAAAAAGGGTAAACGAAAAGGGAGACTAATTTGCTAAATGAAATTCGGCTACTCCCTTCTCTAATTTGACCGAAAATCACCCCTAGAAAGAGCCCCATATTCGGCCACCACCTCCTTCCCTATCACAAGCCTTATTTTTCTCCTATTTCTTCTCTCTTCACCCATTCAAAATAATTCAAAAAGAAATCATCAATTATCCCTTTCTTAGCTGAACTTTAAAGAGAGTTTAACCACATCTAAAACTCATCTTTTCGAAGTCCTATAGCCGTCCATCACTCCCCTCTCTTTGACGTTAACAAGCTAAAATAAAACCCTAAAATTCTGCTTCCCATGCGACTCGATCCTTGGCCCTTCCTCATAGCCCATAGCGTCATTTCCAGAGGCCCTAAGTGGCGCCTCCAAGCCACTTAAACAAGCCTATTTGTGTGTCAAATCTTCCCTACATTTTCTCTTAAGGCCCCTCTGTTTCAGTTCTCTCTTTTAACTTTAAATCGAATATCCCTAAGGCATTCACTACACTCTAGGGTTCACCAAAAATTCACAGAACACATTATAACACACCAAGGCATGCTTTTTCATAAAATTAAGCAAAATACACAAACCTAATTTCAGGATATTACAATCCACCTCGGGAGCCAGGGCCTGATGGTGCAAAAGTTGGATTATTTTCTGAATTAGAGCCCGTTCCAATTGTACCTGAAGACGTTAAGGGCGGTTTAGACGAAGAAGAAGAAGATCCATTATTCAGGGCATACTCACCTCCAGCCCACATGCATAATGTCGATCTATCTCAAGATGATGCATTGGAGTTTCCTGAACTACCACACTGGACGCGTGACCGTACAAATTCTTCGTTGGATTTGAACCAATTAGAAGTTGGTAACTAGTTTTCCAACAAGAATACTTTTCTTGCTGCATTGAAATAATACAAAGACGTCGAGAGCGGGTTAACTACAATATGGTTAAATCCAAGCTCGATAAGTACGAGGCGAAGTGTGCAGTGCAAGACGGCACATGTTCATGGAAAATCATGGCGTCGTTGAGGAAAAGGACAGGGTTGTGGGAGGTCAAAAAGTAAAAAGGTCCACATACATGTCTTGTCGGTACAGTACCACTATGTGTTCAATGATTTCGAATAACACTAATATTATGTAATGTTGCATTATTTAACGTACTTTGTTGACAGGTGTAACACAAGATCATCCGAGGATGGATTCAGACATGTTGGCTGACTTAATAATCCCGACGGTGAAGGTCGATCCCAAAACTACAGTGCCGGCCTTAATTGACAATATTCATAGCCAATTGGGGTACACGCCCTCTTACAGAAAGGCTTGGATAGCCAAGCAGAAGGCGTTGGAAAATTTACTCGATCGGTGGGACGCTTCATATAATGAAGTGTGGCAGTGGTGTCAGGTGCTGGAGAGATATGTCCCAAGCAACACAACAGACCTTGAAACGGAACCGACGTACTACAACGACCATCTGCTCCGTGGATGCGCAGTGTTCAAGCGTCTGTTCTGGACATTTAAGCAATGCCGAGATGCTTTTACATACTGCAAGCCATTGGAACAAATTGACGGTACCTTCATGTATGGTAGATATACGCATCGGCTATTGGTAGCTGTGACACAAGATGGCTGTGGGAGAATCCTTCTGATTGCATTCACAATAACACCAGAGGAGTCAGCTGATGATTGGGACTTCTTCCTATCTAGGTTAAGGAGGCATGTCTGACCCCAACCTGACATATGCGTTATATTGGATCGGGGCCCTGGAATACTTGCGGTAATAGAACGCCAGGGAAGCATGTGGCATCGCACACACCATCGATATTGCCTGAGGCATGTTTCATCCAACTACTATGGGCAACATCGATCTAAAAGACAGAAACAACAAGTGACCGATATGGGTATGAAATATCTATTAATATAATTTCTTTTGTAAAATTCAATTTATTCGCAATTGAAGAGTGATATGTAATATTCGCTATCAACGTATATTGGCAGGGTACGAGATCAATAAAGACCATTTTCACGAGATGTTGGCCAGTTTGCACGCAGATAACACCGAAGGCGCAAACTACCTGTGCAATATTCCTTTTGAACAGTGGACACAAGCATATGACGGCGGCCTACGATATGGTCATATGACCACAAACCTGGCCGAATGCATAAATTCTGTGCTAAAAGGATCCCTTCATCTGCCGATTACATCGGTTGTACGGGAGACATATTTTCGTTTAGCGACACTATTTCCGAAGAGAGCAGCGAGTTATAGAGGGCAGATGCAAGGAGGCCATGTATGGAGCCCGAAGGTCTTGCAAGAAATAAACAGTGGGAAGGCACGGGCGAACACCATGCACACAGTGTGTCACGACCGCGACAGCCAATGGTTTCGTGTCACGGAGTTTGACAGACTGAACCAAGGTATTGTTGGCGGGCATTATCGTGTACACTTGACAAATAGGACCTGCGACTGTGGGATATTTGATGCACTTCATTACCCATGTGCTCATGTACTTGCGGCTTGTCAAAATCTCCATCTTGATCCCATGAGCTATGTCGACGAAGTGTACAAATTAGAAAACATGTAAAACGTGTGGAGACACGTATTCCCACCAGTCCCAGATGAACATAAGTGGCCGTCGGTATCGCTTGCACCGTATAAGCTGTTGCCGGATAGACAATTGAGGTGCAAACCAAAAGGTCGACCTTGCTCGACTAGAATACGCAACAATATGGATATTCGAGAAACGAGCAACCAAAGTCGGCTGTGCTGGTGGTGTAGGAACCCGGGCCATACATCTCGCTCATGTCCAAATCGGAATAGTTGACCGTGTTCTTAGCTTTTTTGTCTCCTGGTGGCTATGCAATTTCTATTTTTTTGGAGGAAAACGGTGAACTTTTGTACAAGAATTTTTCTTTTATTCAAGTTATTAAAATTAAATTACAAAATTACAAAAATAATTAAACCATTTCTATTTTATCAAAGATATTAAAATTAAATTAAAAAAACTAAATTACAAAAGAAATAAAATTAAACTCAAATTTTATTAAATATAAAAAATTAAATTACAAAAAAATAAAAATTAAACCATTTCTATTTTATCAAAGATATTAAAATTAAATTAAAAAAATTAAATTACAAAAAAAAAATTAAACTCAAATTTTATTACATATATTAAAACTAAATTACAAAAAAAATTAAATCATTTCTATTTTATCAAAGATATTAAAATTAAATTAAAAAATTAAATTACAAAAGAAATAAAATTAAACTCAAATTTTATTAAATATAAAAAATAAAATTACAAAAAGTAAAAATTAAACCATTTCTATTTTATCAAAGATATTAAAATTAAATTAAAAAAATTAAATTACAAAAAAAACAATTAAACTCAAATTTTATTAAATATATTAAAACTAAATTACAAAAAAATTAAATCATTTCTATTTTATCAAAGATATTAAAATTAAAATAAAAAAATTAAATTACAAAAGAAATAAAATTAAACTCAAATTTTATCAAATATAAACAAAATTAAATTACAAAAAAAATTACAAAACTAAATTAGGGTTTAGTGGTCGATGCTGGGTGGGAACCGTGTGCACACACAGGCGGCGTCGTGATTCGCTACTGATTCCTCCTTCTTCTAGCTTCCGACGGGGGTCGTGGAACCTCGGGCGAGGAATCGGGTTCCTCCTGCAGTGGGTCTGGTTCTGGGTGTTGCGATGATGAACCACCTTGATAAAATAATGACCCCGGAGGTGTTTGCATAAACCATGGCGGGGGTGACTGCATCCTGTACGGCAAAGGAGTTTGGTAGAAAGAACTGCTCCCCGACGGCGCCTCCTCTAATCCCACATGCGACGTCGGCCTAACGATCGGCTGGCTAGCGGGAGTAGTCGGGAATGGACTCGAACCCGGCCATGCATTCCAACCTGGGGTGGGACTAGGAAAAGGAAACATATATAGGTTAGGAGGATACATATAAGGGGTAGGGTACGCACCTGGCATAAACGGTGGACGCTGTGATGTCGGTGTTGTCGACTGAACTGATGGGCCCGGTCACTGTGTAGGCGCTGTTGCTGGGCCCGGTGACTGTGTAGGCGCTGTTGATGGCCCCGTCTCATCACCCCTTCTCCTTGGATTTAAAGGGACCTGACATTCCCTTCGCTCGCAAATTTGCCGTTGCCTCTCTTCATCTAACAACAGATACGGCTTGCCATGGATCCTAAACCATGGCATGTACTTCGGCACGCACGCTAACTCAGGAACGATGATCGGTTCCCGAATAGGTAAAAAGTCATACCGGTTCTCCCACATCTCGATATGACCTGACCAAAATCTTGGCCAATTCGTGTGCGGCTGCCGTAAGTCCACTTTGTGCTTATCATCGAGCACCTCAGGTGGCACGGGAATTGGTTTTCGGAATTCAAATTGCCGCAAAACTCGATTTGACTGGTGCATCTACACGGTCGCGTAGGTGATCATTGGGACCTTAACGTGCCAACTATTCGGACTTTGGAAAAACTCATCCGGAATTACTGCCCGAATTTTCGGATCCTCGTACGGTGTCCACTGAAACTATATTAACATTACCAAAATATTAGTTATATACATAATACTAGACACTACATACGAAATACTAAATTATAATAACGAAATTCAAAACTTACTTGTGATTCCGACCGTTGGTCCAATAGGAGCCGTATATCCTCAAGCGAGTTAGGTATTCCAACATGACTCGCTGAATGGTTCCACCTAATTAAATAAACTTTTAGCATGCAATTATACTATAAATCTACGAAATAATTGTAAAATATAATATTAAATTTACATCGTTATCAGTGGGAATGAATATGGCTAGTCGAGTCGAGGACGTAAAAATGGAAATCGAAACCATGCCCATGACTGCAGTAGTGATAGGCAACCTCCGATTTTTACTTTACTCGGCCACGTCGCCCCGCACATCTCTTGGTACAACCTCGATAGCACGGCAGACCCCCAACTCAATTCACCGGCTGCTCTGAAATCAACAAGTTTCAGGAGCCATCTCAGGTGGACGAGGTTTTTAGAGAGGTCCGGCATCAGATAGCCTCCAATTATCTGAAGAATGTATGCCCGAGCATACCGTATTCTTTCTTCTTTGGTCGAACGCTCGTTCGGCTGCGGGAATGCATCTCGTAACCAGGCCATATAGATCCAAGCGCCTTGAATTCTATCCAGAATGGCACCTAGAAGCTCGTAGCATACGGCCATCCAATCGATAGATGTTGCAGACCCGGTGACTACCGACCCGCCACCGGTAATCCCAACTGCAACTGCACATCTTCTAGAGTGATGGTACACTTTCCACATGGCAGATGGAAAGTGTGCGTCTCGGGTCTCCACCTCTCTATCAACGCGCTGATCAAAGGCGGCTCCAACTTGAACCCCCGGCCTATCGTGGCCACGTGCCAAAAACCCGCTTCCCGCAGGTAATTCTCGATCAACAGCGATGGGGGACCAGGCATGTTGCGAATATAACATCCCAACACCCGATCTACAGACTTTTTAAAAAATTATAAAATTCAAAATTAATTAAAATTGCATAATTGAAAAAAATTAAATAATATTGAAAAATTAACATTAAAACTTACCATTTTCATTTGCTCGACAGAAATGTGCTTGTCGTCTAGGCGACGTAATTCCCCGGCCATTATAATCCGATAAAAAATTTTAAAATTTTCCAAAAAAAGATATATTAAAAAAATTATAAAGGGCTTTTTCGTAAATAGTAAAGGACTATTTTGAAATTTGAGCGTAAATTTCAAGGACTTTGAGAGAAAATCGAGAGAAAATTGAGAGAAAATTGAAGTGTGAAAAAAATAAATGGTTGGGGGGTTTTTATACTTTTTATTTACCGTTGGGGATTTGTGATTCTGGGGCTAAAGCATACCGAGGATGCGCTTTGCTGCATCCCCAAAACGCTTAACGTGGATGCGTTTTTGGGGAAACGTACACATACAGTAAATATTCTTCAAACTGGCACATTTCTGTAATTTTTCTTTTTTTGTTATATATGGGATATTTACCCAATAATATCTGCTTTAAATTCATTGCTATATTCCCAAAAAATTCATGGAAATTTCAGATTCGCACAACGCTACACATTTCAAGATAAAATGGATAAATTCATAACAAAAATTGAAAAAGGGAGAACATATATACTTATTGTCGACCATGGACAATACTATTCGAGCCTTCAATTTCTCCTGCCACTTTTTCCTTGATAGCTTGGCTGTCCAATTCCGAGGAGATAAGGTCCGCTACCATCAACATAGATCCTGCAAGAGAGATCCGTGAATTCCTCAAAGCCTTGAATCGATTACTTTGCCCCTTAAGAGTTTTGTTAATCTTCCAATCACCCTTAGAGTCCCTTGCTTTTCCATCATTATCTCGACTGTTAACTAGATTAGAAGAATTCCCTGAATTAGTAGCTTCATTAGCACCCTTCACCCTAGTCAAAATCGAGTTAGGTTCTTTGGAAAGTAACTGCCAAATGGTTGTTGGTATCGAGAAGCCTTTCATTTATAGTCACCGCCACAGCTGCCACTTCTCCAAATGCAGGATTAAAATGGAGAGAATTTTTATTATTAAAACCTACAGGAACATTGAGCACTGATTTGCCCAATTCATCAACTTCTCGGTCAAAAGTTCTAGCAAAAGGGAAAACAACAATATCTTTTTGCTCAGAATTGGGTTGGATCATCCTACCTTTTAAATGGTCATCAAAAGGCGTGTTCGGCCCAAACGCATCGCTAGACCTTGATTTCTGCCCATTCGTTAGCCCACCTGGATTGGCTTGGGCCCTTGTCGCGAGCAGTGGACCTGGATATTTTCAAATAAGAATTAGAATTTTCATTCAATAATGTACCTGCTAACCTTTTTCGAGCCCCATCTTCTGATTTCTTCACAGTTACCATTAGAGTGTTAACGAAATTGCTGACGTGGCAAGTTAACCAGCTGATGTGGCAAGTTAACTTTCCACGTTGGTGAAGCAGCTCTATTTTCCTCTTCTTCTTCTTCTTCTTCACCAAAGGATAATACACCCCTATTCTTAAAAATGTGCATCATCAACAAGGATTTCTGTACAAGATTTTCAGTTTTGTATCCTAAAAACATAATATTTTATCATATCCATCAGTTATTATTATTTATTTTCTACAGCAAGTTTCCACCACCCTCATTTACCCCTACCCTTTTCTTCTTTTTCATTGCATCTTTCTCTATATAATAAATAACAAACTACACATATATATATGTATGTATGAATGTATGTATGCTTGTATGTATACAATCTATATAACTATATATATATTATAAAATTTACCTATGTCCTCAAGAGATGAAATTTGGCACTAATCAATGTTACACTCAAAGAAACAATGAGGCTGATTCATCTAATCTCGCCCTAATAACCAAAATCTCAAATCTTTTTTATCCCAATACTCCCAAATGCTTGAGACACTATAATTTTGACGATTGTATCAAGAATTATGTAACATGATACCGATGTGACTTGACCCTCACTCTACCTAGAAATTTAATTAAGAGTACCGGTTGAGTCTGGAAGTTGATATGGAGGACGAAATATCCCATCTCCCATTGACCCCAATATTGCTGCTTGTTGCTGCTGCAATGGAGGGGTTTGTGGTAGCTGGCTGAGTAGAGTGGCAATTGAACCATTCCTATCTGTTTTCTCCATGCTCCCATCATTACTATCCCATGGAATCTCTTGCTCGTTGATGGTCCAGCGATTTTATCGTCGGTCCAGTAAAGCGATGGGAGGGTCCTTTTGACAGGGTTAACCATGGAGGAAAATGGAGCCTTTAAGAACACCAAAACGGTGGAGGAAAAAGGGATAGGGGTGTACTATCCTTTAGTGAAGAAGAAGAAGAAGAAGAAGAAGAAGAAGAAGAAGAAGAAAGAAGAGGAAAATGGAGCTACTTCACCAACGTGGCAAGTTAACTTGCCACATCAGCTGGTTAACTTGCCACGTCAGCAATTTCGTTAACACCCTAACGGTAACTGTTAATTAGTGACTGTTTTGTAACTTTTCGAAAGTTGAGTGACTGAAATGAAACCTAGGTGGCTGTTTTGTCAGTTATCCCAAAGTTGGGTGACTGTTGGTGTAATTTACCCTATTTTCATTCCCATTTTTCTTTAGAATCGAATACCTCTCCCCTTTCTTCAAATCACTCCCCAAATCATTAGAATTGAGAGATAATGCATGAAATCTCGATCCTCAAAATTCCTCCCTGTTTCTAGTCTTTCCATGAATGTTTTGCTCACATGATTTACGCTTGGGCCTCCTCTCCACCAGCATCCAAGGGCCATATTCATCGCTTCTGACCACCTAATTAGCAACTGTCCGTAGGGTTCCGATCGCCGGAGCATTTCTTCTAAAATTATTCCCTATTGCTTGTATAAGCGGACAATCATCCTTGGAGTGACCATACCGTCAACAAGAGAAGCAGAAAATTGATAAGCTTTCGTACTCGATTCCTTGAAGGTTTCTATTGATGAGAAGAGATCAGTGGTTTCTCTAAATTGATATATACTGCCATACGTGCATATTGTCCTCTTGTTTGACTGTCTATACTAAAATCTAATTTGGTTGCCATCCCCACCATTCCCTCAATTTCCCATAAAACCTCTTTTTTGTAGAGGTAGCTAGGCAGTCCTAGGAGTCTAATCCAAGCCAGAACATTATTGGGATAGGGATTCATTGAATTGAAATCAATAGTCCATGGTTGCACCGTCAAATACTGTCCGAAGTAATCCATGGTCCCTGTGATAAAACCTTCTCATAATCCTCAGAAATTTGAAATTTTGCTAAGAAATAGCCATTTTCGATATTCATCATTTGAAAGGGTTAAGGTGGTCTCCAAAGTCCATAAACCTTATTTTGTCCAGTTGTAAAACCAATATTCCTTTCCAACAGCTTGAGAATCACGGAGGTGGACATGTCTTTAACTAATAATTTTTGAATTCTATCCGAGAAATCAATCGCAGGAATGCCATTGACTATCGACTTCTTAACGTCACCTTCTAGAAAGGAGAAAACCTCATTGGTTGCGTTCGAATCACTCTCCCCATTAGAAACAGTGGAGCCTTTACCCAGAACCATATCTTTCCAGGATAGGGTTGGTACTAGTGTAACATCCTAGATTAGGGGTTATGCGTTCGTGCATAATTCATGAGTTAGTAGATTTTGGCAGTGTTTAAAAGTGTATTAAGGGTTTTTAGAACTCTAGGATGAAGGTGAAAGCTTTGGGAAAATAATTGGATTTTAAGTTAGAAAGGGGAGCTAGGCTGAAGAGGCCTTAAGAAAAGTTTTGGGGAGTTTAGGACACAAGGAACCATATGGTAAAGTGGCATGAAGGCGCAAGGGTGCAAGGGGGAAGGTTGCGTCAAAGGGAGTGCCAAAGGGGAAAAGGTTCGAGCATCGTGGGAAGCATCGAGCATCGTCAAAAAGGGGAACTGGGCTAAGGAGGCTTTAAAGAAATTTTTAGGGAATTGGTGCCACAAGAAATCATGTGGTAAAGTGGCAATGGACGCCATGTGCAGTGGGGATAAAAGCCTTGGTTCGAGTTGTGAAGGAAGCAGGAAGGAGCATTTATTTTTGCGTCAAGAAGGCGCCTGGCGAAAGAGGTTTTAAAAGAAATTCTGGGAGAATCATGTTACAAACAGCACCTTGGCAAAGTGGCTTGGGGCGTTATCTATGGAGCAAGGAGCATGTCTCATGTTCAAGTCTTGTTGGCAACAGGAAGGCGTGTTTTTATTTTGCTTTTGGCGTTAAGACAAGGGGGAGCTAGGGAAGGAGGTCTTAAAAGGAATTGTGGGGAGTTTATGTCACAAAAAACGCCTTGGCAAAGTGGCCTGGGGTGTTATCTGCAGCTTGTGTCCAAGGGCTCCAGCAGGTCTTGGGTTCGAGGCTGGTGAGCAGCAAGGGGAGTGTTTTATTTTGCTTTTGCGTCAGGTGGGGAGGAAATTGGACGGCATATGGACTTTCAAATGGATAAGGATTTAGCTTAATTCTTCTATTAATATTCGGCTAAGGTAGGATAAATTATTATTTTATTTTATTTTAGTTTAATAGGTGATAAGAGAATATATAGGAGTTTGATATGGGATAATGTGATGATTTATTTTATTTTATTTGTTAAGAGATAAAATAGGAGAGGAAAAGGAGGGATATGATAGGAGATGAAGTTGTGGCCGAATGGGGGGTTCTTTGGGTGGTATATTCGGTCATGGAAGGGGGTTTAAATGATGAATTTTTATTTGTTTCTTCTCTATTGCTCCTTGCCGAATTTTGGTAGCCAAGAAAATCCTCTCTTTCTTTATTTATTTTGCAAAGCCGAAACCCCTCTTCTATTGTGCACCTTTGCCAAATGCTCCTAAGGCTCTAACAATCTCCCATTCTTCTTTTCTTCAAACTCTTCTTCTCCTCTATTTGCTAGTTTGGCCGAAACCTTGATTTAGTTCTCACCTGTGGCCGAATCTCTCAGTGATCAAAGGGGGGGAAGTGTTGTCAATTTCTTTTGGTGTAAGTTATCCAAACGGTTCAGTATAGAGGGAATGTGATTTCGGGAAGTTGATCATAGTGGTAAGTGTGTTTTCCTTTGGTAATCGGTTTCCCTTCTCTTTTCTATTAGTGTGCCGAATCATATAAGTTAGGCCTAGGGATGGCCGAATGTGCTTTAAGTTCTGTGATATGTTTTTGTAAAGGTAACTAGCGATAAGAAACATCAGAGGAGTTCTTTTGGAATTCGATTCTTTAAGGGATTTCGACATCACTTGGAACAAGGATCAATTTCGGATTTCAAATCACAAGGTAAAGTATATATGTACAATCGGTCAAGGCTATATTTGGTGTTTTAGATCTAGTTCATATTTATTCAAAAGCCGGAACTAACCAAGTAAGTGATTTAACATTTGTCGATTTAAGGAAGGTCACTGATTTTTGGGATTTGACTAATAATCAAATCGGCAGCAAGGAACTTAGGATCTAAAGCGTTAGATCGGGTTTTTGGGATTTCCATAAAGCGTTAAGTATACCAGGTGTCTACCCCACACTATCTTTTAATATGATTTATGGCAATGTTTATATATATGTGTGTTATTAAGAATGTGGAAAATATGGCTAAGTACCATGTTATGGTACAAAGTACTAAGGTACGTTTTCCTACTCCTACTATGAGTATGATATGGTTTGTTATGCCATGAATGTGAGTATGATAAGAATGTGAAATAAGGCATGATATTGCATAATGTGTATGATATATGGGGGCATATGGGATATTATGAAAAGAGGAAGTGAATGTGGTGACTCATGTCACGATATAAGAATGTGGTGACTTCGGTCACATTATCTGAATGTGGTGTCTCATGACACGAAATATTATCTGGTGGCTATGCCACGAATTTATAAGGGCGATGAGCACGTCGACTGCAGCGACTGCCTTCGATGGTGTGTAGCGGATGGAGGGTTGACTTAGTAGTCCCCACGGTGTGCAGGTTGGTACGGGTGATGTGTAGCGGATGGTAACTAGGCTTGGATTTGGGAATGCATCATTACTTGAATAATTTAATATGAATGTGTATGACTTGATATGCCTGAATCTATTTGGACTTAGTGTTTATGTACACATTGAGTCTGTTTGACTCACCCCATTGTGGGAACATTTTTCAGGTGATGATCAGTAATGGACAGGGTCGGCAGGAGCTTAAAGGTGGCCATGCTGGCTAAGGAATTATTTTATTTTGGACATTTATTTTATTTTAAGTACTTTGGTTTTAATTTTAGGATTTATTTGATGTAATAAGGCCATAGTTGGATTACTTTATTTTACTTTTATTTACAATGTACAAATTTCTATCAAGTAAAGTTTAAGTAAATTTATTTTAAAACAAAGCCTAAACGTTTTGTCACCTAAAGTAAAGGATTTTAATAATGAAATAAACTTGTTTTCAACTCAAGCCCAACCCAAAACAATCTTCCTTTCAAACCACACAAGCTTTTTCCTAAGTAACAAAAGAATTTTGAACCGGTTTACATCGAGGAACATACCAGATCCGGTCAAGGCTCATGGGCCGAGTTTGGGGTGTTTCAACTGGTGTTGAGTCGACAGCCATCACATCCTCAATATTAGACGCTGGGTCCTTGAAACGAACCTTCTTGGTATTTGGATCACCAAAGATATCATCCCTTTTTCCATTGTTTTCACAGAGAGAGTCCATGGCTTTTTAGCCTGTTGTATTTCATTTGTGTTATTGTAATAACTCTATTTTACATCTAAAAAATTAACACAATTAAAAAAAATAAAATTAACACAACCATTTTTTACTTCAAATTTTTAACAAATTGTAATTATCAAAATTTTTTCTTATATATTATGCTTAGATAACTTTATCTTTAAAATTAACACAATTTTTTTAACTAACAAATCTAAATTAAATTATAATTATTTTTAAAATTAATTTAGTAATATGATAGAAAATAAAAGATATTTTACCGGTTTAAATTTTTTCTAAACTCATACTTATATATATTATAAATTATAATAATACTAACTAAACTAAAATTTCAACCCAACATCAAACTTAATTAAGTTTATTAATTATTTGAAGAAATAATGTGGGAAATTCAGAAGGGACAGACTCCTAACGGAAGCAAAAGTAAGGTTAAAATATGCTATTAGTCCTTGGGTTTTGATAAAATTTGAGATTCAATTCTTGTACTTAAAAATTTAAAAATTAAAATTTTTAATTTTTTTATTTAAAAATCTCAATTTATTCTTTAAATTAGTAAATATTTTTTTAACAAAATTTGTTAAATCAGAATTTTAATTAGACTATTCTCATATAATATGACATATGATTGACAAAAAATAAATATGCTAAATTGAAAATTTTTGACATAAGTTGTAAATAATAATAATTAAATTAAATATTTTAAATTAAAAAAGATAATTAAATTTTTAACTTTTAAAATATATGAACTAAATATCATATTTTATATAAATATAAAGACTAACAATACATTTTAACCCAGAAGTAAAATGTCACAAGAAAATAGATATATCTCGAAATTTAAATTAAGGGTGGGTTTGGATGGGCGGTGTGTTTACCTGCGGTTAGTGTAAAAACAGCGGTAGCAGTGAGATTAGATACTATAGTGATACTGTAGCGTGAGACAAAAAGTAAGCTAAACGCACCGCACCGCACCCAATCGCCCATCCAAACCCACCCTAACTCTATTAAGGGAATTTATTTGATATAAATAGTTTATTAAGAAGAAAATTAAAATTTAATTAAAAGATAGTAAAAAAATTACATTTGAGTTTTAACTTCTATAATCATTAGTCTATCCTCGTCTCCTTTAATAGCAGGGATTAAATTTGTCGGATTATGTGCTTTTTGTTGTTTGCATTGGAAAAATTGCGATTAATTTTTCCTTGAAATAATAAAAGAATTTTGAAAAAAATAATGAATTGATGGTATAAACTCTCTAGAGAGAAATGCTTTTGTTTATTAATTTTAAGAATAGGCTAACCCATAATTCATATGAAAAAATTAATATGAATGTAGATATTTGTGATATATATTTGTACCTTTTAAGATTTTTTTTAATATTGAAAACTATATGGGTTATATCCTTCTATTAAGAAAACATATGGCAAGCTAAAAATACATAGTTGATTCTGCATTGATTTCTTAATCACGACTGCCCGCTCCACTTCAAACGGACCTACCACCTGAGCTTAAAAGAGAATGTTGTCTTAATGTGAACGCACTCCAAAGACAACAATGACCCAATTTAGGTTAACTATCTCATATTGATATAATCCCATGATATGTGTCCGTGGTTATCCATTACGCATTTAACGGGATAAAATGCTTATCCAACCATATCATGACAGTAGACAAGGGGACCTCTCCTATAAATAATTTAGAAGATTATGAACGGGGATCGACTTTTTAACACTTACAGTTACTTTAAGCATTTTCCTTCTTAATCAACCTATCCTTTTGTCCTTATTCCGGCTCTCGGCCTTCATAAGTGAATTGGCCTCCATTGCACAACCTTGACCTCCTCCCTTATTGTAACAATCCGTTTTCAGTGAAATCGGAATAGTAGTTTCGGGACCACAAATCCGAGTCTGAAAGAAAATCTATTTTAATATTATTTTATGGTCTGCATTATGATAGAAATATCGTATAAAAATTTCATTAAGAAAATTTTACCGATTTCATAATTAATTGAGAAAAGGACCAAATTGCATAAAATGCAAAAGTTCAATTCTAGTAGCTAAAATGATCAAATAGCTATGGAATTCAAAATTTGAGGTCCTTATATGGAAAATAGACCATTAAGAGGAGTTAGTAGACAAGTTTGATGAATCATCCATGGAAAATTAGAAAATGAAAAGGACTAAATTGGAAATTGAAATAATTAAAGATGATAATAAACTAATATCATCTTATTTCATCATCTTCCCCAAATTAAAAATACATGGAAACCCTAGCTAAGAGTAAAGAGTTTAAGCAAACTTTGTTGGCTTAATTAGGTATGTTTTCTTGTCCCGTTTTTAGTAATTTTTATATTTCCGAGATCATAATAACCTAATCTAGCTATTTTGGGGACTAGTTTGCAAAGTTATCAAAGTATTAAAGTTTTGCCATAGATGAATATGCATGAATTATGAAGTTTTATGGTAGAAATAGAAAGGTTGTTGATAGATAAACAACTTTTGTAAAGGAAATTTTCATGAAATTGTGATTTCGGGACTAAATTGAAAAGATGTAAAATTCATGGAAAAATTATGATTTTTGTGAAATAGATGGACTATTATTGTTATATGAAAAAATAGGCTAGGCTTAGAATAAGGGTTAAGTCGCATGAAATTTATTTTCCGAGCCTAGGGACGAAATCGTCATTGGTTAAAGTGTAAGGGCAAAATGGTAATTTTTCCTAGAATGTGAATTGAATTGATTATGAATTGTATTAAATTGAGTTAAATTTATTTGTATAAATCCGGATAACTCAAATACGAAGTTAGATCGTGGAAAAGGAAAAATGTCGGATTAGTAGATTTCAAAATACACAAACATTTGTCAAGGTAAGTTCATGTAACTAAATTGTACATTTATGTGATATGTTTGATTTATATGCATGTGATTTGTATAATTGTTAAGTATGAAAATAAATCACATATCCGACAATATACGACAAGAAATAAATCCCGTTTGAACAAATGAAATTAGATGGATACAGGGTTCCCGGAGTGGTTGTGGTTCTACATATGTTGCGAACACATCATAGCTCGCAAGAGCGTCCCGTTATAGCTCACATGAGCATCCCGATATAAGCTCTCTTGAGCTTTCTTGTACATGGTTCTTCCAAGCTTCCCGTTTATATGCTCCTATGAGAATTCTGATCTGTAATGATCCTGCATGTGTTGCGGATACACTGCAGCTCTTATGAGCGTCCTGATATATAGCTATCCAGAGCTTCCGGATTAAAACTCTTTCATGAGCTTCTTGATAATAGCTCTTCAGAGTTACTCGCTAAGCTCGTATGAGCTTTCCGATTTAAGCTCTTATGAGCTTCCTGTTATTAAGCCCGGATAAGCTTCCCGTTACGAGCTCACATGAGCTTTCTGTTATTTGGCTTGGAAGAGCCTCCCATTTAAATGCTCAATGAGCATTCCTGAATATGAATTGACGGATTTCAGTTTTGTACACTTCATGTGTACTACCCTTGTATCCATCGATATTTTAAATGATATAACGGGTAAAGTCCCGATTTGAGATGAATTGAATTCAAGATAAATTACTATGAGAAATATTTGAAGTACAAAAGTATTATATGTACATGTTCATGTTTACTTGAAGTGAAAAATACATGCATGTGGAAATTGAATATTGAGGAGCTTATTCATGTTTCCTAGTGTCGAAATCATTCTTTTTGAAAATGGGGTCGACTTTGATTTTGAAAACGAAAATGAAAAAATGGGAGTCGCCACCAATCCTTTTTGATGAGGTCTGATCGGGTCACTCCGTAATTCAATCATTTTAATAAAATTTTAATTTACTAAAACGACGATTTTTGGTCTACGAAATCTAGAATACGGGTTCGGGAGTCGGTTACGCACGAGGAAGGGTTAGCACCCTCGATACGCTCAAAATTGGTACCTAGTTGATGAATTGATGTCTTTAGTGTCAAAAATTAAAAATTTAAAGAAATTTAAATCACGATCCTTCGTTAAAATAATTCCTTAATAAATTTTTAGAAAAAGGGTGTATTTCACGTTAATCGAGAAAAAGAACTATCTCCGTAAGTTAGGACACAATATCTTAAATCCCGAAACGAGAATCAACGCCAAAGAATTATTTTGAAGGATATTCGATTATCTCGGTTTTAGAAAGAGATCATATTCCGTAAGTTAGAACACGATCTTTTCTTGATTCCCGAGATTATTTAAAAATGTTTTAAAAACGTTCGTTTATTCAGATTTATCGAGAAAATTGAAACTCCGTAAGTTAGGGAACGACTTTTCGACTCTCGAATCACGAAAGATTGCTTATTTAAAAAAACGAAATTTTATGTATAGGGCAAAGATTATCGTAACACGATTTATAGTAAAATGTATAAAAATAAATTATAGCTCATGGCATGATAATAAAATGATGACACGTGTGTATGAAACAAAAATATAACGAAAATAAAGAACAAATAGTGGCATTAATTAATTAAATCTAATACCAGTTAAGTAAAAATAAAAATAGAATAATAATAATGAAATAAAATAAAATAAAATAAAAATTAAAAATGGTAGTAAGTAAATAAATACAATGTATATACATAAAGCTAAATTCAAATATTTTGAAAGTAGAGGAATGGAAAATAAACAAACAAGTATGAACAAATATGAGATTTAGGTAAAAAAATGACAAACATAAAATAATAATAATGATGATAATAATAATAATAATAATAATAACAACAACAATAACAACAACAACAACAACAACAACAACAATAATGGTATTAGTACTAATAATAATAATAATAATAATAATTCGGTAAATAAATATTAAAGAAATAATAGTAATAATAACAAGGTTAATTAATAATAAAACATTAGTAGTAATAATAATATGTAAAACAAATTAAAAGAAATAATATGTAAAGAGAAATTTAAAATAAATAATATACAAAACAATTTAAAAATGAATGATATATAAAAATAATAATTCAAAATAAGTAATATATATAACAGTTTAAAATAAATAATATATATATAAAAAATTTAAAATGGATAATAGTTTGGAATGGTTTAAAATACATAACATGTGAAAAACGTAAAATAACTAATAATAAAACAATTTAAAATAAATAATATATGAGAAAAAGTTTAAAATAAATAAATAAATAACAAATTTGCAAAAATAAATTGAAATCAAACAGATTTGGGACTAAATCAAGACAAAAGTGAAATTATAGGTAAAAATTATGATAAAATAGACAAATGAGGACTAAAATCAAAAGGCGCGAAAAGGCCGAGGACTTAAACGGGTAAAAAACTCAATTCCTAGACACGTGTCCATTTTCAGCGCGTCAGTGGGTTAGGGACCCGATTGAAAACCAAACAAAATTCTGTGGTCAAATTTAAAAAAATAAAAAATAATAAAAAGGGACAAAATTAAAAATAAGAGAAATGCGGAAGGACCAGGGTTGTAAATAACCCATTTAATGAAAACACACAAATCCCCTTGGAGTGGGTCAGCTCGCGTGCGGGTTGGCCTAAACGGCGTGGTTTTGGCGCCTGGGTTCTCAACCCAAAACGGCGTCGTTTTGATGTTCTATATAAGCCCAATTTTGTTTTCTAAAAACTTCATTTTTTCTTCTTCCTCAAAAAAAAAAAGAAATTCTCTCAACTCTCCTCTCTCTCCTCAGTCCGATCAAGGGCTACGTCACCGGATTCCATCCGATTGCCGCCGTTGCCCGCCACCGTCGACCACCGTGCACGACAGCCGGAACTTCAAAAGGTAAGTTTTTTTCCCCTTTTTTTTTCTTACTATATTTTAATATATGTATATAGTTAAAAAATAAAAATCCTTATATCTATATACATAACATTTGTGAAAAGAAAGAAAAGAGGAAAAGAAAAAAGAAATAAAAAGAACCTTTGCACGAGTATTACTTCATTTTATTTTTTTTTTGTATTGATCGTGTGTAAAAAATATCTAAGGTTCATTTGTGGCTTTTATAGCCGAATACAATGCTTTGTCACCCTATTTTTGTTTTTCCGTTGCCGTTTTTGCCTTTGTGCTGTTGTGCGTCCCTTGTTTTGTTTCCAGGTACGGAGAATGCCAGCTGTGGCAACGTATGGAGGTTGGCGTAGGAGGAGCGGCATTGGAGGCTGTTGCGGCGCAAGAAGCTGGCTAGGGTTTTCGTTTTGTTCATTTGCTGAAAATTAGCTTTGGGCCATTTGGGCTTTAATTTATTTGGGCTGTAATAATAAAATAAATAAAAAAAGATTGGACTGTTTAATCTGGGTTTATTTTGGGTTAATTGGGCCAGGCCAAAATTGGCCTATTACTGCTGCCCCTTTTTGCTCGTTGTCGTGTAACGGGAACAGAGCAAAGACCTTAAAAGGGCCAATTTTGCCTGGTCTTGCCGAATATTGACTTCTTTTGGTGCTTCTTTTCTTTACATAGCCTCCTTCCATCCCATCGCATCTTCAGGGGTATAGGAATTAGTGCTTCGACCCGCTCGAATGTAATTTCAGGGAGAAGAGACTTGTAGCTTCGATCTACTTCGCTGGAACTTCAAGGAGATAAGAATTGGTAATTTTAATCTGCTCCACTGCAACTTCAGGGAGATAAGGCTCATAACTTGTAGCTTCAATCGATTCCACTACAATGCTAGGGAAATAAGATTCGCTGTCTTCAGTCTGCTCCACTGCAACTTTAGGGAGATAAGGCTGGTGGCCTCAATCTGCTCCACTGCAACTTCAAGAAAATAAGATCCGCCAATTTGTAGCTTCTATCTGTTCCACTACATCTTTAGGGAAATAAGATTCATTGTCTTCAGTCTGCTCCGCTGTAACTTCAGGGAGATAAGGCTGGTGGCTTCAATCTGCTCCACTGCAACTTCAGGAAGATAAGATCTGCCATAATTTGTAGCTTTAATCTGTTCCACTACATCTTCAGGGAAATAAGATTCGCTGTCTTTAGTCTGCTCTGCTGTAACTTCAGGGAGATAAAGCTGGTGGCTTCAATCTGCTTCACTGCAACTTTAGGAAGATAAGATCTGCCATAATTTTTAGCTTTAATCTGTTCCACTGCAATGCCAGAGAAATAAGATTTGTTGTCTTTAGTCTGCTCCGCTACAACTTCAGGGAGATAAGGCTGGTGGCTTCAATCTGCTCCACTAAAACTTCAGGAAGATAAGATTCGCCGTCTTCAATCTACTTCACTGCAACTTCAAAGAGATGAGATCTACAACTTCAATCTGCTCCACTACTATTTCAGAGAGATGAGATTTGTGGATTCACCGATCTTGCTACACTATTCTCTGGGGGACATAACTGTATAATCGATTTCATGGGCCTATGCTTATACCAAATGATTAGGATGCAATGATCAGAATGAATCAAATGCTCCTAATTGAATATGTCTGAATTATATTTGCATGAATGCAAAATATCATTTTGTGAGAAGGATCCCTTTCTAATGCTTAGGTTGTCATTGCTCGCTGTTCATCAAGGTTGTATTACTGATGCAATATCCTGTCTTCTTGTTCAGCTGATATCCTTGACAGAAAATCCGAAGAGATAGTCACAATTTAGACTCTTCTTTCTCAAATATTTCTAACCCTTAGGTTTGGTGAGTTCTAAATAATAGTCCTGTTTCAGGTTCTTATACTATTTAGAAGCTTCTAGAGTAATATGCAAAACTCCTTTTGTGAAAGTATTATTAGTCCATTAATCGTTATTTCAATGCAAAATTCTTGAAAATGATCATAATGATGGACAAAACTGAAATTTATCAGGAACAAATTTTAAAAAGAATGGGTTAATTAAAGAAAGCAAACATTGCTAAAATACAAAATAGTGAGGGTAAAAAATAGGTGCCCTAGATATCGCAGCCTGAGCTTCTCTGTACGAACTTTCTGAAGACCATTTTAAGATCAATATGTGTTAAGGAGATCTAGAGTACTTTGTCGATGCCCCAAGATGTTGCATACCCTCTCTTCGTTAATTTAGGCATAGCAAGACTACCGTATGCCCCACCTTCGATCAAAATTTGAATTGCTCTTTTCTTGAGTTTTCAATCCAAAACCCCTTTAGTCTCAAGGCGCCCTTTGCAGGTTTTCACCATAGCCTCACCTTTTTTCCTTTTTCTTTTTTTTTTAAGTGAAGTATTTCTTGACTGAGTCTGAATTCACAGGATTAGGCAGACTCTTGCTGTCCATCTCAGTTAATATCAACGCTCCTCCAGACAAGGCCTTCTTTACCACATAAGGTCCTTCCCAGTTTGGCATCCATTTTCCTCTAAAGTCCTTTTGTATGGGAAGGATCTTCTTCAATATCAAGTTCCCCTCATGGAATTCTCTGGGGCGAACCTTTTTGTTGTAAGCTCGCATTATTCATTTTTGGTGCATTTGACGGATAGCTTTCAACCATTTCTTTTCAATCAAATTTAACTGATCATATTGGGCTTGGATCCATTCTGCTTCATTCAACTTCAGTTCCGACAAGACTCGAAGGGAAAGAATCTCAACTTCGATGGGTAAAACTACCTCCATTTCATAGACCAATGAGAAAGGAGTTGCCCCGATGGAAGTCCTGACAGACGTTCGATATGAATAGAGGGCAAATGGTAACTGCTTATGCCAATCTTTACAAGTCTCGGTCATTTTTTCCATGATCTTTTTTTTTCCTCCATTGCACTGTTCATTCTGGGGCGATATGGTGTTTTAATCTTGAACAGACTGCAAATTTCTGATATCGTGTTGTTGTTCAAATTTAGTGCATTGTTAGATATGATCCTCTTTGGCATTCTATACTGACATGTGATCTCTTTTTCCAAGAATTTGCTGACTATCGACTTTGTGACATTGGCATATGAAGCAACTTCCACCCACTTAGTGAAGTAATTGACGACCACGAATTAATGCCCACCAGAAGTTTTTGGCGAGATCGGCTCACTGACATCCAAGCCCCACATAGAGAAAGTCCATGGAGATGTTATACATGAAGAGATGAAGGAGGCACAGGAATCTTGTCTCCATAAATTTGGCACTTATGGCATTTCTTGATATAACTGATGCAATCCTCTTCCATGGTAGACCAGTAGTACCCGAACCTCATAATTTGCCTGGTCATTGTAAATGTGTTCCTCTTCTAAGATTTCCTTAGCCTTAACAGCAGCCACACGTCTCAACAGCCAGGGCATATCCTGATACTATCATGCGAAAACATCTTTGAATTCTTGGAATAACTCAATGACGTCTCGCTTTGTCTTTGTGGTGATACGGGCTCCGATCTTCACCTCTTTCTCTTCTACTAGGCTCACAATGACTCTTTGTAAGGTAAGATCTGTTTTTCATCTTGTTCTACCATCCTTAACAAATCAGGAGATAAGTTACAATCTCTGTCGTTTTCAAAGTCCTGAGATCCCTCTAGACACATATCTTGCTCAAAAGTAGATTCTGAATCAGTAGTAGCATCGCTCATGTCGTTGATATCTAGAGACCTGTTGTAGGTATGAAGGAATATTCAAAGAACAAATGGATCTAAGAATAATTATTTATATGGTATGACCATGAATGAAATAAAGGAATAAAAGAATATTTGCTCAAAGTGAGACACAAAAATACATTTTTCATTGAAAATAAATGTGTTGGACATGAGCCTATTTCACGAAAAGATTCTTATTGCTTCTAGGCTTAAAGCAACAAGCATGTTTTGAATATTACTTTAAATTAGCTTTAAAAAATACAGGGATCTCTTCCATAGTCCAATTGCTCAAAACACTCCCACGTATGTAAAGGCAGGCATTTGGAAAATTCTATTCTCCGGTTCCCTCTTCAGATATGGCGTTAATGTTCAGATTCCCTGATATTCCTTCCGGGCTTTTGACTTCTTCAAGGAATTCTAGTTCCTTATTATCTATCAGGCCTTGTACCAAGGATCTAAATTCAATGCAGTTTTAATCTCGTTGTAACAGCCTGGATTTGACCCTAATAGGGAAACAGTGGATTCGGGACCACAAATCTGAGTCGATAGAATATTTAAATATTATATTTGGTGTCTATGATTTATGAGTGTGCATGTGCAAAAGTTTTCGTGAATTAATTGGACCGTTTGTGTGTTTAATTTAAAGAAAAGGCCTAAATTGTATAAGTGGTAAAAGTAGCTTTCTTCTTGAATGAGTGGTTAAATTGGTGTGTCTTTCTATAAGGGAGGACTTAAGTTGTAAATTAACCAAATCTCATGTTAGTGGACGGCATTATGTTGATATGATGTATTTTGTATTTGTTTTTTTTTTTAATTAAGGTTATATTAATATATGTTTTATATTATAAACTTAATATAATAAAAACATAAAAAGAAAAAGATGCATGTTCATCTTTAATCTTTCTTTTCTTCATCACCGAAGCTAAAAAGGGAAAAGAACTCAAGCTCATAAAACATTCGGCCCTTGCATGCTTAAATTGAGGTATGAAACTAGCTCGATTTTTGTTAATTTTTTCTTTTTTGAGATCGTTGCTTTGAATACTATCCGACCCATGTTAAAATTTTTGGTATTAATGCATGAGTGATGTACGGCCATGGATGGGATCTTGTGTTTTGTGATGGTTGATAATTTTAAATAAAATATATGTGTTAGATTATTAAATTCTGTGTTGGAAATTTTGATTAAATTAAGCATTTAGGACTAAATTTCAAAAATAGTAGATTGAGGGGCTAGATTGTAGAAATTATGAAATATGGGGACTTGAATAAGCTTAAAGAACATTCAGCCTTAGCTCAAAATTTGTAAACTTGGCATATTTTGTATTTAGTGAAAATTGGATTAAATTGTAAAAATGCAAAATGTGAGAGATAAATTGGAACATTGTTCAACTATGTGTTTTGAGCTAAAATGAATGAAATTCTATTTGAATGAGCTCATTTTGAAATTATTTAGATCAAGATCGGAAAGAACCAGGATCAAATCGGGGGAAAGCAAAATTGAACGAATAGCAAGGAAACCCTAACTCATCGACCACCGAGGTAAGTTATAAGCAATTGGATTAATTAAATTTTGATCTATATTATTAAACATATGTTAAATAGAAGAAAATTTTGTTTAATCTTATTGGCCGAATGTGATGTTGTTATATATATATATGCATTGAGGGATAGTATATGTGAGAATTGAAAAGGGAATTTTGGTTGTACTGAAATCGGTGGTTAGGTATATATATATTGTATGTTAGCCGAATGTGTTGGCAATTGATAAAAGATAAGAGTTATCTTTGATATGTGTATATATATGTGCATATGTGTAACATCCTTAAATAGGGGCTATTATGTTTGAACTGTTTGCATGTGTATGGCTTGATTGCATTATTAATTGAGGTGTTTTAGGGTCTAGGTATGAGCCAAGGGTAGGCCCGAGCCATAGGAAAATTTTTAATTTTAAGCTTTGGTTAAGGGGAGTTGAAGGAGTTGGGGGTTAAGTGGATTATGTGGTAAACTTTAGCACAAATAACCCAGTGGTAAAGTGGTAGAAAGAGCCACTTAGGGCCTTGAGAAGTGACGCCACAAGCAGAGGAAGGGAGCTGAGGTTCGAGCTGTAGGAATCCCTCTTTGGGAATTTCTTTTTGACGCCAGAGAGGGGAAGAGTTGTGCTCAGTTGGAACTCTGGTGGATAGCTGTGGATTAAGTCAACAATTCAAATTGGGTGGAAGAGAGGAAATTTAAGAGTTTGAGCAATTCAAACTCATTTGAACGAGTGTACAGGAGGAGTTTAAGTAGTTGGCCGAATTTTGAATTGTGTGAGGAAGAGTGATCGGTTGAAAGACTTTGGAGGAGTGCCAAAATTCCCTAGTCAGGATAGATGGACATTTTCGGCTAGTCATGCCTTAGTGCATTCGGTTGTGAGCCAAAAGCCGAAATTCTATAGCCCTTGTCGATTTCTCCCTTAGTGCACCTTGTTAAAGCAAAAGCTGAAAGCTCTTAGGCTCTTGTCGATTTCTCTTTAAAGCATCTAGCCAAATCCCTCTCATTTCTTTCTCTCCTTTCTCCCATATTTGTTCAAAACCGCATCAACATCTCTTTTCTCAAATTGATAGCTTTCTTCTCTCAACTCCTCTCTTGTGCCGAAAACAAAGTCTTCTCTTCTTGTTGCTTGAAACCGAATCCAAAGTCTTTCCCTTCAGTCGACTATTCTCTCCTCTTCATCTTCTCTGGTGCGCCGAAAGTACATAAGCCTTTCTTGTTGCTTGAGTCGAATCATCTCTCATATTTTGAGAGTTCTCATTTGTTCTTTCCATTTGGATCTTTAACCGAATCTCAAATTTACCGGCAGGTGAGGCCTTGTTGTTTCATTTCCCTCTTTCTTCTCTTGATCTATAGTCGAATCTCTCCTATCTTCACTCTCTTTTCTCCATCGACTCATATGGAACAAAAGCTGAATTTCGGCATTTGTCATGATTCTTAATCATCTATGAATCGAATTCTCCTAGGTTCTTCGGGATTTTGAAGTAGTGGATCGTGGTCATCTACTCTCTATCAATCGGTTTTGTTAAAGACTGTGGTAAGGATACATGTTGAGTTAACCTTTCTCTTATTCTTATGAAAAGCCGAAGGCTATTACTTCATTTTGTTTAGTTTTGGCCGATTGTAGGGGAAGGTTCATCGTAGTGGGATTCGAGATTTGTTTAGAGTATGAAAGGAGTCAAGGTAAGGATCGTGGTTCTGTGCGTTAACTCTTAGGGATTTATGGGTTTAGCTGAATGGTTTTGCTAATAGTTTTGATATTGGCTGAATGTAGGAAGGGGGATCTTGTGCGTTAGGTCTTGATCTACGGGGTTCGATAGTCGCGTTAGTAACCAGGTGTGTATCTTACACACTTCATAATCTATGTAAATGTGCTAATAACCTCAACTTTGTTAAAAGCCAAAAACTGTGTAGATTACGATACGGTACCCTTATGGGTATGAGCAAGGATTTCGGGTAAGTCTGTTTTGATGATTTTAAGATGCATGATTTCTGATACTATTATCTACGTTATGTTCGATATATGTTTAATGATTAAGCATGTTGGCATGATATGTATATGCATGTGCATTATTGTAGGTGATATGAGAGGAGGGGGAAGATTTGATATCTGTGACTTTGGGTCACCAGTGGTTTGGCACCACCAGTGGTTTGGTACCACAGTTGATAATCGTGACTTTGGGTCACCAGTGGTTTGGCACCACATTCGATTTAGCGACTTGTCCCAGTGGCTTAGTACCACAGTGGGTTGGCCCCACATTTAATAAAAAGAGATTGTCGCCAGTGATTTGGTATCACAACGTGGGTTGGCCCCACATATGGATTATTCGTGACTTTGGGTCACCAGTGATTTGGTACCACATTTATATTGATATCAGTGACTTTGGGTCACTAGTGGTTTGGCACCACCAGTGGTTTGGTACCACACGGGGTAGAAAAAGGAGTTGTGGATGGCTAGGATTGGGTGCATGATATGTTTGCTTGATTATGATTTGTGTAAGAATGTTGCTATAATCGGGAGGGGGATTATGCACTGAGTCTTGGTGACTCACCTCTTCTCTTATCTTTTTCAGGTGACTCGTAGATCGTGGATGAGGAGCCGGGTGGACTCAAGGTGGCCATGCAAAATTGTTTTGGTTTCACATTGACTTTCGACTTGGGTACATTGTTTTAAATTTCGGTTTTATTTGGGTTTGTAATAAGGCCATTAAATTATATTTCGGGATTATTTTATCTGCTTTAGATTTGATTTCAAATATTGCTAAGTAAACTACTTGACATGTTCTTAATAACCTGAAAATCAAAGTTTTCTAAACTACACTACGCAACGAGTTTTCTAAACCATACCATCGGGTAACAATATTCACAAGACGATAACAAAGATAACTTAAATGATTTTCAAACCTAAGTTTTTCCAAGCTCAAATACAAACGGTTTAAATTTAACTAGGTTCGATCCACTTGGGTTTTTAATAGACTTAGAAAGTTTTTCTAAAGTTAAGAATGGCAAACGAGTTTCAAAAAGAGATTTTTGGGTTTTCAAGGCAACATAACGTTTTCAACTATACATACACAGGATTTTCTCAAACACAAACCGATAAAAGAGTTTTCAATAGAAATGAACCGGTAACTTGTTTTCGTTTCCACCCTGTGGCATGCCAGATTCGGTCGTGGTGTGTTGACCAGGTTTAGGGTGTTACAATATGTGTGTGAATGAAAATAATTTCATATGAGTTTTATGAATGAGGAAAGGATCGGTTAATGTGCACTATGTGTGCGAGCTTATATACCGAGTACTGTGTGTGCGAGATCGGTTATCTGGGCACTATGTGTGCGAGCTTATATACCGAGCACTGTGTGTGTGAAATCGGTCTTATGGCACTATGTGTGCGGAAAATAAGTAACGGCACTAAGTGTGCGAGACGTTACATGATTTGCACTGTGTGTGCAGGTTTACAGATTCTTCGAAGCTTTAACTAGTGAATTTGGATACACGAATTGAGATAAATAGGTATGTGGTTTGAGGTTGTTGGGAAAGTTATTATTATTAAGGTAAGTTATATTGGCTTATGATATTAAGGTAATGAAAAGTGATTTATTTTAAGTGTTTGAGTATGCTTTGAGATGAATACCTAATATTTGGTATCGAATGAGATTTAATGTGGTATGAATGAATATATGGTTGTGAGACTCCTAGGTATGGTAGTTATGGCACGGTTATGCGATGTTTATTTATAGAAATGAATTCGTTGATGATCTTAATGGATGGAATTAATTTATACAATGTTTAATTGTATACTTTACCATTGCTTTTAACTTACTAAGCTATTTAAGCTTGCTTGGTGTGTTTGTTACATTGTTTTATAGATCTTTGAAGTCGAAGCTCGAGCTCGGGGATCCTTGTCAAAGTCAAGCACACTATCGATTATTTTGGTACCTTTTGGGAATAAATTTTGAGCCCATGGCATGTATAGGCTAAACTATTATTTTGAGCTTATATCTTGAATTGGATGTATATAATGCCATGCAAAAATGGCTTCACTTCTATCCATGAATTGAGTGAACATGTTTGAGTTGGTATATATATATGTTCATGAAATTTCGGTTTGAATGTTGCTTAATTTGAATAGATACGTTCATGAGATAATGAATGGCATGTTACTATGTGAAATGATTGGATTAGGTCTATTTTGAGTAGTGAAAATGTTAAGGTTATTCGGCTTTGTAGATAACTTAATTGGAAGTGTATTTAAAGGTATGGTTTGTGTGTGTGTTTTAAAAATAGGAGAAGGATATAATCTATTCATGATTCGAATATGTTATTTGGTCTATTGTTTCGGATTTACAATATGCATGAATATATTTGGTTTGATATGTATGTGTTATAATGTATGTTATGCTTAAACAAGTATGATGTGAAAAGGTTTCTTGTATAACCGAATAAGTAGTTAATTTAAAGATTAATTCTTTGTGTTCCAACTATGGTATTTGGGCATGTGACATAGGTATAATAACTAGTTAGTAGATTATGCAGTTTTTAGGTATAAACTATATGAGGTTACAGAAATAATGCTTGAACATGATCCTAGTATTTGAACTTAGTAGGTATGATTTAATATGAATGTTCGAAAATGATTCAAATTAATATGGTTATATATATAGTATGTGTGGATATGGTTTTAAATAATAATGCCACATGTGAATTTGGTTTAGAAGTACATGTATATTATTTGGAAATAAAATGTTAAACATTTATGTATGTGTGTTCAGTTTTAATTCATTGGAAATTTTGAGATAAAAATCTGTAAATGCTATGTGAAGACATAATTATAATTATTATGATTTTAAGTGATTAAATGTTAGTAAAAATATAGTATTTGGTTTAGTAATTCCTGTAACCCTAATTCGGCGACGGATCTGGGTTAGGGGTGTTACACTCGTGACCCTCTTCATCATGGAACTCACAGTAGTTCCTTGCTTCTCTAGGTTCTTCCCCTGAGTCCTGTGTGATTAATCTAGTTTCTATCATTTTCTTCCAAACCTCTCTTAGTAAGGTTTTCGTTTTTGCTATATTCATCTTGATTCTCTTCCCCGTGTTCTCGATTATCGCGTTTATCCCTTTATCAGAATTGTTGGGTAACGAATTTTCTGCACCAAATGGATCATCGAATTTCATAATACCTATTTTGATGAGTCTTTCGATTATATTTTTGAAAACGGTGCAGTTCTCGATCGAATGTCTTGTGATTCCTGCGTGGTACTTGCATTGGGCGTCGTATCGTACCATTTGGGGAGCGGAGGCTGCATAGATTTTAGGTAGAAAGGGGATACTATATGTGCATCAAACAAACTTTGGTACAACTCCCCATACGTGATTGGGATGTGCGTGAACCGGAGTTTTTCTAAGCTCGGTCTTGGATTGGAATCTTGCCTTGGAGGGACCTGATGTCTAGTAGTTGTCGTCCTTGGCTTGCTTACGGTAATCAGCTTTGAATAGCCCTTGTCATACATACTCGCATTATTCACCTCATTTTCCCTCTTCCTTAGGGCCTTTAAAGTATCGATTTGGGAGCTCCTCTCTTGCCTTTTCCACTTGTAACGATCTTCAAATTATTTTGGGAGCTCCACTCTCGACTTTTTTTGTTTCCGCTAGATCATCCAAATCAAGGACGACAGGATTGATTGGATTATCCCCTGGTCTAGAACCTGAACCTGTCGGGAAGTTCACCAGTGTCGAGGTATCGGTCTGGTATTGTGGTCTAATGTTAACAGACACCCTTTGTGGATACGCGTCTGGTTGTGCTTGGGTGTTTTTTAGGGTAAAGCCTGAATGATAAGCGGAGTCCTTGTTATCGTCCCCGGAATTAACCATAGGGCTTTTTCCTTTTTCTAATCCTCCAGCTATCATCTGGGTTAACTGGCTCATCACGTTTCTTTGAAATTCTAGCATCTGATTCTTCATATCTTATTGAATTTTGGCCAATTGCTCTTGCATCTGTATTTGCATTCGCTCTAATCTCTTCAACCTTTGGTCCATTGCTTCAGGTTTTCCTCGTATATTGTAACAATATTCCAGGGTAACTGCCATGATTTTAGGGTCTTTCGTGAGTTTTATTGCATATGATGCAATGCAATGCTAATGCATGAAATGAATGCAAAAATGAGGTGTTGATTCTGATTCAATTATGTTAAAACAACTTTACTAGAAGAAAAATACCTTTACATAAAACGGATACATATAAGGTCTTGCCCGCATACTCCAGGCAAAGACATCGATCCTTTTCTTCATATCCGGATGTTAAGATCAAATCTTGCGAATTTTCTAAGAGATGTCTCTGTTATCTCCTTTTTGCTTGATCCGGGCTACGACCCATTGTTCACTTATCCTCGTGATGCTCGTTAGCTTCTTTAAATAAGTCGGGACTTTGACGGCTCCCGAATAATCTTTGTTGGCTTGAATCCTGAAGCAAAGTCGCGTACTCCTCTGCGGATGCTCACTCTTCTCTCGTTGTGTTTACTCGGACCATATTCAGACGGCCGTATTGTATTCCACTTTATCAAGAAATTCATTTTCCATGACAAGCTCTCTATTTAGCAATTGAACGTGAATTAACACCTCTTTTCTATGATGAAAATGCAATGCAATCATAACCAAAACAAAAGAAACACGTCAGTAAAAAAAACATAAATAACAAATAGAGTACCTATTTGGATGACCTCTAGGGGTTTGGAGTGATTCTTCCTAGGGTGGGCTCTTAAAGCTCGCTATATGTGGTATGGTTCTAAAGTAAGGGTACCTGAACCAGCAGATTCCTCGATCCTTACCCATTATAGGTTCATATGGACCGATTTCAGTTCAGGGGAATACATTTCCCTATGGCTGCACGGAGATAAAAATCTCACGAAGACATAGGTACGAATGTATCCCGAAAGCGATCCACTATCCTGCACGGAGGTGAAGACCTCACGAAGGAATAGTTTCTCACTCCCACTTAAAGGGTAAAATTGACGATTATGCAATGCAATGTGCAGAAAGACATAAAAAACTCGAACCAGTAAAGCAATTATAAACCGCAATAATGAAGATCGTAATAAAATGGATAGAATGCAACGAAAGAATCGAAAATTTAAGTCAAGTTTTCAATTTTCGAAAAAAAAAGACAAAGTAATCAACTCGTGGCTTGACTCTCTTATGTTGTCCCCAGTGGAGTCGCCAAGCTGTCAAAACCATTCTTTTGGAAAACGGAGTCGACTTTGATTTTAAAAACGAAAATGAAAAAACGAGAGTCGTCACCAATCCTTTTTGATGAGGTGTGATCGGGTCACCTCATAATTCAATCATTTTAATAAAATTTTTTAATAAAATTTTAATTTACTAAAACCACGATTTTTAGTCTACAAAATCCAGAAAACGGGTTCAGGAGTCGGTTACGCACGACGAAGGGTTAGCACCCTCGATACGCCCAAAATTGGTACCTAGTTGATGAATTGATGTCTTTAGTGTCGAAAATTGAAAATTTAAAGAAATTTAAATCACAATCTTTCGTTAAAATAATTCATCAATAAAAATTTTAGAAAAGGGTGTATTTCACGTTAATCGAGAAAAGGAATTACGTCCCGTAAGTTAGGACACAATATCTTAAATCCCGAAACGAAAATAAACGCCAAAGAATCATTTTGAAGGATATTCGATTATCTCGGTTTTAGAAAGAGATCATATTCCATAAGTTAAAACACGATCTTTTCTTGATTCCCGAGATTATTTAAAAATGTTTTAAAAACGTTCATTTATTCAGATTTATCGAGAAAATCGAAACCCCAAAAGTTAGGGAACGACTTTTTGACTCTCGAATCACGAAAGATTGCTTATTTAAAAAACGAAATTTTATGTATAGGGCAAAGATTATCGTAACACGATTTATAGTAAAATGTATAAAAATAAATTACAGCTCATGGCATGATAATAAAATGATGACACGTGTGTATGAAACAATAATATAACGAAAATAAATAACAAATAGTGGCATTAATTAATTAAATCTAATACTAGGTAAGTAAAAATAAAAATAGAATAATAATAATGAAATAAAATAAAAATTAAAAATGGTAGTAAGTAAATAAATACAATGTATATACATAAAGCTAAATTCAAATATTTTGAAAGTAGAGGAATGAAAAATAAACAAACAAGTATGAACAAATATGAAATTTAGGTAAAAAAATGACAAACATATAATAATAGTAGTAATAATAATAATAATAATAATAATAATAATAATAATAATAATAATGGTAATAGCACTAATAATAATAATAATAATTAGGTAAATAATAAAGAAATAATAGTAATAATGACAAGGTTAATTAATAATAAAACATTAGTAGTAATAATAATATGTAAAACAAATTAAAATAAATAATATGTAAAGAGAAATTTAAAATAAATAATATACAAAACAATTTAAAAATGAATGATATATAAAAAAAACAATTCAACATAAGTAATATATATAACAGTTTAAAATAATAATATATATAAAAAAATTTAAAATGGATAATAGTTTGGAATGGTTTAAAATACATAACATGTGAAAAAAACGTAAAATAAATAATATATGATAAAAAGTTTAAAATAAATAAATAAATAACAAATTTGCAAAAATAAATTGAAATCAAACAAATTTGGGACTAAATCAAGACAAAAGTGAAATTATAGGTAAAAATTATGATAAAATAGACAAATGATGACTAAAATCAAAAGGCGCGAAAAGGCCGAGAACTTAAACGGGTAAAAAACCCAATTCCTGGACACATGTCCATTTTCAGCGCGTTAGTGGGTCAAGGACCCGATTGAAAACCAAAAAAAATTCTATGGTCAAATTTAAAAAATAAAAAAATAATAAAAAGGGACAAAATTAAAAATAAGAGAAATGCGGAAGGACCAGGGTTGTAAATAACCCGTTTAACGAAAACACGCGGATCCCCTTGGAGCGGGTCGGTTCGCGCGCGGGTTGTCCTAAACGGCGTGGTTTTCGCGCCTGGGTTCTCAACCCAAAACGGCACCGTTTTGATGTTCTATATAAGCCCAATTTTTTTCTAAAAACTTCATTTTTTCTTCCAAAAAAAAAAACCAAAATTCTCTCAGCTCTCCTCTCTCTCCTCAGTCTGGTCAAGGGCTACGTCACCGGATTCCGAACGATCATTGCCAGTGGCCCTTGTGTGTCGACCACATCGTACTGCAGTGCTTGGAACTTCAAAAGGTAAGTTTTTTTTTTCTCTTTTTTTTCATACTATATTTTAATATATGTATATAGTTAAAAAAATAAAAATCTTTATATCTATATACATAACAATTGCAAAAAGAAAGAAAAGAGGAAAAGAAAAAAGAAATAAAAAGAACCTTTGCACGAGTATTACTTCGCTTTTTTTTGTATTGATCGTGTGTAAAAAATATACAAGGTTCATTTGTGGCTTTTATAGCCTAATACAATGCTTTGTCACCCTATTTTTGTTTTTCCGCTACTATTTTTGCCTCTGTGCTGTTGTGCATCCCTTGTCTTGTTTGCAGGTTCGGAGAAGGCCAACTGTGGCAACATACGGAGGTTGACGTGGGAGGAGCAGCGTTGGAGGTTATTACGGCGCAAGAAGCTGGCTAGGGTTTCCGTTTTGTTCATTTGCTGAAAATTAGCTTTGGGCCATTTGGGCTGTAATAAAAAAAATTGGATTGTTTAATCCGGGTTTATTTTGGGTTAATTGGGCCAGGCCAAAATTGGCCTATTACACCTACTATTTATGTGAAATATATGACTAACATGCTTGATGAGGATATGTGTTTAGGTAATTGGCCAAATTGGTTTGAGCATGTTTAGTTAGCTTAGCTTAATATGAAATAAATGGTAAGTTAATTTCTTGTTATACGGACTTATTAAGCGTTATATGCTTATTTTGTTTTATTTCCTCTATTTTATAGTATTCAGAAGCTCGTAAAGGTTAGAAGTGGGTCGGCGCAATATTACACTATCCCTCAGCTTGTTTCGGTATAAATAGCAAAAAATTCATTTGGGTATAATGGCATGTATAGGTTAATTTGGCCAAATGATGGCGTATAAATATTTGGTTAAAACTAGCCATTGGTATGGCTTGTGTTTGGTATATTTTGATACGTAAATATATGGCCCAAACATGTTTGATGTGTGTGTTTGAAATGGTTAAAAGGTGGAAAGCACATAGAACTATGATTGGTTTGAGATAGCATAATTGGTAAAATATGCCTATATGCACATATGTATATTTGGTAAGTTTGAACACTTGAACATATGTGATAATTTGTCATGAATAAGACTTAGTTTTAGCTCGGTTTTAATGTATTGAATTAGTTGGTAAATGTATTAAAGTGCTGATGTAGGTGGAAGACAAATTAGGTGAGAAATAAGGCTTGAAAATGACCTTATTTTGTCCACATGGGCAGAGACACGGGCGTGTGTCTCAGCCGTGTGTGACACACGGCTTAGCACATGGGCGTGTGTCCCCTGCATCTTTAAAATTTCAAAACAGAATGCTCAGGTATTTTCACATGAGTAAAGACACAAGTGTGTGTCTCAGCTGTGTGTGGCACACGGCCTAGCACACGGGTGTATAGCTTGGCCATGTGACCCAAGTCAGTAACCACCCTAATTTGGACACGGGCTGGAACACGGTCGTGTGTTCATATTTCGAATGTCCACAAGGCCTGAGACACGGGTGTGTCTCTCGACTATGTGAACCACACTGCCTGACTACACGGGAGTGTGTACTCTGCACCTAGAAAAAATATTGAAATTTTGCGAAAAAATCTCTGAGTACCCGGATTAGTCCCGACTAATTTCTATTGTATATTTTGGGCCTCAAGGGCTCATATAAGGGACAATATGATATTTTATGATTGATTTCTGATATAAATGAGAAATGATATAAAATGTTTGTGTTTAATCTGCTTATTTCGGTAATGCTCTGTAACCCTGTTCCGGCGGCGGATACGGGTTAAGGGTGTTACACTTGTTGTATTTTATAACAACAATTGGTGTAGTGAGCGTGGACTGGAGAAAATGTCTCACATTCAAAAGGATGCCACCCGCAATCCTAATAACAAAAACAACAACGCCAAGCCTGCTAGTTCCCCCACTTCAATAAATGGCAATGACGCCGACAATACTGAACTTCCCCCAACCCAAACCAAAACGTCATCTTGTTCAGCAATGACCACCATGGAAACCCTTTCCCAACTCTTGAATGCCTTTAACACTCCTTCGATTAACCTTGCCACTATGACCTTACCTTAAATTCCCAACACACCATCTTTGCTTGCCATATCATAAGGCCCCAAAGATGATCACTTAAAACAAATCCTCTCTTGCTTAACCCCATAAACTCAACCCACTACCACAATTATTCCCTAAACAAAGTTTCCTAATAGTAACAAATCTCAGATCCTTAACATCATGTTCTTGAGATGCAAGAAAAATACATCACATGGAAGAACAACTCTTGGCTCAACAATGCTAATTCCAAGAAGAACAAGAACGTCAACACTTGTTGATTAACAAAATGCTCGTAATGAATAGATGATTGTAGAGCTACGGGCAACCAACGCAACAAAAGGTAGAAATTTACCTATCCCGCTAGAGTTGAAATGTACTGCATAATCCATCGTTCGTATAGAAAAGAAGAATCAAAATGATAATAAGGTGTTGCAAGACCTTCATGCAAAGCGGGAGCTCTGAAATAGGGCTATTCCCATTGAGGAGCAAATTGTAGCACTTAGATTGGAATTTTTACAAGAGGCTAAAGGTTATAAGCCTGATAAAGTCTCTAGAGCTACAATAATGAACCCTTAGCCCTTTGTCTTGACGCATAACTTGTCTGCCTCTTATAAGTTTCTTAAGTTGACTTATACTGGTACTGGAGACCTAGAAGATCACCTATCACACTACAACAAACATATGAACATTCTTGGAGCCTTAGACGTTGTGAAATGCAAGACTTTCTCTATGAACCTTTCTAGCACCGCCTGATAGTGGTACCTTTCACTTTTTGAAAGTCTATAAGTAATTTTGACTAGTTGGCTGAGTTATTCATGAGTAGATTTTTGGCCAACAAAACACCACAACAATCCCCGACCTACCTCATGTTCCAATAAAAAGAGAATGAACCCTTTCGTGATTTCATGAAAAGGTTTAATGCTGTAACTATGATAACCAATGGTGTTTTTGATTCTCTAGCCATCCAAGTGTTTTTGGCCATATGGTCCTATTTTATCTCATGGTAACCATTACATCTTTCCTTCATGAAAAGTCAATTACTATCAAAGAGTAATTAAGTCATTTATCACAAAGACGAACAACACTTGACCATGTTTACTTTTCATCTATCATGTAATTCCAATGAGAGGATATCATTAACTAATGTTTTGTGCTATGAATTCCACTATTGAGAATGATGCTACATAATGTAGAAGTCGTATACCTAACACACTAGCTTTCGGTTCCTTATTTATTTGAACTCAGGTTTTTACTTAAATCAAAGTATACGAGTCACGCATACATAGATCATCATCCACTCAGGATTAAAGTATACCACACTTTGAACGTCACAAGTGAATAAATCCATAAATAGATTTAAGATCTATTCTTCTTGGGTCCAGTCCGATGTATTGTCAATCCAGTCAGCCACATTTATGTCTCTATCTTTTGGGATTTATCCGCTTTGATGCCCAAGACAAGACATCCCCCCAATTGAACTAGATAGATGACATATTATTCTTTCAATAAATTTTCTCATTTCTAATTAGACTAAGGACATGTTTAGGTTCATCTACTATATAAATTGTCTTTCTATATTATGATCCAATCACATAATACCACTTAGTATTAGTTAAAAATTAAACAATCAATGAGTTAGCATTTTCTTCTATTTTGCTTTACATGCAAAAACCACATAAGGACATTATACAAAAAAAATTAATGTAATCCATGAATTATTTTATTAACCAATTTGTTTGAAAAATTAAAAATTTACAAATGAATATACTACACTTAGGACACTAGATCCAACATTAACATTATTTATATGCATGACTAAAACCAATTTCATATAAATGACAACTTTTATACAATCATGTTAACCATTTACACTTTGAGACCAACTATTCTTAGGTACATGTCATTGACAAACTAAAAAGGAGCTATAATTGTACTTGCTCACAGAATAAACAAAGCGTATGTTGAGGATAGAGCTTAGTGGTACTTTCATGATTCAAGATAACATAAACATTTACAAATAGTCATTTATAACAAAATTACATAACTAATCAAGTTATATTCTAACATTTACAAATAGTCATTTATAACAAAATTACATAACTAATCAAGTTATATTCTATCTAACCAAACAATTTCACGTCTTAGATGCAAGTGAGTACATCAATGAGGCAAATAACCAATTCATTCATCAATATATACAAAACAAGTGATCTATGCATACCATTTGATAATTACCATTTCTCATACCTTATTAGTTATCATTGTCAATCATATAATCACATATCTTTATATGCCATTAACATTATGCCACTTGTGTTCCATTATGCTCATATAATTTACCTTGTTGTCTCACCATTCAAACTCATTTTTGGAGTTTATCGACTCATCCACATTCGTTTTGGCCCCCAGAGCTCATTTTCAATTGATTTGCACAATTTATCAGAAAAAAAAATTGATTTGCACAATAAGATATAAAATTTATTTATCAAGCTCATATATGCACATATTTAGTCACATACCATCATACCATTTCATTCCAATACTATTTACCAAGATTACCATTTATAACCCCTATTAACATGACTTGGACTTGGACGGATATATGGATCATCCAACCAACACACCAAACTGGCATCGAAGTGCATCATCAGATAAATCTTAGAAGGGAAATTGGTACATAAGTGCATATTGGCGTGAAGCGTATCTTGGCGCACAAAGTGCATACGGGCACATGAGGTGCATCCTGGCGCACGAAGCGCATCCTGTCACACGAAGTGCATCTTGGCACACGGAATGCATCTTGGCATGCCAACTATATCCGGCATGACCCATACACAAATCGATCTTATGGCATGCCAACTATATCCGACACAACCCGAACAACTAATAGGGTACCAATATTCAATTTCATTTTATGATTCAATATATATATCATTATCAATACATATTATATCTCATGTCATTTTCACAATCACAATTCTCATTTCATCATCAAACACATATATTTCATAGTAATGGCATATTTCAATCCAATTTCCATATTATATATCATATTCTACATAATTCATGACATTTCCTATCTTATTCATTTTAGTCCCCTATATCGATATTTTATATCAAACCAAATCAAAACCATTCACAATATCACCATGTACTCACCTTGACATCCAATCATCTAATTAAGATATATAGGCAAGCAATTAATCTATCCCAAATCATAAAAGGACAAATTATGGTATCGTGTCACTCGTCGATAACTCTCTCTTTTTCTTTCCTTCTCAAAAGCTCAGAATCGACGTTAGCTACGTATAGCCACAAAACATATAATACTATAAATTTCATACAATTCACAATCATATGCAAGATCAAGTATATTTCGCAATTTATTCAATCTAGTCCCTAAATCCAGGACAACCATAACTTTTAATCTAAAGTTTTGGATTAAAATTCGATTTCACTATTACTCTTTAGGGACCTTATACTTTCTATTCTTACCAAAATTTCATAACATTTTTGCATTTTATTCTTGGTCCCTATTGTAAAAAAGCTTACAATCAAGCTTGTTAAGTTTTACAATTTAGTCATTTTCATAATCTAGGCATAATTTCTATCAATTTCACACCTAATTCATCTAATTCTCAACAATGTCAACTTATCAAAATCTCACTAATTGAAAAATTGATACATGGTTGTCTTAATAAAGCTACCATGATAAAAAAAAAAAGTCTATAAAAATCAAAGAAAAATGGCTAGGAACTTACTTGAATTAAATGGTCAAATGCTCAAACTAGGTTTTAAAGATTTTCTTTAATGGAGGGTGACATGAAAGGTTGAAGAAGATGATGTTTATCATCTTTTTCCACTAACATTTCATATATATATATATATATATATATATATATACTTAGATTAAATATAATGAACCTTAATTTGTTTACCTAATCATGATTAATTAAGCATTAATCATTCATTATCTTAATATAATGACATTTAACATCACATCCCACTATCATCCATTTAAAATAGGTCTATTAACCATTTTAGTCATTTGGATAATTGGTATTTAAGTCCCCAAGCCTTTTCTTAATTAAAAAACTATGGCGATTAAACTTTTACAATTTAGTCGTCTTAATTAACCATATTTTATAACCTCTCATGAAAACACTCATTCTTTATCAATGTCTATGAAAGAACACTTTATGACCTCTCGCTTGACTGGGGGGCTATTGTTATATCCCTCTAACAAGAAAACACATGGTAAGCCAAAAAGGCATCATTGTCTCTGCATTGACTTTTTAAGCACGACCACTCATCCCACTTCAAGCGAGACCTATCAACCGGTCTTAAAAGAGAATGTTGTCCTAATGTGAAGACACTCCCAAGACAACGAGGAGTCTATTTAGGCTTAACTACCTCATATTGATAGAATCCCATGATACATGTTTGTGATTATCCATTTTGCATTTAACAAGGTTGAATGTTTATCTAACCATATCATGATAGTAGACAAAGGGACCTTTCCTATAAATACTCTAGAAAATTATGAACGAGGATCGAATGCTTAGCACATTAGAGTTACTCTAAGCATTTTCCTTCTTAATCAGTCAGTCATCTTATCCTTGTTTCGACTCTCGGCCTTTACAAGTGAACCGAACTCCATTGCACCACCTTGACCTTCTTCTTGTCCTCCTCGCTTTTTGTACTTTATATCAACAATATGTCTGATGTATATTGATAGCATGTCACATGTTAGCTTCTCGTTGCTTCCATCAATCACGTCAACGTCCATTAATAGTCAAACTGGTCAATAATAGTTTTCATTAACAGATAGGCCTAAACGATTTTCTTGTCACCGAGGGCTCAATTGAGTGTACTTTCCCCTAATGGCTCAATTGATTTTATTTTTATTTTTAAGGGCTTTTTAGACCTTTTATCTTAAAATTTTATTAATTTAACTAAAAATGAAAATAAAATAAACAATATATGATAAATAATAAAGGATATTGCTATTTTTTTTAAAAAAAACACTTAGTAAATAGATTCTAAAAGGTTTTATGTGATTTTCTTAAAACCTGGTAGAAAATAAATGTATATAGTCTTTTACCCAAATAAAAAAAAAACGGTAGGCTTATATGTAAATTTATTAGAAATAAGGGGTCATTAATGAAGCTTACTCTTCATCCTTGACTAGGTTTTTTTTTTTTTTTTTTTTTTTTTAGGGTACCTCAACACCCATAGGAGTTGAGTTCCCTTATGGTATACGTTGCCAAGTTTTCAGCCAAAGACTCTTGAAAAGTATAGGAAATGTCCATCTAGTACATAATGTCAGACCTCGACAACTATTAATGTCGAGTTGTAAAATAAATTCATGTATATGCATTTAATTTTGACTCCTAGAGATTTTAATCCTAATTACTACAGAAAGACCTTGACACCTGCGAGTCTTGAGTTCTTTATAAATTAAATCCATGTATTCGTATTTAATTGATTGATGGGGATTTTAACCCTAATTAATACAAGAATAACTATCAAGGTCTTCTTTAATTAAATTTTTAATCATTTGAAAAGCCTAATCCTGGTAAATAATGGAATTCAATGCTCATGGGTGTCAAAGTCTGCATTAGTTCAACTTTTTCCCATTTGGGGTTAATCTTATCTTAATAAAGGCATTGAAAACTCAACACTAATAAATGTGGAGGCCACTAAACAAAATTTCTTAATGTTGCTATAAATACCCCTCTCTCATTTCTCTCACACAACTAAAACTTTACTCTCATTATTGTTGAGTTCCCAAGCCTAAAACCTCCCAAAATTCTCATATTTTATCTTAAATTTCGATATTTAAACCCTATTCTGGCTCTATAAAGGGAAGATAATCATCTTACAGTAATTTTTTTAATTCATTATTAAAGTTAGTATTTATTAGTTGTTAAAATTAAATTTTAGTAATAAGTTTTTAACATTGTTCAACATAAATTATTGATAGTTTTTTTTTTTCATTTTATTTATTAACATGAATAGGGATGACAATTCGAATTGCGAATTGAATCCGAATCTACTGGTTAGAACAAGGTTGAATCCAAGACCTCTTACATATAAAGTCATGTTTTAACCATCACTTGTCTTCAACATTGATTATAATTTAAATTAATAAATAACGTATAAAACATAATAAAAATTATTTTTAAAAATTAAATATAATAATTTTTTAGCAGAAAATTATTTCTTCTTTTAACATCTTACTCTCTTAAATCTCATGTAGCTTCTTTTAGCATTAGAATATAATATGTATATAGGTCTCTTGAACAATGAAATAGGATCATCGAAATCCTTAAATTTGTGTTTATCCCATTTATTATTTGATCAACTTAATTAATTAAATTACTTAAAATCAATAAATTAATTAATCTTTATAAATTAAAATAATATTATAATACGCGTAATTATATTGAGTACATATTGTATTATAAAAAGTAGTATACATACATGTTTAACTACTTACAAGTATGATATCATAATGTGCATTATTTTATTAATGATATGGAACCTAAACCTTAAACATGTAACTAATTTTATAGTTGATTATAATATATATACAATTATCATTATATAATTAAGGTAGATTATTAATGATATGTAACCCTATATACAATTATGATTATGATGTATATTTTTATATTAATTATACATAACCTTAAACTCTAAACCTGTAACTAATTTAATTTATAGTAGATTATAATATATACAATTAGAATTATATAATTAAGGTAGATTATTAATAATATATAACCCTATATACAATTATGATATTATAATGTACAATTTTATATTAATTATACTTAACCTTAAACCCTAAATAATCTGTACAATTAGCAATATATAATTAGGGATAAATAATTAATTAGTTATCTGATATTGTTATGGAACTTTTAATTTGTTTGAAATTATTGTGTTTAAGTTAATAGGTATATTTAAATTATTGTCAAATTGTCAAATTTAATATATTTGGATTGTTATTTAACTACTTTTTTAAATTTTCATTTATTTGTTTTTATGAAAAAAAAATTATTTAAATTTAACTTTTTTTTTTGTTTGATTTTATGTTATCTCGCGAATTCAATTTCAAATTTTCACGAATTCGGATACCCAACATATGATTGAAAATTTTAATTTTTTTATAGATTGTTGTGGAACTTTTAATTTATTTGGAATTATTTTACTTAAGTTGTTAGGAATATTTAAATTATTTTAAATTTTTATGTTTAACTTGTTTGAATTGTTAATTATCTACTTTTGTTAGTTTGGATTTATTTATTGTTAATTATAAATAAATTGTATTTAAAATTAAATTATTGTTTGATTTTATATTATTTCGTTGATTTGAATTTGTAAGGACTTAGGTATCTGACATATAATTAAAAATATTAATTTAAGATTTTTTTGTAAATATAGATATTCGATGAATAATAATATTTAATTCGGATCTGAATTTAGATAGTGATACTAGGAAAATTTGCATATTTAGATTTTTAGGCTGATTTGTGAACTTGGATCTAGGTAATTCAAAAAACGAAGATATCCGACTTGCTACCATTTCTAAACATGAGGAACAAACTATTTGAATTCCATGAAATGGTGAATTTTCAATATTGAATGAGAATCAGCATCAACTAAAGGTGTAGCTGCAGGTAGTTGTTTTTTTAAGGTAGCTAAAAAGACCTCACTTTCCCATGCAGCTATCGTTCCTTGAAGATATGGTGGAAATGTGGAGATCAGAGACCTTTAACTTCCACTTTCACTGCAGTGAAGCCATAATCACGTTGAAAGACATAGCCCCAATCAAGGCCTTCCAATTGAATGGGTTGTTTTAATCGATCAGTCTTAAATTGATCTAGAAAAGGTAATGTCGAGTTTGATCAAGAATTATCCATACCTAGCTGCAAACATTGATCGAAGAGTCGCCAACAAATGATGTGACAGATGAAGAGTTCAAGTAGTATGTTAGAGAGTACATACTGTATGTCATCAAGGAAATGTTGATGTCAGATAAATTTGGCAGCCTATAGTTAGGATTTGTGCCCAGAGTATAATTAATTTTGTCATTGTTTACTTGTAATTTTCCACTACTTCTTTTAAGTATTCATTTAAGATATATTGCAAGGCACTCCTAGGGGAGTCTTACTGTTTGTGTTGATTTCTTTTAGTTAGATTACACTCTCTAAATAATTATAAATTCAAAAACAATAAATAAGATCAATTAGTTAGAAACTCGAAGATATCATAGAAAGTTTGGGCACCTTCTTAGAGCCCTTTTGTGATTTAGACTTTTTCCTAGATCTTATTAAATATGTATTTATTTGATCGGATTTATTTTTTTAGATATAACAACTAAATTTCACTTTAGAAATTTTTTAAAAAATTTCACTATGCCAACTCTAGCAACTTTTCTAAATGATTTTCCAAGAACTAACATTAAAGCCAAGATTTTGTCTAATAGTATGAACTAATTTTCCTTTTTGTGTATTGATTAAATTGATGGAAAATGACATTCTAAATCTTATGCATGTTAAATATATATATAATTGTTTAATATTTTTTTCAAAGTTATGGTTCTTAAAATTAAAATGGTTATAATTAGTTTATTTTTTTATATGTAATTAGATAGTAGATTATCATTTCTATGTAAATTTTTTTATTTTATGAAAATTTTGTGAGCAAGAAATGGAGTAAGACTCTTATAACGAAAATCAAAATGGAGACTCCAGATCATAGACAATACAATTCAGGTAATTTTCTTGGACGAACCTTTTTGTTTCGGTGGAATAGGTTGGAATTTTGTTTGATGCAAAACTTCAAAAATTTCGCGAGACTGAAGTGCTGTATGAATAGTAAAAATTTTCATAATGCAAAACTTCATATTTTTCATGAGACTGAAGTGCTAGATTTGAGAAGTTAAAATCAAGACTTTAAGAATTAGATATTGATTAAGTGAAGCGGGAATGATTCTACGTTTCATTTTCTTATAGATTATTAAATTTTTATTTTGAATTTAAACCTAAGAATTCATATGGATTATTATTGTTTTTATTTTGAATTTAAACTTGATGAAATCATAAGTTAGGGTATTCAAAAGTGATTTTAGGGTTTTGAGAATTCCATGAGATCCACAAAACAATGAAAATTGAAAGAGTTTGTGTGAATTCATGATGATATAGTCTATATCTAAAAAAGTTAGCCATGCATATATGATATGAAAATGCCACTTGGTTACATATGTTCAGTTACTTAAATTAATAAATAATTTAACAAGCTGTCACATGTCCCATTTCATTGGCTCCAATTCAAAGTTAAGAACTACAAAAATAATTAAATACTACATTGATCATAAAAGTTTATGTTATGTACTAATAATATTCAAGTTAAGTACTACAAAAATAATTAAATACTAACGGCATGTTTGGTTGGGTGTAATGGCACATGGGCCCACCTAATGTTTTTGTTTGGTTCACCGTTTCTTCATTCAGCCGTATTACCTATTACGCTTCTATTCCCTCAAACGCGTAATAGGGATTCCGGATTGAAAGCTCTGAATGGCTATTCCAACCATCGCCGAATAGAAATGAAGAAAATTTTTCCCAAAATCTCCTTCACACTTTCTCCTTCGCGATCTGTTGGAACCCTTCACGATAGGAGACTATTTGCTAAAATCAAAGCTACGTGAAGTCCTGTTTCCATTATTTGGAAAGCTGAGACGAAATCAAGCGGTGAAGAAGTGGCAGTGAAGCAAGTTTTCCATCACTGCTTTCCTTGAATCCCTTCCAGGTACTAAAACCCAAACCCATTTCCATTTCCATCTCTGATTTCTGGGTTTCTTTTAAGCACCCACTTTTTGTGGTGTTGGTTTTCCATTTTTGTCAATTGGATCGGTGTAATTCCCGGCGAGATTGGGTCTCACCTGGATTGGATCCGGACCCCTCTTTTAACAACATTGAGTTCATTTTGAACTTGAATGAAATAGGATGCTCTTATAAAATATATTGTTGCTAAAGCAATAGGGATGCAAAATCCGTATTCATATTAACTATCATAGAGTATTGGATTTTAATGGGGATCTGTTTAAGCATTGAGGGGCAACTGCATCAACATTATCACCATCTCCAATCTCTCAGCAAATGTTCAGGTTATATATTAATTTCTTTCCTTCGTCATTTTTCTGTTTTCTTTTGATTTCATTGTTCAAGTTTCTAACCATGGTTTCAATATCTGTTCTTTTAATATTGTTTTATTGGTTTCTAACCAAGTTTCTAACCAATATCTGTTCAATATCTGTTCTTTCAATATCTGTTCAAGTTTCTAACCAAGTTTCTAACTTAAAAACAAATGCGAGACAAATTTCCACTCTTATTTGGAATCCTGTCTTAATTCTTAAAAGAGAAGAAGTAAACAAAAAGCTAAAACCTCTGGACTTCAACACGCGCAAGAGAGAGGTCTGTTTGAACAAAGAGAACAAAAAGTGATGTCCGGAGGTTGTACAAGCATTGATAATCAGAAAGTTTCTAGATCTGTTCCTGTAAGTGATGTTTCATAATTCATCGTATCTTGTCTAATTATTCTTAATTTTTGCTTTTAATTTTCTTTTTCAAGCTAAAATTAACCAGATGTCATTTGCTTATTGCTTTTTAATCCTTAATTTCACAGGCGGTTTCAGATCCCAGTCTTGTCGCCGTTAAATTTACAGGTGAACTAAACTTTTTCAGTTGTCATTGCGAATCTGATTCTGAATTTGAATTCTCCTGTTCATTTTATTTTATATGCAGTAGTATTAGTTGATTGATTGCTGGAAAATGTAGGAAAGGGAAGGAAATCGGAGTTTAAAATGAATGAATTGAATGTGTGTTTTAATGTATAACGAAATTGTAAGGTCAATAAAGTGTTGTTTAGTGCTTTAAGGTAGCTAATTTGTGGATTTAGTTCTACTTTTATAAATTAATTTGCTTAAATTTATAGATTCGAACCTTCAAATGTTTCCTCCATCGGGTGCACAAGGGAGGATCTCTGTTGGAACTCAACCTCCTCACGATGCTGATGGTATTTCTGATTCCATTTGATTTGAATTCCTTTTGTGATGGTGCTTATGCTTTGATTTGTTTATCCTGGTGCTTATATATCTTGGATTCATGATCTCAGTGGTATTTTGCATAAATTCATTAGTGATATAAAGATTAGGTTTATAAAGTTTTTATAGCATGAAAGATGATCCATGTCATTGATCACATGTTTGAAATATCTGCTATGCATAAAACAAATAGTTGAGCAACAGTTAATAGATCAAATAAATCGGATGTAGTTATCTGCTATGTTGTAGTTCAATGAAAAATCTAATTAGATTTTCACATGAACAATGGTTGGTGTTATGTTGGTGGCAAATGATTACTTTGCTATTGAGGCAGATACATTTTCAAAACCTGCTGGTGGATCTCAACCTGGATATGCACCATTCTGGATATGGACCATTTTCAAAACAGAGTTGATCATGCATGATTGAAAATTTTATGTTATGCAGATATGGACCATTCTGGATATGCACCACTCTTATATTTGTAGCAGCATCTATTGGAACTTTTGTGACTTATATAGCACACAAGCTCAAGAAAAAAGAATAGGATTATGACATAAATCTAGTTACTTGGTCTGCTGGTGTGTTCTATGGCTATGTCACTCTGGTTCCTCTTATCTTGTATGTTATTCTCAAGTACTTTTCAGCACCATCAGGCCTTGTCCAGCTGTTTTGTCTGTATGGATACTCCTTATTTGTCTTTATTCCAGCACTGGTAAGCTCTCTAGTTTCTTTTCTTCTCTTCTTTTCCCCTCTGAATGCGAAGATAGTTCATTTGGCTCTCTATCATTTTATTTTTTGGATTTCAGTAAACTTTATTGGAAGTTTATTTCTTAAAGTTCCAAGTTGATCCCCTGCCTCAACTCCCTTGCCCCCCAACTTTTAAAGAGATTCCAAACATTGAAAAAGCTGAGAAAACAATCCGAATAAAAACAATGTTAAAGCTCATGCCTGGACTTTTAGAGATTTCAGTAAACAATGTTTGATTTCTTCCCAACAAATGGCGCAGTTGGAGTTGTTTGTTGAGCAAACTGAATTTGTGACTGAGCAAGCTAAGTTGGCGCTGAAATATTACAAGTCCAAGACGAATAGATTGGCAAGAAATGAAATTTTTAACTTTTGTGATTATTAGGTAAGATGCCTTTGGTAACTTTAGGATGGCATTTATGTTTTGCACGGAGATTAACTTATGCTGTTCAGCATATTTGGAAGTGCTTAATCCTTTTGTTTCATGTTATGGTAATATATTTTGTTTGTTGGTCTGCTGCAACCCTCTATTGGCTTTGATTCGGTGCTTACTTTACTTTTTAAACTGCTGCTGCCATCTCTCTTAATTTACTTTTTAAATTGCTTCACCTCCAAGGTATTGCTATTTTGCTTCCATTTTCTAAAAATTCCTCACTTGTAAATCAATCTTTTTTTGGTTCCAAAATTGCTACACTTTGTTGTACGATTCAGGTAAATGTTCAAACATCTGCTGCTATTTGGCTTAATTTAATGCCGCTTTACCTTCTCATTGTTCACCCATTGTTTCCATTCAAATTGTTTTGAATTGTCATTACACATGCTGCAAATTGCTTCATCGTTTGCCTCAAAAATCCGAAAATAATGTGTCATTGTTCCTTCAAAGCTTGCTTCCATAACTTAGATAAAATCTTAATTATTGGATTTATTTTTTATGTTTAAGGTTTTAAATTAATTATTATTAAATAAATAAAAGAAAGACAAGTGTATGGTAAAAATAAAATACATGTGTAATAAATATTGTACATACATTTGTAATACATGTATGCATTTACTTATTATTTAAGTAAATATTTAATATATTTATTATTATTAAATTGATATTATGTGATGAATAAATTAAATTAAGACAAATGTATGGTGCATATGGCGACATGTGTGATACTAATATACATGTATTTGTAAAATACATGTATATATACTTATTATATAAGTATATTATTAAATTATATATCATTATTAAGTAAAAGTATATATTATATTTTGGTATCTTTTTGTGTTTGTAACATTTGGATGGTATAATGACATGATAGAATGTCATTACAATGTTGTAACTTTTTGATGTTGTAAAATTTTAAAACATATGGATTATGACATATAAACTAATGAAATCATGTAACTTTTTGTTAATATATGAATATTATGCTTGGATGTGAAATATAATTCTCAAGTTAATTAATTACTTCTAATTTTTTTTGTAAAGTAATTAAATTATTTGTTTCAATAATGATATTTTAGCACATATATGTATTGCAGTTTAAAAATAATAAAATAAATTTTATATATATATTTATAGTATTATATATTAAAATTTTTTAATTCATATAATAATTATATTAAGCATGTTATTAAATTATATTTTTTATTAAATTATATTTAATAATAATTATGTTAAAATATGATTAAATTATTTATTATTTTTATTAAATTATTTTCAATAATAACCTTATTAAAACTTAATAACAATAACAATAATCATCTACCTAACAAAAATTTCGCTAAGGGTATTCTCGGTCATTTTAGTTCTTTTTCTCATGCTATTACAACATCATTCCATTCAACCAAACACAAGAATTCTATTACAGCTCTATTCCATTCCATTCAACCAAACAGTTGAATTACTTATTACAGCTCTATTACATTACACCTCTATTCCATTACAGCTCTATTCCATTACAGCGAACCAAACGTGCCCTAAATTGATCATAAAAGTTTATGTTATGTACTAATAGTATTAGTGATCATAAAAGTTAATGTTATGTACTAATAATATTAGTTCTATCAATTAAGTCTTAATTCAATTAGTATGAGTATTGTTGTCAGTATAGGAAGACGTAGGTTTGAGTGCGCTGAAGCACATTATCCTCCTATTTATAGGTTAAAGAGAGGCTATGAGTAATTTTAAATATTATGTCAAAAAAAGTAGATATAATCAGATTATTAAAAAAAAAAAGAGAGAGTATATTAACCCTTTTAAATAAACTAGCTTGACATTATAAAGGTCATTTTAAAAAGAAAAAGAAATGGCTGTTTAAATTTATCCACTTTCACTTGAGCTTGAAAATCTATTACGATCAAACTAAATCCAAATTCAATTTAATTCAATTTTATCATAAACAATAAAAAACTCAAACCCAAACTGACTCAAAGATAATATAACCGAAACTTGAAACTACTCAAATTTGAAATAACTCGAGCTCAAAATTATTTAAAACAATAATGACCAAACTTAAAATCCAAATAAATCAAAACCAAAACAATCCAAACTTACAAAACCTAAAATTAACAAAACACAATTAACACAAACTTGGAACTAACCTAAAAATCAACCGGATTTATATTGAACCAGCAAAATTTAACTGGATCCTTCCGATTGACAAATTTTTAAAATTATTTTTAGATAAAAAGAATATCTAGTTAATTTGAAGTTCCAATCCCATCCCAACTTTCTACTTTAGATATTAAACCTTTCAATGAAAACCAATCTTAACCTAATTAGTTAAGGAAATAATTTGAAAAAAAAAAAAAAACTCGTAATTGATTTGGAATTCAAATTCCAACATCACTGTGGAATAATTCTTTTTCGACTAAAGAATTAACCTTTCACAATGGTCATATAAAAATTTAATATTTATAAAAGTATTTATTGTTTAAATGAAAGGCAAATTTTTCAAAATAATTAAATAAGGTCAAACATTTTCGAAAATGCTCAAATAAAAACTTTTCAAATATTGTATATTTGTATATCCAATTTTAAATTATACTTTTATTACTTTACGTTCTTTTCAAACAATATTGAATTCAATTTTATGTTTTATTCTAAACAAGTTAATATTCACTTAATTTTTATTACAACCTATATTAAAGCACGTGTAAAGCTCTTATTTGAAGACTTTTGAAAAGGTTAATTTGAAAAATTGGACAAAAGTTGGATACTACTTTGAGCATTTAACCTTCTTTTTTCCGATGTAATAAAAAGAGAAATTAGTATGAAAAGGAATTACATTCTATCAGAGTACAATGGCAGACGACTTGCTCCCAATTAACATGATTTTTCCATAGCTTCTTTTCACAAAATCCGGGCTATTAAACCATACCACAATCTCCGAGTGCGGAAACAGCACAAACCGGGGCCGATGAACCAAGTGATACCAACTTCCTTTCTACTAACGGTTTGAGTATCGTAATGAATTTTCCCTATCTAAATTCCTTTAGCAAGCTATGAAATATAGTACACATGGAGAAAAATGACAACACTATCAACAATGTATCTGACTTCTATAATACAATGTTCCCTTTTTAGCAGCCTTCATATGTCTTCCCTAGACAACTCTCGACTTCTTTGGGTGCACAGTGACCATTTTTACATTATGCAAGTTCACGGTCACGGATGTAATGGAATCAGTTCAACGGATAGGTTACCATCAAAATTCAGAGGAATTAACCCATTGTAATGGAGACGGCTTTAGTCCTCGATTTCCAAACCAAAATATTCCTTCAGGACACCTTTAGGAGTTCTTCCGAATCCATTGGCCACTTCTTCCATTTCTTTCAGTCTCATAACTTCGTATTTTATCTGATTGACTCTGTTCAAGACAGCATTCAACGATGCATCTGCTTCATTTCCAGATGATTGATCTGGTAGTTCAGATCTCTCCTTCTCCAGTTGCTGATAAAGATGGCGAAGGTAAACCTTCTGAGAACAAAGCTGTTCTTCTGCAATTTTGTATTCCGACTCCTGTGCCTTTCTCAGAGACTGAAGAACTTGATCAATCTTGCATTCAATTTTCAAGTATTCACTGCGGTAATCAGAAGATACTGATAAAACCGCCTCCAAACATGAATTATCATCTACCAAGTCCTGATGATTTGTTGGTCCAAGCTCTCCATTTCCATTATGGAAGATATCTGCACATAAACCAAAATGATATTTTATATCCAAGTTTTAAGTTGATGTATAAACTGACCGTAACCGAGAGAGAATTTACGCAAGGAACTATAGATTGATATTAAGGAAATACTAATAAACAGTCAAACGCCTTATATGCAGAATACAAGTCATCTTTCGTTTTAGACCTGGGAACAAACAAAGAAATGTTTTTCAGTTCTTCAAGCTCAGATATTTTTATATTCTCGAACTTTGACAAATCTATCCATGCTTCAATTCTGGAATTCTCTGGCTCGTTATGCTCAAAGTTACATTCTGAAAATTTAGGTTACCCACAAGAGACAAGTCACATGTCACCATATGACATCCAAGGAAAAGAATCGTGAAGGCAATGAATACTATCGATAACACAAAATGATACTAATAACAGAATTTATATGCAAATTCTAATGTATAGAGGAGTATAGACCTTTTTAGTTTGTTCTTCATTTTCTTGAAGCACTTGTGTCCGCTTGGACATCAGTATAGGATATGCCACTCCTAATTGTGTAAGACACTCATATTCGACATTTGCACCTGAACCCGAGTAACATAGATATAGACAACCATTTGGATCCGCTAGGGTGATTTTCTAGAAAACACCACTTTGCGAGTGATATGCACTAACATCTAACTGGTTGAAAAGAAGAATAAATAACAAAACAAACTGCCCATCGAATAGAGAAAATAAGGGACGTTATTTCTTAAGCTCCTCAAAATCCAAAACCACAACAAATATTTTGATGCAAATTAATATAACGAAGTGTTTCATGCATTTCTAGCTAATATAGTTGTGACTTTATTCATTTTCATATGCATAAGATTTGTGGTTAAGTTACCTGTTGACATAACGGTATCAGTTTCTTTCACTTTCCAGATATCTTCAAGAGATGTCCCACATTTAAGCTGATGTAAAAACCAAAAGCACTTACTAGCATTTTTAAGAAACCTCAAAAAGAAGAAAGACAACTTTTTGAAAAAAGCAAGAAATCTGTTAAGTTCTATAGCTAGCTTTGGCCTTACCTCTTTCATAGCTGACTCAATACGGTTCAGTAAGCCCTTTGCATTGCTCTTCTGCGAACCACGTAAAATGCAGACAGCAATGTTCAGAATCTTCTCAATCTCATCGCGGGAATCTATGGATTCACAGGTTTTTAAAAGTGTTGTCACATGTGGAACCAGAAATGTTTTTGTATCACAACGTCGGCAATAGTACTCAGCATCCAACCCAATGCTACCTCCAACTGTCCCAGCCATGTAAGATCGAAGAGCACAGTTTAGATGGGCAACATGCCCACATATATACCCATTCACCATTGCTTCACATTTGATATAACTGTAACCTCCATGTTTCAAGTCTATAGTCTTGCTACACAAAATACAGCAACAATCACGGCAGAAACGAGGTTCATTGCAGCAAAGATCACAAGGCAAGGGAACCAAAGAAGGGAATTCTGCTTCAGCAGATAAACTGTTGCACTTTTTGTTTCCAGCCTTGCACGCCAAACCATCAGACTGGGGGTCAGACACCAAAACTTCAGCTCTCTCATCAGGAGGGGCACCAAAGAAAGCCCGTGCAACTGCATTATTCATAAACAAGAAAAATGTTTGTTGGAGAAAGGAAAAGTAGCTCATGGTTAAAACTAGACATCTTGAATAACTATATAACATTTCAGGACAAATTATATATTCTGTCTCAAGAAGGGCCTCACAGTAAGGATGCAGTCTTTCAATAATACGAAGAGAAAATACTATGACTCTTTCTAGGCAGGGTGAATGGAGAAACGGAAAGCTAGTAGATAGGAGGAAAGTGAAAAAAGGGGAAAAAAATCTCTCCATTGATATGCTTGGTAGAAAAGGTGGACAAAGTGAGAGAAAGCTTCTTTCCATTATTACTTGGTAGTGTGAAAAAGTGAAATGAAAGAAAATAAAAAGTACTATTATGTTATCACTCTAACCATTGTAAGTTAACAGAAAAATGCAAAATCTAAAACTAACAGTGTCTTAAATTTAATATGTGACTCAGACATCCCTCCTTTTCTCTCCTCTTTCCTATTTTTTCAATTCAAAATGATTTGTTTTGCGAATAAGAGTGCAAATGATCAACTTTCCTTTTTTCTTTCATCCCTATTTTCTCTCCTACAAAGCACTAATGAAAAATAAATTTCTTTCAAACCTATAAGCTGTATTCATCCAAGTTGATTCACTCTGGGTGGCTTGGGTGCACTTTTATGTTATGAAAGGTAATTGTGCAAGACATGTACCTATTTTGCAGAAATTTAATCGAGCTGGAAGAAACTATTGGAACTCTTCAATTCATTCTGACCAGGAAGAGCAAAAAGTTTAGACAATGTCTGGGAATCAGTACAAGGCTGTCTATGTATGAGAGGAAATAGGACAAAAAAGAGAAAGCAAATAGGTAGAGGCTAGCCTAAACAATTCACACACCTAGACAGGCCTTAATCTCCTGGGTAGCTTTGTTAGAAGGCTGCCTACAAGATTTAGACTAAGGGGGGACACTTGGGATCAGTGATTTGCCTTCTCTACAACAACCAGAGGAGACCTGTGACCATCTTTTGACATGATTGTGTTCTAAGTTGTTGGAGAAAGTATTGCGAGAATGTGGTATATACAGAGCTGCTGCAGGCTGGCAAGAGGCATTGCACTTGGCACAGAAAAGGAAAAGCTCTCATTTCTGTTATTGTATGTTTAGCATGGAACGCTTACATCTATTACCAAAGGAAAGGAACAATAGAACTAATGGAGGAATTCTTTCTGTTATTCCAGCCACAATAAGATTTAGATGGTATGATTTAAGGAATTTAGCAGGGAACACTGTTAATAGGGAGTTAAGTTGTGCTTGGGGTCTATGCGATACTATGCATGCATAGAGTCTAAACTGTTTTTTTGTTTTGCGGTTCAGTTTGAACCGTAGAAGCTTATCTACTTATTCTGGATAGTAAAAAAAATAAACAAAGAAAATAATTTTCCTTTCACTTTTCCACTCACCCCTTCCATCTTCCTAATACACTACCCAGCAATGCCTATGAAAATGAATTAAAAAATAAGACCATATCTATGAGTACCATGAAAGACACTTCATAAGATTGTATTAACTCTCAATGAGTGCAGTAAAGAATATGATTGTCATAAAGAGCAGTGTGATTCCAATATTAAGCAGTAAGCTGCTAATGGTTAAAAGGAATTACTTCATTATCTATGGCTAAGCTCTGGGATGCAAAGAATGCATCTAGAATGCAGGCAACACACTAACAGGATACTTAATTTAAAAATGACTAGCACATCAATTCTTTTGTTGTTCAGATGGGATACTGTCTTCATTAATTAAACTCAAATAAACTATACAAGCTGCCTACATAGAGTCAACATCATTAGAAAAATGGCTTTTAATTCCATAAAACAATATTAGTAGAAATCAATAGCTTTATATTCATTTTATCCTGCATAAAACTTTTCATCCATCGAAGGATGAAAAACATGTCAAGTGACTAGAAAACCCCAACCTACTCAACAATTCGGAGCATTTCATGGTTAAGAATCTAAGAAATCCAAAAAATGTATAATATTTTTAATAATATAAACTATAAAATATAGGTTAAATAAAATAAAAATAATGTTTTGAAGTTTAGGTTTTTATTTTATAGTGGGACCATATGTGTTAAATGAAATAAGATTATAAGAAACTTTTAAAAAACCACCTTTTTAGGTAGAATTTCGATAGACTGAAATTCCCTTTCGAAATTCTTAAAATTTTTTGAAATTTTCCATTATTTATTTTTACCTAAATAAGTAAATTCATTTTTGGAATAAACTATAAGTATAATTTTAAAAAATAATATTTTGAAGTTTAAGTTTTTCATTTATGGTGGGACCATATGCGTTACATGAAATAAGATTATCAGAAACATTAAAAAAAGCACCTTTTTAGGTAGAATTTCAATAAACTCGAATCCCCTTTTGAAATTACTTAAAATTTTCCATTATGTACTTCGGCCTAAATAAGTGAATTCATTTTTCGAATTTTAAAACCTTTAATAGAAATGCAATTCTTTCTCTAAATCCTTCATTCAAACACACTCTAAGTGTAACAAAGAGTTAATTTGGCAACAAGTCAAACATGTCCTTCAACCAAAAGTATCGGATAATCATCGATGTCACCCAAATTGGCTAACAGCATCTTGACACTCAAGTCTAAGTTGATCTCAGAGAATCATATTGTCAGGAATAGGATTTAATAAATATAGGAGAGAACTATTGATCCAACCAAAGAGGCTAAATAACTGAAAGACTGAATCAGATATTATATATTGACAACAGAGGATTATGACGTTACACAATTTAAAAGAATGCAGAAGTTAATGCAATGAACCATATAAATAATTACAAAAACTAAAACGAGAACATGAAGACTGTAGAATAGAATGAGGAAAATGAACACAGTTATTTGGGGCTGACCGTTTGTCAAAGAATGTTTCATTGCAGGGATTTTCCAGCTGAATGAAGCAAAAAAAGCATTAATATCTGCATCAGGGAACGCCAATTTGACATACCGCTCAACTGAAAGCTTGCTAGCAAGACCACGTTTCCTGCCTGAGTCCACAAGCTTTTGGAGGCGCTTTGGAGGATACAAATACCTATCTAAGAAATGGCCAGTAATGGCTACTCTCCTTCCCACTTTCCAAGCCCATATGTCACCCTTCTTAGGCCAATCCACTGGAGCATACGGCAAGCCAAACCCAGATGCCTCTGGCAAAACAGGACTGAGATGAAGACTATTTTCTCTTCGTCTAGGCGTGCTTCCATTATTTTCCTTAGTATCATCAATCTCCATAAGATTCAAGTTTAGCAGAAGTGGCCAAGAACCAGCACACTGCATTAAATGCAATTCAAAATTTTTTACATGTTCAGCCATTAAAAGATTACAAAATAGTTCTCAGTAACATAAATTTCATCCTATGACATCCTGCTTAGCCATAGTTACAGTCTTCCATAGCAAAGAAGAATCTAACCCTGAAATTTCGTACTGAGAACTACTCAAACTGTTTCCAGTATTCAGATCAGTACCCCAAAAGAAGATACTCAGACATATATAGACAGGTGTAAAACTAATTTTAACTTAATATATGATTGCTATTTTAACATACTACTAATTGGATTTAGCAATATAACTACATTGATGGTGCATGTTAAATTTCGATTCGATCAGATATTTTTATTATTGTAATCAAGAATATTGCCTTTTATACATATCTAGCAATTAAAATCTTTTTCATAAAAAAAATAGTTAAGACATTTTTAATTTACTGGAGTAAAAATCAAATAAATATTACGAAAAGCATTTAAATCTAGATTAATGATTCAAAATTTAATGGCATGGCATCACAATAACAATAATAAAAAACAATGCAGGTTCCTTTAGCATCCAATAAAAAACTAAAGAATCTCTTCAAGAAATCCAATTTTCTTGAACGTAAATTTTAAGTTATTAGCGTCCATTAATTTAGAAAATTTCATCTGTTCACTTAATAATTGAAGGAAGAAAACGCCAGAAAAAAAAAATTAAAAAAAATCACCTGGAACTTTTTAACAATTTCACGGGAGCAAGACTGACGATCTCTGCACCTGCTAAAACAGAAATAAATCTGTTTCCGGTTTTCTAAAATGGAAATCAAATAATTTTGAGATAACAAAATTTTAAAAGAAATTAGCAGAAAGAAGACTAACTTTAGGGTTAGGATTAAAGGGAAGAAAATGTAAAAATTGAGAAACGATTTTTTTCTATTGCAGATTGAAGAACTGATGAAACCCTAATTAAAAAAGAAGAGCATTACGCGCCGGGCTTGGACAAAGATTTTATCAATTTCGACCCGAATAAATTTAAATTATTATTTATTTAATAAGAGTACAAAATTAATATGATTTTAAAACTAACTTTTCCTATAATTTATATTTCAATAATTTAATGTTGAATTAATTAATATAATTGTATTTATTATACATGTAATTTTTTAAATCGATCTGATATTTTTAACATATCGAATTAAACCTAAAATCTTTTAATAGTTTGATATATATTACTAGAGATAATATTTTAAATTGATATGATAGAGTTATCGAATCAATTAAAAAATTATACGCATAAAAAATATAAATTATTAATTATATAAAAAATTACAAAATAATATAAAATTACTTATAATATTTTTTTATTAAATCAAAAATTGAAGACAACTAGAACTTTATTTCAATAATTTTTTTTTTACATTATATCAACAGCTCGAATATATAAATATTAATTAAATTATGGTACAACTAAGGTATAGTTAAGAGTAATTATATAATATTTTTATTAAAAATTGATATAAAAAATAAAAATAATTTTAATTAAAATGATAAAGTTAAAGGTCTGAATGTTATTATGTCTCGAATTTAAATTTTATGATAAGCATATAATTTTTAGATTTCATATAAAATTGTAATGAGACAAAAATATCTCAAAAATATTTATTACTTTATTAAATAATAAACTTTTGATAATTTAACAATTAATAGGCGACAACCACGGGCAAAAAATCCCATATATACCAAAAAAAAACAAAAGTTACGGAAATATACCAGTTTGAAAAAAATTTATCGGAATGTATAGTTTCAAAAAGCGCGTCCACGTCGGTAGCGTTTTGGGGAAATGGCTAAAGCGCGTCTCGGGCGCTTTTGTCCACCTCAAAAAAAAACGCTCCCACGAGGGCGCTTTCTTCGAGGTGGACAAAAGCGCGCTTCCTGGGACGCACTTTAGCCATTTTTCCCAAAACTCACCGGCGTGGACGCGCGTTTTTGGGGTTCCTTCCCGATCCACTTGCAATGTGACAAATGAATTGAGTTTTTGGCCGTGAGTCTCCGGTAAAATAATTTTGAGAGACGTTTCAACGAACAAGCGATGGCCAAAAATGCTCCCGCGTGGACGCTTCTTTTGCTACAATGGTCTCCGGCAAAATTATTTTTGAGAGACGCGTTTTCAACAAACAAGCGGTGGCAAAAACGCGCTTCGGCAGGTACACTTTGTGAGTAGAGTACCAAAAAAGAGCTCCCACATGGACGCTCTTTTGCTCTGATGGTCTCCGGTAAAATTATTTTTTGAGAGACGTTTACGAACAAGCAGTGACCAAAAACGCTTCAAAGCAGGTGCATCTGGAGCGAGGAGTACAGAAAAGAGCTCCCACGTGGACGCTTCTTTTGCTCTGATGGTCTCCGGTAAAATTATTTTGAGAGCGTTTACGAACAACGATGGCCAAAAATGCTTCCAAATAGGTGCATTGTGAGCGAGGAGTCTCGAAAAGAGCTCCTACGTGGACGCTTTCTTTTGCTCTGATGGTCTCCGGCAAACTTAGGCTATAAATCACCAAATTTCATTCTCAAAGTTGCTGAGAGAAGGCAAATTCGAGCAAAAGAAAAAAAAATTAAAAATGAGTGAACGATATTAATCTTTGTTATTTATTACGATGGTGAAGTTCGTGACACCGAAAATGGTGTTGTTTTCTTATCGGAGAACACAGTAGCGATTGAGTTTTAATCGGAACGTCGATTTGGTAGAACCGCGCAAAAGAAATTAGGCGTAAAATATTGAACAACGCTAATGAAAGTTCAGTCTATTAAGTATAGATTTTGCGCTTCGGTTGATCCGGTGAGATATGACTCATTCGATATCAAATGTCCTTGGAGCCTTGAGGCAATGGTGGAGACTCATCTTGCCAGTGGTTCACCCTATATCGAGGTATATGTAGAATTTTCATCTCCAAGTGATCTTTCTGCGACCTCAACATCTACTATCGTTCGAGGGGAATACACGACCCCAAGCCGACACTCTGTAAGTGGGAGGCAAAACACAGAAGTGTCCGTGTGCGGTGGTAGTATGGAAAACATAACCCCTGCACGACACTCGGTTGGTGGATGGGACATGCATATCCGTCATTCAATGTCCGATGACAGAAATACGTATTGGGGGACGTCATCAACTTCTAGTGGTTGGCAATCCACATATGATTGGGATCTTTACGAAAGATGCTTAAGGAGGGATGATGTACTCCCGACGACATCCACCAGCGAGGGGCCCTCGTTTGTTGCAGGTTAGGAGGGTCGGATGATGAATCCGATGTGGATCCACCTCAGGAGCCAGGGCCTGATGGTGCAGAAGTTGGATTATTTTCTGAATCGGAGCTCGTTCCAATTGTACCTGAAGACGTTGAGGGCGGTTCAGACGAAGAAGAAGAAGATCTGCTATTCAGGGCATACTCACCTCCAGCCCACATGCATAATGTCGATCTATCTCAAGATGATGCATTGGAGTTTCCTGAACTACCACACCGGACGCGTGACCGTACAAATTCTTCGTTGAATTCGGACCAATTAGAAGTTGGTAACCAGTTTTCCAACAAGAATACTTTTCTTCTTTGCATTGAAACAATACGAAGATCGAGAACGGGGTTAACTACAATGTGGTTAAATCCAGGCTGGATAAGTACGAGGCGAAATGTGCAGTGCAAGACGGCACATGTTCATGGAAAATCATGGCGTCGTTGAGGAAAAAGACAGGGTTGTGGGAGGTGAAAAAGTACAAAGGTCCACATACATGTCTTACCGGTACAGTACCACTATGTGTTCAATGATTTCAAATAACACTAATATTATGTAATGTTGCATTATTTAACGTACTTCATTGACAGGTGTAACACAAGATCATCCGAGGATGGATTCAGACATGTTGGCTGATTTAATAATCCCGACGGTGAAGGCCGATCCCAAAACTACAGTGCCGGCCTTAATTGGCAATATTCGTAGCCAATTGGGATACACGCCCTCTTACAGAAAGGCTTGGATAGGCAAGCAGAAGGCGTTGGAAAAGTTGCACGGTCGGTGGGATGCTTCATATAATGAAGTGTGGCAGTGGTGTCAGGTGCTGGAGAGGTATGTCCTGAGCAAAGACAATGCACCTTGAAAGCGGAACCGGCGACTACAACAATCGTCGTGCGCTCCTTGGATGCCACGGTGTTTAGCGTGCGTTCGGACATTTAAGCAATGCCAAGATGCTTTTACATACTGCAAGCCATTGGTACAAATTGACGGTACCTTCACGTATGATAGATATACGCATCGGCTATTGCTAGCTTTGGCACAAGACGGCTGTGGGAGAATCCTTCCGATTGCGTTCGCAATAACACCAGGGGAGTCAGCTGTTGACTAGGACTTCTTCCTACCTAGGTTAAGGAGGCATGTCTGCCCTCAACCTGACATATGCGTTATATCGGATCGGGGCCCTGGAAAACTTGCGGCAATAGAACGCCAAGGAAGCATGTGGCATTGCAGACACCATCGATATTGCCTGAGGCATGTTTCATCCAACTACTATGGGCAACATCGATCTAAAAGACAGAAACGACAAGTGACTGATATGGGTATGAAATATCTATTAATATAATTTGTTTTGAAAAATTCAATTTATTCGCAATTGAAGATTGGTATGTAATATTCACTATCAACGTATATTGGCAGGGTACGAGATCAATAAATACAATTTTCACGAGATGTTGGCCAGTTTGCACGTAGATAATATATTTGAAGCGCGAGTACTGTGCAATATTCCTTTTGAACAGTGGACACAAGCATATGACGGCGGCCTACGATATGGTCATATGACCACAAACCTGGCCGAATGCATAAATTTTGTGCTAAAAAGAACCCATCATCTGCCGATTACAGCGGTTGTACGGGAGACATATTTTCGTTTAGCGGCACTATTTCCGAAGAGAGCAGCGAGTTATCGAGGGCCGATGCAAGGAGGCCATGTATGGAGCCCGAAGGTCTTGCAAGAAATTAACCGTGGGAAGGCGAGGCGAACACCATGCACACAGTGTGTCACGACCGCGACAGCCTATGGTTTCATGTCACCGAGTTTGACAGACCAAACCAAGGTATTGCTGGCGGGCATTATCGTGTACACTTGACAAATAGGACATGCGACTGTGGGATATTTGATGCACTTCATTACCCATGTGCTCATGTACTTGCGGCTTGTCATAATCTTCGTCTTGATTCCATGAGCTATGTCGGCGAAGTGTACAAATTAGAAAACATGTACAAGCGTGTGGAGACACGTATTCCCACCGATCCCGGATGAGCGCGTAAGTGGCCATCGGTATCGCTTGCACCGTATAAGCTGTTGCCGGATAGACAATTGAGGCGCAAACCAAAAGGTCGACCTTGCTCGACTAGAATACGCAATCCGAGAACCGACCAACCAAAGTTGGCGGTGCGGGTGGTGTAGGAACCCGAGCCATACATCTCGCTCGTGTCCAAATCAGAATAGTTGACCGTGTTCTTAGCTTGTTTGTCTCCTGCTGGCTATGTAATTTCTATTTTTTTGGAGGAAAACGGTGAACTTTTGTACAATAACTCAAATTTTATTAAATATAAAAACAATTAAATTGCAAAAAATAAAAATTAAACCATTTATATTTTATTAAAGATATTAATATTAAATAAAAAATTAAATTACAAAAGAAATAAAATTAAACTCAAATTTTATTAAATATAAAAAAATTAAATTGCATAAAATAAAAATTAAACCATTTCTATTTTATCAAAGATATTAATATTAAATTAAAAAAATTAACTTACAAAAGAAATAAAATTAAACTCAAATTTTATTAGATATAAAAAAATTAAATTGCATAAAATAAAAATTAAACCATTTCTATTTTATCAAAGATATTAATATTAAATAAAAAATTAAATTACAAAAGAAATAAAATTAAACTCAAATTTTATCAAATATAAACATAATTAAATTACAAAAAATAAAAATTAAATCATTTCTATTTTATCAAAGATATTAAAACTAAATTACAAAAAAAATTAAATTACAAAAGAAATAAAATTAAACTCAAATTTTATCAAATATAAACATAATTAAATTACAAAAAAATTACAAAACTAAATTAGGGTTTATGGATCGATGCCGGGTGGGAACAAAGTACACACGGGGCGCGCGCGTTACTGTATACTGGATTCCTTCTTCTTTTAGCTTTGGCGGGGTCGTGGAACCTCGGGCGGGAATCGGGTTCCTCCGGCAGAGTGGCAGTTCAGGTGTTGCGATGATGACCCACATTGATAAAATAATGACCCCGGAGGTGTTTGCATAAACCACGGCGGGGATCGATCATCTGCATTTGACGAAAGAGTCTGGTAGAAAGAACTGTTCCCCGATGGCGCCTCCTCTAATCCCACATGCGACGTCGGTCTCACGATCGGCTGGCTATCGGGAGTAGTTGCGAACGGGCTTGAACCCGGCCATGCATTCCAACCTGGGGTGGGACTGGGAAAAGGAAACATATATGGGTTAGGAGGATACATATAAGGGGTAGGGTACGCACTTGGCATAAACGGTGGACGCTGTGATGTCGGTGTTGTCGAATTTGGCCCGATGGGCCCGGCGTGTGCAAACCTAATCGTTGGTTGGGCTCGTGATCGTGTAGGCGCTCGTTCTTTGGCCGTGGATCGAGTAGGCGCTGTTGATGGCCCCGTCTCATCATCCCTTCTCCTTGAATGTAAAGGGGCTCCACGTTCCCTTCGCTCGCGAATTTGCCGTCGCCTCTCTTCATCCACAATAGATACGGCTTGCCATGGATTCTAAACCATGGCATGTACTCCGGCACGCACGCTAATTCAAGAACGATGAACGGTTCCCGATTAGGTAAAAAGTCATACCAGTTCTCCCACGTCTCGATATGACCTGACCAAAATCTTGGCCAATCCGTGTGCGGCTGCCGTAAGTCCACTGTGTGCTCATCATCGAGCACCTCAGGTGGCACGGGAATCGGTTGCCAGAATCCAAATTGCCGCAGCACCTGATCTGACTGGTGCATCTCCACGGTCGCGTAGGTGTTTATTGGGACCTTAACGTGCCAACTGTTTGGATTTTGGAGGAACTCCTCCGGAATTACTGCCCGAATTTCGGGATCCTCGTACGGTGTCTATTGAAACTATATTAACATTACCAAAATATTAGTTATATACATAATACTAGACACTACATATGAAATACTAAATTATAATAACGAAATTCAAAACTTGTGATTCCGACCGTTGTTCCAATAGGAGCCGTATATCCTCAAGCGAGTTAGGTATTCCAACATGACTCGCTGAATGGTTCCACCTAATTAAATAAACTTTTAGCATGCAATTATACTATAAATCTACGAAATAATTGTAAAATATAATATTAAATTTACCTCGTTATCAGTGGGAATGAATATGGCTGGTCGAGTCGAGGACGTAAAAATGGAAATCGAAACCATGCCCATGACTGCAGTAGTGATAGGCAACCTCCGATTTTTGCTTTACTCGGCCGCGTCGCCCCGCACATCTCCCGGTACAACCTCGATAGCACGGCGGACTTCAACTCAATTCACCAATTTGCTCTGCTCAAATCAACAAGTTTCAGGAGCCATCTCAGGTGGACGAGGTTTCTAGAGAGGTCCGGCATCAGATAGCCTCCAATTATCTGAAGAATGTATGCCCGAGCATACCGTATTCTTTCTTCTTCGGTTGAACCCTCGTTCGGCTGCGGGAATGCGTCTCGTAACCATGCCATATTGATCCGAGCTCCTTGAATTCTATCCGAAATGGCACCCAGAAGCTCGTAGCATACGACCATCCAATCGATAGATGTTGCGAACCCCGTGACTACCGACCCGTCCACCGGTAATCCCAACTGCAACTGCAACTGCAAATCTTCTAGGGTGATGGTACACTCTCCGCATGGCAGATGGAAAGTTTGCGTCTCGGGTCTCCACCTCTCTATTAACGCGCTGATCAAAGGCGGCTCCAACTTGAACCCCCGGCCTATCGTGGCCACGTGCCAAAAACCCGCTTCCCGCAGGTAATTCTCGATCAACGGCGATGGGGGACCAGGCATGTTGCGAATATAACATTCCAACACCCGATCTACAGACTGTTTAAAAAATTATAAAATTCAAAATTAATTAAAATTGCATAATTAAAAAAATTTAATAATATTAAAAAATTAACATTAAAACTTACCATTTTCATTTGCTCGACGGCAATGTGCTTGTTGTCTAGGCGACGTAATTCCCCAGCCATTGTAATCCGATAAAAAAATTTTACAATTTTCCAAAAAATAGATATATTAAAAAAATTATAAAGGGCTTTTTCGTAAATAGTAAAGGACTATTTTGAAATTTGAGCGTAAATTTCAAGGACTTTGAGAGAAAATTGAGAGAAAAATGAGAAAGGATTGAAGTGTGAAAAAAATAAAGGGTTGGGGGGTTTTTATACTCTTTTTTTACCGTTACACGGGCTAAAGCGCGTCCCTGCGGGCGCGCTTTTGCCATTTTTCCCCCCAAAACGCGTTGACGTGGACACATTTTTGGGAAAACTAGTACATTCCGGTAAATATTTTTCAAACTGGTATATTTCCGTAATTTTTGTTTTTTTTTTTGGTATATATGGGATTTTTGCCCGACAACCACAGGCAAATCAATTCGTCTTTTAAATTTAATATAAATAAATACATTTTTTATATTTTTTAAATAGTAAACCAAATTTATGTGCTTACTCAAGCTAAAAATAAATAAATAATAAATAATTCAAATTGAAACCCAATTAGTCAACTCATGTATAAGTTTAACTTAACAATCTTTTTGTAAAGAGATTATATTCTTTAAAAATTATGTAGCTTTAATTAATAATTAAAAGATAAATGATAAAAATTGTATTGTTTTTAATAAAGTTAAATTAGCTAACTGACAAAAAAGAAATGATTTTTTCCTAGTTAATTTAAATGAATTGTTAAATAATTAATTAATAAGGGAGATCAATCTTTATAGAATTTATATTTGAAAAAATTATATTTGGAAAAACTCTCATTGGAATTACAAAAATGGGTCACTCAACAAAAATGTAGAAGTTGAAAAGATTAAAAAGCTTTAAAAAGTCTCTAAAGGAATAGAAGAACTTGAAATTTTTTTAAAGAACTAGAAGTTAATTCTCAAGCATTCTCAAAAAAAAAAAAAAAAAAAAAAAAAAAAAAAAAAAAAAGGCTTTGCTTTCTTAGTTTACCAATGAGATAGGACCAAATCTTGATGTTCTTTAAAACAGAGTCAACCACTCAAGATTAAATCTGGCGAACTCTTGAAGCAGATTCAATTATCTAAAACCAAGTCTCAAAGCCTCTTGCTTGGACTAAGCTCTCTCCAATCTTATTGCATCAACACAAAAAAGATCAACTTTAATTTCAAGATTAAATATGACAATCCAATTTCAATATCAAATTTTGACGATACTTAAAGAAGACTCGTTGATCTAAGATTAAATTTTGAAAACCATTATGTCAATTCATAAGAAACTCTTCAAATCTATTTTCAATATCAAATCTCAATAACCAGCCACATCTATTCAAGATCTAATTTAGATGATCCTAAAAGAAAAGAATAAAAAAGTTCATTCAAGAAACTACAAAAATTGTAACCTACAAAGTTTGATAATAAAAATTATCTTATTCATGTTTGATTTTTCAAGTTATATTTCAACGAAAAGTTTATGTGAAATCTTTTATATGTTATTCTAACTAAGGTAGTCAATATTGCATTAGTAGACACATTATTTTTTATTAGAGCTAGTACATATTGGTATTAATTTATTTTGGTATACCGTTTTAAATTTACCAATATTTAAAAAAATTAATATATATAATATTTAAATAAGATATTAATTATAAAAAAATATATTAATCAATTATATGAAATACTCATAAATGAACTTGATGCGAGCATCAAGGTCCTCGGGCCCATGAAATTGATGGGCTTAATGATCTATTTTAATTTGATATATCAAATTAGGCTCTCTCGAGTACTTAATTAGTTTGTTTTTAAGTAATTTATGAGTCTTTTTACTATTTTTTATTGATTATTAAATTTTAGTATTAATGATGGTTGTTCTTATATTGTACCTCTTTTAAGACCCAAATTGGCAAAACTATGTCATTGGGAGTCTAATGATTGATATGAGCTTGTATAGGTAGATGACGACGGCCAAACCTTGAAGAGAAAAACATTTGACATGGATGTCACTACACTAATGCTAGGATATCAAGACACTGAGCCTTTATTACCTCAAGTGTGCAAGACTTCAACAAGAAATCAACCCAGAGCAAATTGTTGAGAGTGTCTCGACACTAAAGGTGTTGTGTCGCGACATTGGTCGCAACACCAAGCCTCCAAGGTCGTGATACCACTGCTAGTTGGTGAAGAAGTCATGGCCACCATCGAGGATGTCGCGACACTAGCTTGTCAATGTTGAGACATCAAGAACCCTCAGCCAAATTGGTGCCTACTATTGAGGGTGTTGCGACACCGAAGCCTGACTAGATGAAAAATTGCAGGAGTAATTTTGTGTCCACACATGCTTAAGTCACTTTTCATTTAAGGGCATAGTTGTAAATGTTAGGTTAAATGTTAGTAGACTATAAATACTACTTTATAAGCTTTTTGGAAAGGGACTTTTTTGTGGCTGGTCATCTTTCTTTACTTTTCATAGTTTTAAGTTAGGTTTCTTTTCTTTTCATTTTTAGATTAGGTACATCTAAATGAGTATTTCTTACCTTTACCTTTATATTGTACATACCAATTGTTTGATGAAATGTCTATTTGGGTGTTAAGCTTTATTATGTGCCAATATTGCTTGTTGGTTAATTCATGAATTGATTGTTGAATTAAGGTTATGTCTATATTTGATTGTTTGGTTATGTTTTATATTGAAATGCTTCATATGCTAGAGTTGACGTTTCTAATGGAAAATTTAGATAAATGAGATTGAAAGAGAGTTTATCATTAGATAGTTCAATATAATTATGCTGAATAGTGAAACTGAAAGGAGATCTATATGCTTAGGTGAGACCTAGAGGAGAGCTTAGGTGGTATCTTTTAGTCTAGGATGAGGCTAAGAGGAGATTCCTAGCTTAGAGTGACAAACAATATAATTGGTATAGGTTTATTAGTTTAATTGGAAATTGACTAATCAATCAACCAACGTTTTTTCATTTACATTGTCTAAAACAATAATGAAGAAAATTAGATTAATTTGTTTAAATGATAATTTAAATTTAGTTTATAAACAAATTATATTTTAATTTGCACTAATAATTTTTTACTCGATTAGATTAGTAATTGCTTAACTTGTAATTAACTTGATAAAAACATTTACCAATTTGGAATTCCTTGGGTTCGACCCTTGGAATACTCAAAGTGTTCCATTGTAACACTAAAAATATTGCAACTAACCTGCCACACTTGCAGTACACTGCTATATTTATAATTGTATTTATGTTGATTCATAGCCTCATCGCATGCACCTCGCGACATGGTCACTTAACTTCCATCAGTGCCCAATTACAGATTCTAACTCTAAACAACTCAAGATGAGATTGGACATGTTAGTCCAAGAAATTGTGACAAGAGAACTCCAAATCTAACAAGAGCTCAAGACACATTAAGATTTTAATTTGGCATTTCAAGAAGCCCAACATACATTCTTTGAAGTTGGACTTCCTTGGATTTTCTTAATAATCTTGAATGATTCACTGTAACACCCCTTACCCGTGGTCAACGCCGGAATAGGGTACGAAGCATTACCGAACAATAACACTTGCAACTGAACAAATCAAGGCATAAATTTTTGTTTAAAATTTAAAACTTTTATCTTATATCATCAAGTCCCTAAAATGGGCCTACGAGGCCCAAAACATGCTTTCGGAGCGATTTGGGACTAAACTGAGAACTTTTAAAACTATTGGAACATTTAGAAAATTTTCTTGTTTTGGAGAGTCACACGCCCGTGTGCTAGACCATGTCCTCCACAAGGCTGAGACACACGGCCTTGTCTTTGCCTGTATGGTCAAGAAGTTGGCTATTTTCCAAGCCAATTTCTACCCTACCATGCCCATACTTGAGTATAACCTGAATGACACATTTCATGACATATTAAAGCTACCAAAACATCCACCACACACACGTAACAAGTTGTAGCATAAAATTTACTCAACCATGGAATGCATCATCATGAGTTTATAGCATAACCAATTTATTGGCCACATTAAATGACCTTATACAAAAATGAACTCCGAATATCATAGGTCATTATTCTAGGACAACTCAGTAACATATACACATGACCAAGTTCCTTATACATGCCATAACCTTAAGTATAAAATCATCGATACCTAAATTGTAAGCTTGATAGTGTGATAGGTTCTCCGGCGACTTCCAACCGGAGCTAACCTAAGTACATTATAAACACGGAAAACAACGGAGTAAGCTATAAAGCTTAGTAAGTATGTATGTAAATAATAAAATTAACATGCTTATAACAATCCTCATTATAAGCTCTCAAGATAATACCATCATTATTGCATAAAATTTCACAATTCATTTATGTTCATCTTGAGCTGTTTACTCGAGTTACAGTCACAAAATTATTTTTATCTAGAGATACAAAAATCAAAATTAGGATTCGCTAATTTTCCCTAAAACTAGACTCAAATATCTTCTTACCATAAAATTTCCAGAATTTTTGGTTCAGCCAATCAGTACATTTTATTCTTTAAGGTCTCCCCTGTTTCGCTGTCTGACAGTTGCAAACCCCCTTCACTAAAAATTAATTATATCATTGTACATAACTTGAATGATGTTTCCATTTATTTCTATTGAAAATAGACTTATTAATAAATTCAAGCATATAAATTTTATCCCATGATTATTTTTGTACAATTTTTGATGAATTTCCTAAGTCAGAACAGAGGATTCCAAAATCATTCTGACCTTGTCTCACTAAAATCCAAATATCTCACCATATGAAGCTCTTTTGCTTATTCTGTTTCTTTTATGTAGAAATAGACTCAACAAGCTTTAATTTAGTATCTTATTCAATCTCTAATTCAATTTCAACCATTTTTTGTGATTTTTTAAAGTGATACAACTGCTGCTGTCCAAACTGTTTTATTGCTAATTTTACTCTTTCATGTTTCCTTTATATTAATTTTTCATTTACACATATATAACACCAAAGTATATCCATGGTTAGCCATTCCAATAATTAGTCATTATCAAATATTTACAAGCCATTCATTGACCAATTTAACCTATACATCAACAACAAAGACTTGAGCATATCATTTCTAAATTTAATTTGGCCTAAAAGCCTCACACATGATCATCAATCACATTTACCACATATTCATACATCATAAGCATGGACTTATAATCACAAGGCCATTCTCATAGGTATAACTTACTCGTTTACATTCTTACCAAAATTCAATCACATACCGAGCACATTGCTCATGAGTGTATACATACATATACCTGCACTTTATCGTCACATAATCACATTCATTTACACTTTAGTCATTTTCCTGTTGAACACATCGGAATATTAACGGATACTCGGAACGCTTGCACATACGTGCCACATATATGTAGCCGAAGCTACCTCTTATCACATTTCACATATATGCTCGTTCTCGAGCTATTTACAATTACATTCTTGGGTCTACTCATACAGGTTGTCGGTCATACGTAACTACTCAGTGCTGCTCACACAAGCTGTCAAGTATCCGCAACACATGCCAGATTACCCAGCCACTGGTAAAACTTATAAGACCAGCGCTTGAATCACTTAACATTCAAGGGTCTGCTCACACAAGTTGTCGGTCAGACGTAGCTACACAGTGCTGCTTACACAAGCTGTCAGGTATCCGCAACATATGCAGGACTACCTAGCCACTGGTAGACGTACAAGATCAGCACCCGGACATCACATAATCACATAACACACATAGGCTCGTTCTCGAGCTATTCCCATTTACATTCTCGGGTCTGCTCACACAAGCTTTCGGTCATCCGTAACTACTCAGTGCTGCTCACACGAGCTGTCAGGTATCCGCAATATACCAAAATACCCAGCCACTGGTAGGACGTACTAGACCAGCACCCGGATTCACTTAGTCACAATTTCACATACTTTTCACATTGTCACACTATGCCGTGGTTCGTCTATGGTCTTTTCCATCAAATTATCATTTAGCACTGAACAGAATAATTCAACCCTGCGTTTACTTGTTCGAACATTAGTTTCCAATATTCAAAAAATAATACGAGTAATTTCATATATTATTCGTCAATTTAACAAATAAACATTAATGTTTATCATACGAACTTACCTCGACTTAAAATGGCGAAAGGGACCGAGTCGTCCAATATTCGTCTTTCCCCTGTTCTAAGTCCGAAACTCGTTTTTCTTTATCTAAAACATCACATTTAACTTATTAAGTTATTATAGTATTCATTTCAGTCCAAAAATATATGATAAAATTACATTTTTACCCTTAAACTTTGTCATATTTACACTTTTGCCCCTAGGCTTGTAAAATGGTTTTTATTCAATTTCCTTGTATTTTAGGCCTAGCCGAACCATTTTTATAACTATATCAATCCACAAATTGCATTCATTCACACATTTTCATACATATTTCAACTTTTTACAAATTAGTCCTTCTATGCGGTTTCATCAAAAATCACTTAGTAAAAGTCGTTTATTGCACACCGAGCATTCATATTATACTATTAGACATCAAAACACATGCATTTCATCCATGGGTAAACTTTTAAACACAAGCCCTAGCTCAAAGCAATGGTAGAAATAGCTAAACCGAATTACGAAGATCTCAAAAATGTAAGGAACATTAAAAACGGGGCTTGGATGCACTTACTATTGAGTTTGAAAGCTTGAAAACCCTAGCCATGGTGTCCATAGCAACATTTGGCCAACACATGAAGAAGATGAACATGTTTTTGGCCTATTTTCCCTTTTTATTTCTTTTAATTACCAAATAACCAAAATGCCCTTCATTAAAACCTTTAGTATTTTATCCTTGTCCATTTTTGTCCAAACCAAAATATAATGGTCTAATTGCCATTTAAGGACCTCCACTTTAAAACCCATTTCAAATAAGTACCTTAGCTTTTAGAACTCGCATTTTTCACATATTGCAATTTAGTCCTAATTATCAAATTGGACATCTAATCGATAAATTTTCTTAGCGAAAATTTGATACAATCATTCTATCACACAATAAACTTTAAAACTTAATCGAAATAAATTTTTCTACTTCGGATTTGTGGTTTTTGAAACCATTGTTCCGTTTAGGCCCTAAATCGGGCTATTACAACTCTCCCCACTTTAGGGGTTTTCGTCCCCGAAAATCTTACCAGAAGAAGTTGTTTCCAATTCTCATGAAACGCTTTCAATAATTTTTTAGAATCACAAATCGATTTAGCTTCATATATCTCTTTCCAATACCCTTTGAAATTTAGCACACAGTGCCGGAGCATATCGTCAAAGACCTAAATTATTCTCTCAGGAACACATATACTCAGTTGATCTATCAAATAAGAACTTGTTACCTATTGAAACATTCATGCGAATTTCATCAAATGATCAAGATTCTAGAAACATCATCCATTTCAGGGTTCCCGATATGAAATTTATAGTGATTCTATCTATAGTACACCAGTATTATCACTGACTACAATAGTCGAGAGTGCTCTTGATGTTAGGCTTACTTGCTAACAAATAGACATATGAACATCAATTTAAAAATATCGTGGTACAAACTCAATCACCAGAACATCTACTACATATCACTGCTCACCTTATTGCCCTTGAATAAGTAGACGTGCTACTTCTGAGCCTCGTACAAAACCTTCTACATAAGTTCTGGATTCATTTGTACGCAAATTTCATCTACTAACACATTCCTGAACCTCTTTAACCCGTAAGGAAAAAAAACATCGCTTTAACTTTCAATATAGCTAAAATTAGATCCTCATTAATTAAGGTTAATCGTATAACCCATTCACAACATAAACAAAGATTCTTCCATTCAACATCTATAATTATATCAGCTTTTCCAGAAATAAATTAATAACTACTAGCGATATTCCAATAGCTAGGGTCTTTAACACTATCTTAACTTCATATCTTTCGATAACATTTGTTACTTTAATCCTTGAAATCAGAAAACATGTGACACCTTTTGTCGAATAAACAATATCACCAAATTCTCAATATGAACATAAAAGTGGTCGTCTCTAAATCACTGGCCGGACAGTTCTCTTTTAATGTGTGGTATTAACCGTATAAAAATATGAACATCACTTTACATTTTAGTACTATTTATACCCAGGTCATGCAATAATACTTAACTAAAAAACATAAACCTTTTTCTCAACTCAGGCTAAATCAGAATTGGTGATTCTGTTAATCATGTTTCAACTGTTTCTAACTTTACTAATAAGTAATACCACTAATTAGACTTCTAAACTGCGATGGTCCCCCTCTATTATACCACTTGATTAACATTAATATTTTCTGATTTTCACATTTACCAATGTCAACTCAATTACAACTAGGAAGGACGGTGCATATCCAAACCGTCTTCCATTACTAATCATCACAATGTTGAACTTTAATAAAGCCATAACCATCGGATATTTTTAAAATCAAAATGCCAAAATAAAGTCAACATTTCAATTGTATAGAAAAATAATATTCTAGCTATAAAACTATACCGAAATTTAAGAACACAACTCCTGCCAAATGCTAAATACCTCAACGAGGTCTCAGAGTAATTTTGAAAGAAACATCACTCATCCACACTACAATCAATTGTAACAGAAGCAACACAATCTTCTTGTACACTAAACAGAACAATGACCAGTAGGAACCAGATACCATCATCACACAAATTCTGTCATCATCTTTTCTTTAATAAAAGAAATGAAATACAAATGAAAGATAGGGAAATGCCGAACATAATCCAATTAGGTTAACAAGGCTTTTGCCTACCTGTATCTTTAGCTATCGTACCCTTACGATAAAATATTTACTTGAAAATAAATAACCTCATATACCTTTGAGATTTATCGAACACATAATATACCCAGAAGGAACTAAGGTAGGTTACTCAACTATAATCACTGTACTTAGTTATCGATACAATTCGAACATTATCTCACTGTCTAATTTTGTCATCATTAGGTTTATATTATTCCATCCACTATCATAAACCAACTCAAAAAAACTTCCAATTAGTACATTTTTTAGGTATCATACCAGTATGTTTTGTTTCATCTAAGTTGACTTCTTTAACCTTAGCCTTGCATAATCCGAATGATCTTCAAAATGATTGAATATCTCTTTTAGTTCTATCCTTACTTATCGATTCATTCTTTTATCTGACCACCATAATAGTTGATCCGCTACTAAGTTCTTTAGTCTCTCATTTGTGAGTTCATTCAACATAAATCTCATAAAATTTCATCATAACACACCATTTGTTTTAGGCAATTTAATACACATATTCATGTTACACAAATTTTTCGATTATCTTATTCGAATAGACGCGTTTATATATACATTTCATAAATTTTGAAAAAAAATTCTTATCGCATTCACGTAATCACACAAGTTAGGCACATTACAACATGTGAATGCCAAACAAACATGAATGCTTGTCATAATATAAACTTTCATTTAGTTTCACTTTCCCATATTAGTTTCATACATCAATTATCGAACTTTAAGTATCCATTTACAACATGTAATTTACTATCACATCCTGCTGTACACAATATTTCTTTAATAAAATCATTCATTCAAGCTCAATTTCATGTTCACTACAAATTTATCCTTTAAATCCTCGTACACTTTCATTTACTACACTTGGTCAAATTAGAGAACGTCTTACAAAATTGGGTACTTCGTTTTGCACAATATCATAGTTCAACTATGGTCTTTCACATATACATATATTACACATTGAAGCTATAGCCCGGCTATGGTCTTATACAGAAATCACAGAGTCACATTTTTCACATGTTGCCATGGTTAACCCATGGTCTTTATCGTCAATTCATCATATGTCTCTAAACGAAAGTACCTGTTTCTAGCATTCTGCTTGGTTTACACATTTAATTCCTTTTTCATAACTTCTCAACATTTATAACATTTTATCTATTGCATAAAATCACCATAATTCATCGAAATGCGACATCCAACCAAGACAGTAATACGTTGTACCTAAAATTCTCAAATTATGGTTATTTCATTTTATACATCATCGCATGCATATTATGAACTCTTATTCGTACCTTACCACATTTCAACTTATCACAAACACATTTTCAAACATCTCAGTGTCAATGTCAGCATTTTCGAAAATAGCTCAGTTGGAAAACACCTTTGTCTCAACAAAACAATTTCGTTAGAGCCCAGAGATATCACACTATCATGGTCCACATATGGCATGTATAGCTAGACTCTTACTTATGCTAGGTTAGTCCAAGAACCGACTAAACCATAACTCTGATACCACTAAATGTAACACCCCTTACCCGTGTTCAATGCCGGAATAGGGTACGAGTCGTTATCGGACAATAACACTTGTAACTGAACAAATTCAAGACATAAATTTTCTTTTAAAATTTAAAACTTTTATCTTATATCATCAAGTCCTTAAAATGGGCCTACGAGGCCCAAAACATGCTTTGGGAGTGATTCGGGACTAAATCGAGAACTTTTAAAACTATTAGAACATTTAGAAATTTTTCTTATTTTGGAGAGTCACACGCTCGCGTGCTAGATCGTGTCCTCCACACGGCCGTGTCTCTGCCCATGTGGTTAAGAAGTTGGCTATTTTCCAAGCCAATTTCTACCCTACCATGCCCATACTTGAGTATAACCTGAATGACACATTTCATGACATATTAAAGCTACCAAAACATCCACCACACACACGTAACAAGTTGTAGCATACAATTTACTCAACCATGGAATGCATCATCATGAGTTTATAGCATAACCAATTTATTGGCCACATTAAATGACCTTATACAAAAATGAACTCCAAATATCATAGGTCATTATTTTAGGACAACTCATAGTAACATATACACATGACCAAGTTCCCTATACATGCCATAACCTTAAGTCTAAAATCATCGATACCTAAATTGTAAGCTTGATAGTGTGATAGGCTCTCCGGCGACTTCCAACCCGAGCTAACCTAAGTACATTATAAACACAGAAAACAACGGAGTAAGCTATAAAGCTTAGTAAGTATGTATGTAAATAATAAACAATTGATTACCATGCTTATAACAATCCTCATTATAAGCTCTCAAGATAATACCATCATTATTGCATAAAATTTTACAATTCATTTATGTTCATCTTGAGCTGTTTACTCGAGTTATAGTCACAAAATTATTTTTATCTAGAGATACAAAACTCCAAATTAAGATCCGCTAATTTTCCCTAAAACTAGACTCATTTATCTTGTTACCATAAAATTTTCAGAATTTTTGGTTCAGCCAATCAGCACAGTTTATTCTTTAAAATCTCCCATATTTCACTGTCTGGCAGTTCCGACCCCTCTTCATTAAAAATTAATTATCTCATTGTACAAAAATCAAATGATGTTCTCATTTGTTTCTCTTGAAAATAAACTCATTAATAAATTCAAGCATATAAATTTTATCCCATGATTATTTGTGTACAATTTTTGATGAATTTTCGAAGTCAGAACAGGGGATTCCAAAATCATTCTGACCTTGTCTCATTAAAATCCAAATATCTCACCATAAGAAACTCTTTCGCTTATTTTGTTTCTTTTATTTAGAAATAGACTCAATAAGATTTACCACATATTCATGCATCATAAGCATGAACTTATAATCACAAGGTCATTCTCATAGGTATAACTTACTCGTTTATAATCTTACCAAAATTCGATCACATACCGAGCACATTGCTCATGAGTGTATACATACATATACCTGCATTTAATCGTCACATAATCACATTCATTTACATTTTAGTCATTTTTCTGTTGAACACATCGGAATATTAACGGCTACTTGGAACGCTTGCACATATGTGCCACATATATGTAGCCGAAGCTACCTCTTATCACATTTCACATATATTGTAACATCCTAGATTAGGGGTTATGCGTTTGTGCATAATTCATGAGTTAGCAGGTTTTGGCAATGTTTGGAAGTGTATTAAGGGTTTTTAAAATTCTAGGATGGAAGAAAAAGCTTAGAAAAATTATTGGTTTCTAAGTAAAAAGGGAAGCTAGGTAAATGAGGCTTGAAAAGAAACTCCGTGTGAAGCATGACACAAGGAACCATGTGGTAAAATGGCATGTTTTATGAATTATGTATGAATGTGTTATGTGAATTCTAGAAATATGGAAATGTAAGGAAATGTAAGGAAATGTATGGAAATGTATGGAAATGTAAGGAAATGTAAGGAAATGTCTTGTCTTGGAAATGTAGGGAAATGTTCTGAAAATGTATGGAAATGTTAAGTTTAAAAGAGGAAAGTGAACATTTTTGGAAACCTAGAAATGCATGGAAATGGAAATGGGAAATGGAAATAAACATTTCTGGAAACTTGGAAATGTAAGAAAATGGCAAGTATACAGAGCCGATCGAAAATTTTAGGAAACTTAGAAATGACTTAGAAATGTCAAGTTTTAAAGTTTAAAATAGGAAATTAAGGCAAGGTGGCCTTAAAAGAAAAAGTTGGTGAAATTTGACACACAAACAGGGCTTGGAAAAGTGGCTCAAGATGTCACTTAGGGCCTATGGAAATGGCGCCATATGCAAGAGGAATGGGCACAGGTTCGAGTCACTTGGGAAGCAAATAAGGAGGTTTTATTTTTGCTTCCGTAAGACCGAGGTGGACGACACATGCTTCTAGAAAGGAGGTGTTTTATTTTCATAAATATTCGATTAAAAAGGTGATAAATAAAGGATTTTTAAATTGGATTATTTTGAAGAGATAAATGTTGGATTAAACTCTTTTATTTATGATAATTAAAGGATAAAGTTATCAAAATAGAAGAGTGGTGGCCAAGTAAGGGACTCTAGCCTAGTAATTTGGCTATAAAAGGAAAAGAGAGGCCATTCAGCATTATTTACTCTTCCTTGATAACCTCTCACGAATTTTCTCGCAGAACCCTATTCTTTTCTTCTTCATTCTTCTCCTCTCAATATTCCAAAAAGAAAGCTTGCTAAGATCAAGGCCATAGCCAAGGTTGAAGTGAAGGTGCAATCGATTTCTTTAAATAAGGGTAAGATCCAAGTTTGGTTTCCATTCTTTTATACTTTGGACTTATCGAAATCTAGGGCTAATTCCATTAATGTTCATGGTTGCAGAAACCTTGAAGAGATCTTTCGGGATTTACTAAGTGTCGACTACAAGGAAGGAGAAGTTCTTTTTCCAGAAGGTACACCATAGGCGCGTGTTCCCTAGTTATTCGGTGAATTTGGGATTTAAGAATCTAAGGTAAGTCATATTTAACATTCGGCTAAGGGTTATTTGTTGTGAATAAAGGTTAGAAATTGATCTAACATGTAGTTATAGGGATTTCGTGAGAGGATACAAGGATTTTGAGATTTGAGAGTTTCAAGGTAAGTTTTAAGTATACTAATCCTACTAGGATTTGGATTTATAGCCGAATGGCTCTTTACTAAGTACTAAATGATTGAATGTAGAGAATTAAGATCTAAGGCATTAGATCAAGCTTTTCGGGATTTGGATTGGAAACCTTAAGCGAATCAGGTGTGTATTCACACTAACTTTCAATATATATATTGGCAATAATTGTTTTAATATATGAATGTGTATAAGAATGAGAATGTGGCTAAGTACCACAAATGTGGCAAAAAGTACCAGTGCACGTATTCCTACTTTTGATAGGATTATGAATGTGTTATATTCGAAAAGTGACATGAATGTGAATTTAAGTATGACATGAATGATATGTAATAATTGGGGCATTTGGGATATACGTGAAGGGAGAAAGTGAAGGTGATGACTACGGTCTCACCAACGAAAGGTTGACTTGGTCTCACCAACGAAATATGGTGGCTACGGTCCCATTAATTGAATATGGTAACTTCGGTTACATTATTCGAATATAGTGTCTAAGGACACAATGTAAGTGGGCGATGAGCACGTCGATCGCAAATGATCGCGCCTTCGATGGTGTGTAGCGGATGGAGGGTCGACTTAGTAGTCCCCACTGTGCTGAGGTTGGTACGGGTGGTGTGTAGCGGATGGACAAATAGGCTTGGGTTTGGGTTGCATCATCCTTTATTTTGTATGAACATGAAATTGATATGACTTGTATGCTCGATTTGTTGAAGATTAGTATTTGTGTACACATTGAGTCTGTGGACTCACCTCGTTGGGGAATTATTTTTCAGGTGATGAGCAGTAATGGACCGGGTCGGCAGGAGCTAAAGGTGGCCATGCATCACTTGAAGAATTTATTTAGAAATTTGGACTTTATATAATTTTAGTACTTTAAATTTTATTTTGGGTTTGAATGATGTAATAAGGCCATAAGGCCCAGTTGGATTTTCTTTATTTCTGTTTATTTTTACTTGATTATGATACAATTTATTTTTGATTAAAGTTAAGTAAATTTATTTCTTTCAAAATAATAAACCCTAAAATTACTTTGTCACCTTATTTAAGTTGGGTTTTCAAAATTTATTAAATGGGTTCCAATTTAAGCCCAACCCAAAACAATGTTTTCTAAAATTTACAATTTTTTCTCTAAGTAACCAAGAATTTGAAAACCGGTTTACTTAAGGAACATACCAGATCCGGTTCAAGCTCGTGGGCCGGGTGTGGGGTGTTTCATATATGCTCGTTCTCGAGCTATTCACAATTACATTCTTGGGTCTACTCACACAGGCTGTTGGTCATACGTAACTACTCAGTGCTGCTCACTCAAGCTGTTAGGTATCCACAACACATGTCGGATTACCCAGCCACTGGTAGAACTTATAAGACCAGCACCCGAATCACTTAACATTCACGGGCCTGCTCACACAAGCTGTAGGTCAGACGTAGCTACACAGTGCTGCTCACACAAGCTATCAGGTATCCGCAGCATATGCAGGACTACCTAGCCATTGGTAGACATACAAGACCAGCACCCGGACATCACATAATCATATAACACACAAAGGCTCGTTCTCGAGCTATTCGCATTTACATTCTCGGGTCTGCTCACACAAGCTGTCAGTCATACATAACTACTTAGTGCTGCTCATACGAGCTATCAGGTATCCGCAATATACCGGAATACCCAGCCACTGGTAGGACGTACTAGACTAGCACCTGGATTTACTTAGTCACAATTTCACATAGTTTTCACATTGTCACACTATAGCAGGGTTCGTCTATGGTCTTTTCCGTCAAATTATCATTTAGCACTGAACAGAATAGTTCAACCCTGCGTTTACTTGTTTGAACATTAGTTTCCAATATTCAACAAATAATACGAGTAATTTCATAAATTATTCGTCAATTTAACAAATAAACATTAATGTTTATCATACAAACTTACCTTGACTTAAAATGGCGGAAGGGACCGAGTCGTCCAATATTCGTGTTCTCCCGTTCTAAGTCCGAAACTCATTTTTCTTTATCCAAAATATCACATTTGACTTATTAAGTTATTATACTATTCAATTCAGTCCAAAAATCATATTATGGAAAAATTACATTTTTACCCCTAAACTTTGTCATATTTACACTTTTTGATGTGATCCGGCCCGGTTAATCGAGTCTTTTCATGTCGTTTGCCCGATCGTCGACGAGGAGAAGATTAACTTGTCAAAAAGGGATAAATTTGGCAAAGGGATGCGAAAGCTTTCAAAATGGTTTGAAAAAAAGTTGGCTAAGGTGATGGTAGGTTCGACTAAGAAAGAAACAAGGAAGGAGGCTATTTGGATGGGCTAATGGTAGGGATGGAAAATGACCTTAAACTTCAAGAATGATTCAACACTAAAGAGTGTCACCATGATTCCTATATCGTTTAAGGTGGATTTGCGGATTGGTAGAATGGTGAATGCCACACCGGGTTACGGTGATAAGTTCAAAAACAAGTCGGAAGACGTCACTAGCACTCTAGATAAGTCAACGAGACTTGCATGAAATATGAGAGGAGATAAACTCTCTCAAGAACACAATGTTCATTAACAAATTTGGAAAAAGTCCTTTTACAAATGAAATAACAAAGTATTTATAGGCCTAAGCTAGGATAGCTGAAGGGACTGACTTAACGGCTAAGAAATCAGCCATGAATGTTCTAAAATATTCTAGAATAATCATTAATTTGCTGATGCTAGGTTCGACTGAATGAGACTCCAATGTACAGCTTCTAGAATAAGCAAATGAACTTGGAGGCTTGTTGAGTGCATTGCATTGATTAGATTCGGCCATGGGGCTTTATGAGCTCATTTAATTGCAACTCTTGGCTGAAAAGGTATGAGCCTTAAAGAGGGGTTTTTGATCAGCCAAATGAGTATGAATGGCCAACCTTGAAGAGTCTCTAGGGTGTGAACAACCTAGTTGAACGGTCACTAGGTGTGAACCAAATGTGAACGGAATTGATGTTCCTTGGGAAGACATTCAACCACCTTGAGGAGTTTAATTTGCTGGTGATGCTTGACTGAATGGACACTTTGGGAAGCCAAAAATTAGCACAAATTTCATTAAACATAGCCATGCATGCATCGTCCCATGCATTGAGCCAAATCCATGCATGTACCTTGCTTAAATGCACTCCAAATTTGGCTCACCTACAAAAACACATAAACCAAAATTAAATCACATAAAAATTCGGCTGAACATGCATTAGTATCATTAAACACACTAATTAACATATAATTTATCTTAAGACATATTTAATGCTAACTTAACAAGACTTTATTAAATTCAGCCAACAAAACATAATTAAAACATGTATTAAACTAAGACAAATTTATGAGCTGTAATAATACTATCTAATTTAATTTAAATACTTAATTTATTCTAGCAATTAAATTTAATGAGCTGAAAGAAATTTAAAACGAGCTCAATAAGCTGAAATGAGCTCGTGTGAGCTGAATCGAGCTGAAATCAGCTTGCACTAAGGTGTAAGGATTGCTCAAAATATGGAATCAAGCTTGTCCATCTTCTTCAGGTTGGAATTCACTCCAAAATTGGCTTGTTAAAGCCGCAATAGCCTCTTGCATTCTCTTAGCTCGAGCTCGAGTCATGGGGCCTTTGGGAAGCTCGAGAGGATCAGAATCTAAATTCTCGGATGCCTAGGGAGTGCTCACATCATCCACCCTCTTCAAAGCGACTTGTCTTCAAGTCGAGCCATTGGTTCACTAGAAAATATTTACGCGGCTTGCCTTGGATGAATGGGGCCAATGGCAAATGAGTGAACTAAAATTTGTATCCATGAGTTAACAAAAAGATATCCGAACAAATTTGCAGTCCAAGTATATTCATAACAAGACAAGTATAACGCATGCAAATGGACAGATTCAAATTACCATGTTTACAACCATGCAGACAAACTAATTTACTTACCAATGCCTCGTCAAATGTTCGAAACAAAATCTAATAGGTTTTAAGGCATTCAAACAACTTAAATAGTTTCCACAAGTCATGATTGGAATATGAGTAATGAGTCAAAAGATAGAGGTAATCATCACAAACAGGTAATTGAAAATATTTACATGGTTCATGAATTTGCGCATTCAAACTGCGCACTAGTCGATTAACTATAGATTCACCCACAAATGCATCATCAAAATTATCAAAAACAAGAATCTTTTTATCAACAAGCAAAACAGATAGATCATCATCAAGCAAAATAGAACAATTAAGCACGTCACGATCTAAGTGTTTTACAAAAACTAAATCATCAACACGATTTTTATCACCATCCGAGGAGAATAAAAATGTTTTAAAGCTTTCAAGAGTCTTACCTTGTTTATCTTCAAGAGTAGGAAAACAAAGATCGATTTTACCTTGTTCGATGATCACAAATCTTCTCTCATCAGGAATATAGTCTAGTCAAAGCTTCGTGGTTGAATTAACCTGAAATAATGATGAAGCACAAAGAAAATTTGTGCTTGTGCATTCACAAAAATGAAAGAAGTTAGCATTACCATGGCTAATGGACTCTAAGGAACTTCTCGAAATGTTATTCACATATGAATTGATTCCAGGCTAAAAAACAAAAGTTGATCTTACCTTTTCGGGCAGGAATATGTATCTCACTTACATCCACATAAAATGTTCAAGGAACGATTTTAAGTCATGATCAAAACTGTTAAGTTTCGTTCCTTTAGTCAATGGCCAAGCATCAATCAAAAATGAATTATCCACACAACATTTAAGTTGCTTAATTTTCCCACAAAATGAACCAAAATAGATTCCGAGTTTAAACACGTGAGTTTGATTACTTATGCCGAAATGTAGCAAAGGTTTCATTAAATCAAACATGTTAAACCAACAAGATTTATGCATACACAAGAACGAACCATCAAACCTCGTTACGGTCTTCAAAACAGAATTGAAAAAACTCGAGGATTTCAAACAAAGCAGTGAATGATTCACATAATCACCACAATCGAATAAATTGAGACGCTTATATGAAAATTCATTGTTACACACAATCGAGTTTTTCATTTGCAGAATAAACACGACTTCACCTCCAAACTTGTCAACAAAATTTTCCTTACCATTATTTAAAACAACAATTTTAATCAAGGAAGGAAAATTAACCATATCTTGGCTCGGAGCTTTTACAAAAATGTAGTCATCGACAAGATGTTCATCCACATTCAAGGAAGATAGCAAAAATTCAAGTGCTAGGCGATCCTTACCTAACTTACCTTCGGGCTCGTATGGTTCGATTTCATCTTCAACCTTACCTTTCTCGGTCATGTGAAAACGTCGCTCATCAGGAAGGTATTAAAGTTGATATTCGCCACATGGATTTTTAGGAACCTGAAAAGAAGGAACAGAACGAGAGCAACTATCGTGTGGGTTAGTTAAAATATCACTCTTTTTTTCTTGTTCTCGCTTACTATCTACATTTTCTTTCATTTCTTTTTCACATTCTTTCTCAATCTCAATTTCTTTTTCAATTTTTTTTCTTCGTTTTCTTTTTCTCACTTTTTCGATTTCTTTTTCTTTTTCACTTGCTTTTTCTTTTTCTTCTTTTTCGATTTTATTACAACATGGGTACGATACAAGAGACTCAATGAGATAAGTGTTTGGCTCAAAGAAAGAGAAAATATTCTCAGAGATATCTCGATCAACTCTTTGAGAGCGATTCTCTGTGCATGATGTCTTTCAATCATATAAAGAATAATTTGTACTTTCTCGTTCAGCATCTCGAAAGATTTTCGACTCGAAGTTTGCTTCACGTTGTCTCGAAAGCCTTATTGAATAGGAGTCTTGATAAGAGTCTCTTCTTGAGTAATGTCATCGTGATGATCTTAACTCTGTTTCTCTACTTGAAGGAGTTTGCTTCCGTCGAGCCTTTTCCTCCAATCGGTCCAAGCGTCTTTGTAATGGAACTAGCTTTTTTTCAAACATTCGGCCCATCTCTTTCACCAAGTATTGAAATTCCTCGGCTTAGAGTTCTTCTTGAGACATGTTCATTTACTGAAAAGAAAATGTTATAAAGAACAATAAACAGAAAATTGAAATACCTCACTACAAAAACCTCACTAATCACTCGAAAAGAAAAATAAGGATTTTACACTCTGGTCGTGTTTTCTCTCGTTTTAAGGTTTTTTTTAACACTCTAATGCGCTCTCTCGCTCTTGCCTTTTACCACTCGACCTCACTCTCGCAATTTCGTATTTCATCTCTAAAGACCTATTGGCTTGCTTTGGGGTCGGTTTCAAAATGGTTACAAGGGATGAGATGTTTCGGGTGTAGGTAGGCTGAAACAAAAATCAAAATCGGATTGAGTGTGTCGTTGGGGTGGGGAAATTGATGGTAGAAGAATGGTTTTGATGATCGAGAAACAGAAATAGATGAAAGCAAAATAAGACTTGCAAAGCTTACACTAAGGTGCAAGGATTGCTCAAAATATGGACCCGAGCTTGTCCATCTTCTTCAGGTTGGAATTCACTCCAAAATTGACTTGTTAAAGCCACAATAGCATCTTGCATTCGCTTAGCTCAAGCTTGAGTCATGGGGCCTTTGGGAAGCTCGAGAGGATCGAAATTTAAATTCTCGGACACCCCAGGTGTGCTCACATCACTTTTGCCCCTAGTCTCATAAAATATTTCTTATTCAATTTCCTTGTATTTTAGGCCTAGCCGAACCATTTTCATAACTATAGCAGTCCACAATTTGCATTCATTCACACATATTCATACATTTTTCAACTTTTTACAAACTAGCCCTTTTGTACGATTTCATCGAAAATCACTTAGCATAAGTCATTTATTACACACCAAGCATTCATATTCTACCATTAGACATCTAAACACATGCATGTCATCCATGGGTAAATTTTTAAACACAAGCCCTAGCTCAAAATAATGGTAGAAATAGCTAAACCGAGTTACGGAGATTTAAAAAATGTAAAGAACATTAAAAACGGGGCTTGGATGCACTTATTATTGAGCTTGAAAGCTTGAAAACCATAGCCATGGTGTCCATAGCAACATTCGGCCAACACATGAAGAAGATGAACATGTTTTTGGCCTATTATCCCTTTTTATTTCTTTTGATTACCAAATGACCAAAATGCCCTTCATTAAAACCTTTAGTATTTTATCCATCCTTGTCCATTTAAGGACCTCCACTTTAAAAACCCATTTCAAATAAGTACCTTATCTTTTAGAACTCACATTTTTCACATATTGCACTTTAGGCCTAATTATTAAATTGGACACCCAATTGATAAAATTTTTTAACGAAAATTTCACACAATCATTCTATCATACTATAAACTTGAAAACTTAATTGCAATAAATTTTTCTACTTTGGATTTGTGGTTTTCAAAACCATTGTTCCGTTTAGGCCCTAAATCGGACTGTTACATTCACTTTGAGAGATAAATGCCCCATACGCACCTCATTTAATGACTAACCCATTTGAAGCTCACTTAGATCATTTAAAGACTTAGTTGTTTTATTTTTTTGCCTAATCTATTAATGACCCAATTAGGAAATTTATTTTTAAGGCCAAGTTAATTTGTTTCCTTATAAATTTGGTCCATCAACAATTTCCATAAAGCTAAATGAATTCTCTTTGTTTTCCTTAACTTTTCTTTCTCCTTTTAAGTTTCTTAGCTAGAAAGAGTTACCTTTCTTAACTACCCAAAATGTAGGAAAATGTTGAGTAGTTTGTTTTTCTTAGTTACCCATATTTTTAAGGATTTGTTTATCTTTTTTCAACTTCCTTTTTATATAAAAAGAGGTAGCCATCCACTATAAAAGCCACCCAAAAGTTTGATTTGAATAAAAATACTTTTTGAGTTATTATCTTTTGCAAGAAATCTTTTCTTTTTTGTTTTAGAAGAGCTTTCAACTCAATATTATTCAAAATTATCGATGGGAGTTCTTCACCCTTCTGTTTGTCAAGTTATCTAGCTTGGAGGGTCGATTAAATTCATTAGTGGAGTTTATTGAAACCTATTCTTTAATGGGTTCCATTGGATATATTTCTTACTCATCATGCCATCATCATTATCTTCATCCTTCATCTTTCTAACTTCTATCTCTTTATTTATTCTTCAATTGTTTATATTTTTGAATTGTGTCTATCTTGTTTATCTTTCAATTTTAAATTCAAGAACTTAAAATCATATCCAACATCATCTTTTTGGAGAATAATATTTGACTTTTCTCCTTTCAAAATCCATCAAACATTGGTCAAAACTCTATCTTTGTAACACCCCCAACCCGTATCCGTCATCAGATCAGAGTTACAGAGCATTATCGTATAATCGAAACATTAAAACATACATTTCACACATAATCATAAATATATTATAACCCAATTATTCACATACATAATGTCCCTAAATCGAGCTTTTGAGGCCCTAAAAATATTTTAGAAACAATTTGGGACCAATTTGAAATCATTTGGAAAGTTTAGGAAAAAGTTGCAATATTTTGACTATAGGGGTCATATGGCCGTGTGAGGCCGTGTCCCTCACAAAACCGAGGAACACACCTGTGTCCCAGGCCGTGTGCCTCACACAATCAAGGCACACGCCCGTGTCCCAGGCCATGTAACCTTCAAACTAGGGACACACACCCGTGTCTCAGCCCGTGTCCTTGTCCGTGTAACTCTTTGAGTAGGGTCACACGGTTGTGTGCTAGGCCGTGTAACAACTGACTTGCACCTTAAGCATCCAACAGGTGACATAGGGCAGTGTCGCCAAGCCGTGTGTCTCACATGGCTAAGTCACAAGCTTGTGTCTCTGGCCATGTGGACTTAAAATGTACCTTAATCATCAAGTTTACCATTTCAAGATTACTTGGGTTTTAAGTAATTCAAATACCAATCATTTAACCTATTCAAAATACGATTAAACATACTCAAAACATGCCAAAACAATCATCCTAAGTACCTAACCAATGTACCGTAATTGGTACCACATTTTATATCATCAAAACACATGAACAATGCATCATCCAAATCAAAGTTTAAAGAATGCCAAAATCACTCAATTTAGCCTAACATATAGCTACTTAAGACATCAAGCTTTAAGTTTCATATGCATATCAAGCCTTTGGTCATAACACATACTAACATTTAGCTTCAAACAAAAACATATGCTTATAACTCAATTTACATCACATTCACAAAACAACTAACGACCGAAGACATTCTAGGTACATGCCGTTACAAAATTAAACATCACCACACTTGAGATTGGGATTGCTGTTGGATGCCGAGTCGATGATCAAAAGAGAGTACCTAACCAGCACACGGAAAACAAAACCGCACGCTGAGTAAAACTCAGTGATATTTCTATAATCCGAACATTTTAAGACATGATATGATAAATGATTACTCAAATTGAATTATACTATCATACTACTATTTAAACATACAATTACAATATATCACCATTTCAATTTCATGCATTGTATCACTTTAATTGATGCTATACTCAATTTTCACATGTATTCATATTTATTTCATTTGAACATATATCTCAATTCACATCACTTGCTATCTAAATAACTTTGCATAGATCAATAAAAAAATTACTTATATTAAGGTAGAAACCAATCCACATTAAGCAAACTTCACTTATTCGAATAACCACAGGTATATTCAAAGCATTTGAATTTATTTCACAACTTTAATAATCTAACTTAAGAATATATCATATCTTCTAATGAGTAATTGTATATACATAAGTAAATATAATCTTCTTTAGTAATACCTATAACCACTATTCTTAGATGATTCATAAAACCTTGCTGTATAGTCCAGTTGATACATGACACTCAGTGCCTAGCGAATAATCTGTGAAAGAATTTGCGCCCAGTGCTAGTTGGATAAATCAACAAATGTGTGCCTAGCACTAGCCAGATAAACTAACGGAAGTTGCACCCAGAGCTAGTCAGATAAACCGATAAGTGTGTGCCCAGCACTAGTCAGATAAACTGATGAATAATTAGTGAGCCCAGCTCTAGTTGGATAAACCAATGATATTTGCACCCAGCACTAGTCGGATAAACCAACGAATATTAATTACTCATTCGCAAGTCCATAAATTTTCTTTTCATAACTCAATATCACATTACATAATTTAATAACACTTCCTCTCCAATTATCTACTAATCATACATTAATTTATTCCATGATGCCACATTCCATAAATTTCCATTCAATTGGATTAACAAATACATTAAGGATATAATATGACATCAAGTAATAACTAAGTTAATTAAAACAATTTATAAAGATCGAATTCAAGGACTACGAACTTACCTAAAATCGAAGATGATTATTCTGCAACCTTCACTTGTCCCTCATTTACAATCGATCTACTTGTTTCATGATCAAAACATAATAAATTAATTTATTAACTAATTCAAACACCATATCAAGTTCAAATTCAAACCATTCTACAATTAATTACATTTTTACTTATTTGCATTTTACATTTACTCTCAATAAAATTAAATCCTCAATTCCAAATCATATTATTTAATTAAAATCAAGAAATCCCATTTTAACCAAATTTATCTCAAGGCCTAGAACAACTCCTACTTTCAATTAATTCATAATTTAATCATTGAATTTATCTTTCTCATAATTTAATCCCTAAACCTTATTATCATCAAAAAATCATTTAGCAATTACTCCTATTTATCTATCAAACTTAATATCTAACATAATAACACCAAAAACTCAAATATCCTACTATGGCAATGTAACACCCCTCACCCATATTCAATGCTGGAATAGGCTTACGGAGCATTACCGAACATATGAAGTAATTAAACAACTATTTAACATACAATTGTTCAATTCAATCATTCATCATTCAATCTTAATCAATTTGTCCCTATTAAGAGCCTACGAGGCCTTAAACATGCTTTGGGAGTGGTTTGGGACTAAACCGATAACTCAGGAAGTTTTTCAATACTTTGCAAATTTTCCTTCAAAATAGGGGCCACACGCCCGTGTGGCTAGGCCGTGTGTCTCACACGGCTACCAGACACGCCCATGTCACAGGCCGTGTGAAAACAGGGGGTACATACTGACTTGAGTCACACGGCCAACCACATGCCACACGGCCACCAGACATGCCCATGTCACAGGTCGTGTGAAAACAGGGGGTACATACTGACTTGAGTCACACGGCCAACCACACGCTCGTGTGTCTAGCCCGTGTGCCCTTCAAAGTGGCCACACATGCCTATGTGCAAGGCCGTGTGTTAGGCCATGCCAAACCTGTAGGGTATACTGACTTATGCAACACGACCAAGTCACACGCCCGTGTGCTAGGCCGTGTGCCAATTAGGGGGTATACTAGCTTGTACTACACAGTTGATCACACGCCCCTGCGTGAGACTGTGTGGAGCATACTGACTTTATTTCAATTTCAACACCAGGGGACACACGGCTGAGACACACGCCCGTGTCTCTACCCGTGTGGACAAAAATAACCTATTTACCAAGCCATTTTGCCACCCATTTTGCACATACCTAAACAAGCTCAAATGGTACCAAATCATAGCATAAATAATATTCAATTTAGCCACAATCAAGACTAATCCATACCATTTTCAATACCAACATTCAATAGGCTTATAACCTCAAACCTTACTCCATCAAAACATACCAATTCAACTAACTATACCATTACTAAACATATATTATATTAAACCAATTCACAAACATAATTCACATCTAATATGTAACAACCCAATTTAGGGGCTAGTCGAAACAGTAGTTTCAGAACCACTAATCGAGGCCAGAAAGAATTATTTTAATGTTATTTTATGAGTTATAGCACGATTATATGGGTTCATGAAAATTTTAGTGCTTTAATTTTAGTGATTGCATGCTTAATTGCGAAAAAGGACTAAATTGAATTAACTGAAAAAGTCTTAGTTTACAAGCTAGAGGTACCAATTAGCTATAGAATTTTAATTAGAGGCCCTTAATGTGAAATTAGGCCTTTCTAAAGGTCATAGCGGGCCATAGGGGGGACAAGATGATTAATTTAGTCAATGTTTTGGTGGTGTTAGGTGATTAATGAATAAGATAAGAGAAAAATAAAGAAAGAAAAGATATCATCTTTTATCCCCATCTTCTCCACCGAAAACTACAAGCAAAATAGGGGTTTGAGAGCTCAAAAATTTCAGCAAGCTTTTCTCCTTGCAAGTAAGTGCTTTAATGGCCATTCTTTGTTAATTTTTGTACTTTTGGAACCCCTAAAGCTTAAGCTGGCTAAAGAGGGGACTATTTTGCAAAGAGTTAAAAAGTTTAGGGTTTTTCCATGTGAGCAATTATGTTGTTTGCTGCATTTTTATGGAAGAAAATGAGTCTTAGTTGTTAGATAAACAACTGTTGTGAAAGGTGTTTCCATGAAAACACCTAAGAGGACTAAAACACCCCAAACCCGGCCCACGAGCCTGAACCGGATCTGGTATGTTCCTTAAGTAAACCGGTTTCAAAGTTCTTTTGTGCTTTGGGAAAAATAGTGTGTTTTGAAAGAAATATTGTTTTGGGCTGGGCTTGAGTTAAAAAAAACCCATTTATCTTATTTTAAAATCCAATTAATTAAGGTGACAAAACAATTAGGGTTTATTTTTAAAGAATAAATTTTACTTAACTTTAATTGAAAATAATTCGTAACATAGTAATTAAAAATAAAAGTAAAGAAATGTAACTTATGGCCTTATTACATCAAGTAAAATCCCAAAATAAAATTCTAAAATACTTAAATAAAATTAAATTTCCATATTGAATAAAACTTCAAGCTGAGCATGGCCACAATGGGGTGAGTCAAACAGACTCAATGTGTACACGACACTAAATCATAATAGAATTAGGCATACAAGAGTTACACATTCAGAACAATGAATACAAGTTATGATGCATTCCCAAACCCAAACCTAATTGTCCATCCGCTACACACCCCCATACCGCCATGTCACACCGTGGGGACTACTAAGTCGACCCTCCATCCGCTTACACACCATCGGCGATCGCCTGCGAATGACGTGCTCATCGCCCATATAAAATTTGTGGCATAGCCACCAGATAATTGTGTCATGAGACACCACATTCAGATAATGTAACCGAAGTTACCACATTCAGATAATGTGACCGAAGTCACCACGTTCAGATAATGTGACCGAAGTCACCACATTCAGATAGTGAGACCGAAGTCACCACATTCACTTCCCCTTTCTCATATAACCCGAATGCCCCATATTATTCATATTATGCATATCATACTTAAATTCACATTCATGTCACCTTTCACATGTTAAATATAACATATTTCGTAATCCTAGTAGGAGTAGGAATCGTACCTGAGTACTTTGTACCATAACATGGTACATTAGCCACATTCTTATATTTTCATATTAGAACATATAACAAGTTTAAGCCATAAATCGTATTAAAAGATAGTGTGGGGTACACACCTGATTCGCTTAGCAAATTCCTTGAGATCCCGAAAAGCTTGATCTAATGCTTAGATCTTTAATCCCTACATTTGATTAATCACTTACTACTTTAATAAAAAGCCATTCGGCCACAAATCCAAATCCTAGTAGGATTAGTATTCTTAAACTTACCTTGTTTGCCGATTTGATTAATAATCAAATCCCGAAATTTGTAGTATTCCTTCCTTAAAAATCAGCTAGCCACCAAATCATTTAACTAGGTCAGTTTCCGGCTTTTGAATAAATAGGAAATAATTCTAAATACCAAAAATAAGCCTTGGCCGAATACTTCATATGCTTACCTTGTGGATTTTAAATCCCGAAACTCACCGAATAACTAGGGAACACGTGGCCTATGGTGTACCTTTGGGAAAAGAACTTCTCCTTCCTTGTAGTCGACACTTAGTAAATCCCGAAAGATATCTTCAAATTTTCAGCAACAAGATATTAATGGGGTTAGTCCTAGATTTCGGCAAATCTTCAAAGAAAAAGGATGAAACCGAATGAGATCTTACCCTTACTTGAAGAAATCGATTGCACCTTCACTTCAATCTTTAGACATTCGGCTATGGCTAGATGAAGATCTCACAACTTTCGGCTTTTGGAGGGATTAGAGAAGGAAGAATAAAGATGGAGGATTCGGCTAGAACACAAGGTATTTCGGCTTGGCAAAAATAAAAGAAGAAGAAGATTTGGTGAAGAGAATTTGGCAGAGGCTTTCAAAGAACAGAAAATAATGCAGAATGGCCTCTCTTTTCCTTTTATAGCCGAAATTACTAAGCTAGAGTCCCTTACTCGGCCACCACTCTTCTATTTTGATAGCTTTATCCCTTTAATTATCATAAATAAAAGAGTTTAATCCAACATTTATCTCTTCAAAATAATCCAACTTAAAAATCCTTTATTTATCACCTTTTTAATCAAATATTTATGAAAATAAAACACCTTCTTTCTAGAAGCATGTGCCGTCCATCTTAGTCTTCTGGAAGCAAAAATAAAACCTCCTTTATTTGCTTCCCAAGTGACTCGAACTCAGGCCCATTCCTCTTGCATATGGCGCCATTTCCATAGGCCCTAAGTGACATCTTGTGCCACTTTTCCAAGCCTGTTTGTGTGTCAAATTTCACAAACTTTTTCTTTTAAGGCCACCTTGCCTTAATTCCCCTTTTAAACCTTAAAACTCGTCATTTCTAGGTCATTTCTAAGTTTCCAAAAATTTTAGTTGGCTCAGTAAACTTGACATTTCCTTACATTTCCAAGTTTCAGAAATGTTCACTTTCCTCTTTCGAGTCATTTCTAAATCATTTCCTTACATTTTCCTAGTTTCCAAAAATGTTCATTTTCCTCTTTTGAACTTAACATTTCCAAAAAAGTTCACTTTCCACTTTTGAATCATTTCACTTTCCTCTTTCGAGTCATTTCTAAATCATTTCCATGCATTTCTAGGACATTTCCTTACATTTCCAAGACATTTCCTTTCATTTCCGACATTTCTAAAAATGCACTTTCCTTACATTTCCAAGGTTTCTAGAATTCACATAACACATTCATATCACAATAGACATGCTATTTCATAAAATTAAGCAAGAATGCACAAGCCCATTTTCATGTCCATAAACACCTAAAAGTTTTCCTTAAGGCCTCCTTCACCTAACTTCTCCTTTAAAAATAAAATTCCAATACTTTTCCAAGACTTCCTCCTACATCCTTGGATTCTCAAAACCCTTAAAACATGCTCAACCACACTTAAAGCCTACTAACACTTGAGTTATGCTCCAAACGCATAACCCCTAATCTAGGATGTTACAAGGACGTCTCTTGCAAAGGGTGTAAAACAGGTGTTAAATGTGTGAAACAATGAGTATTGCAAGTTTCTATAAGAGAAATAAATGTTCACCTAGGCTCGTTAAAGGAAGAAATTTGATTAGAGTTGATTTACAAGCCTAGAGGTAAAATAGTCATTTTTTGAAAGTCTAAGGGCAAAATGGTAATTTTGCCAAAGTATGATTTTTGAAATGCATTGATTAATGTGATAATTAAATGAGCTAATTTGCTATTATTGACCAAGAAGAACGAGGAGTTAACCTTGACCGAGGAAAAGGCAAGGTATAGGACTAAATCAGCAATTTGGCCTATTTTGAGATTGAGATAAGTTTGTGTGTAATAAATTCAACATCATGTTATTAAGTTTAAAATGTTCGATATTAGAGATGTTGTATATTATATCTATGAAATTGAATAACGATGTTGAATGAGAAAATGATGAAAATTTATGATGTTGAAGTCCCGGTTGGACTTTAAGAAGTGAGAGGATATCATCATCGAGACATGAGATTGGTAAGGTCCCGTGTAAGACCATGTTTGGGACATGGCCTCGACTGTAACACTCCAAACTCAGTCAAACGCTACGACCGAATTTGGTATGTTACAGGAAAGAAAAATTTTGAAAAACTGTCTATAGCAATGAGTTGAGAACAAATTTTGTGAATCGTTTCTGACTTTTAACAGTTTAAAGGATGGGTTAATCTGAATTGCGTTACAAAATCCGGTTTACTTAACGAAGGTCGAATTTAAAGATTTTCATAATGCTATCGGTTTGAAAACAGGTTGCGGTTTTTAATTGAAAACCTTAATCAGTTTGTTACTTTCTACCCTTCTTTCACTAATCATTTGGAAATCGTTAGTTCAACGTTTTAATCTTAGAAAACTCCTACTTATATTGTTTAATAGGCATGCTATATCAATTCCAAAATAAAACCCGAGTTAAAGTTTAAGTGGCCTTATTACAATCTCAAAAACCCAAACTTAGTAGCGAAATTTAAAACATAATGAAAATGAAAATACTAGAGCATTATGCATGGCCACCTCGAGTCAGCCTCGGCTCCGAATCTGTGATCTACTGATTACCTGCAAAATTAGCAGAGGGGTGAGTCACCGAGACCCAGTGTGTAAATCCCCCTTAAGTCACATAGATGGCTTCAAGCCCAAGATCACACATTGGGCCTTAGCCCACATAATCGATATATTAAGTATGTATACGATGCAACCCAAATCCCACCTATTTTCCATCCTCTACAACACCTGAATCAGCCAATCGCCCATGGCACCAAGCCACTGTGGTTCTAGACCACTGTGATACCAGATCACTGCGACAGAGTCACAAAATATAATACGTGTGGGGCCAACCTACTGTGGTACCAAACCACTGTGACAATCCCGAATAAATATACGTAGGGCCAATCCACTGTGGTACCAAACCATTAAGATGAGTCACTGAATCATATATACGTGGTATTAAACCACCGTGGCACCAAGCCACTGAGACATAGTCACTGAATCATATACGTGGGGCCAACCCACTATGGTACCAAACCACTGTGACAGTCTCTAATTTAGCACTTCCCTTTTCGCAACATATCCCAAGTCCATGCATATGTTAGCATACTGAAATGAATGGTCATATTTTGGATGCAAACAGCCAATTAATTCATACATACACATATTTCAAACATAAAGTGGTAATTGAACTTACCCGGTGTCTCTAAGGGTACCTCGACTGCCAATTCAGTCATTTCAGCTTTCAGCCAACACAGTTATTAACATAATTAATATACAGAGTGTGTGAGAGTTACACACCTGGTAACGCGTAAGACTATACCCTCTACGTTGACGCTTCCACTAACAGGAACGACCGCTATCTGCCTATCCCAGACAAACATAGGCTCTCTACCATAACCTAGCGGGAAATCTCGCACTGCTGACACTGCACGTTTCTTAAACTTAGGAGCCGAAACTAGGGGTTCGCTCCCTTCCTTGGATTGACTAGCAGTTGGATCCATGAAGAGACTTGATCAGGAAAAATGGTTAAGGTATTGAAAGAAAACAGAGAGACTAAAAACTCAAATCGATGAAGTCCCTTACCTTGATCAATAGAAGCCGAATGCTAGCAGACTTGTCTTAAGAACCTAATTGAACCCCTAAATGAACCATGTTAAACAAATTCTTAGAGATAGAATAAAGGAAGTGGCCTTCCGGCCAACTGAATCAGAAAAGAATCCCTTACCATCCATTCGACCAACAACTATTTACCAAAATTCTCTCGAAAGTAGGCCACACAACGAAGAAGAGATGATGATGCACCCCTATACAATCGGTCAGTGCCCAAGGAAGTGAGTCAGAATTTCAGTTTACCCAAACCAAGAGAAAAAAAGAACCAAGCATGGAGGAACAGAAAAGAAGACTCCTTACCAAAATAAGAGATTGCCGAATGGAGGGTCTATATTCGGCTATCAGCAGAAATCGACAAAAAAGTGCGTATTCCAGAAACAAGATGAAGATTCGGCCTTCACACAATAAGAAATAAAGAAGAGAAAAGAAGATGGAACAAGGAATAAAGTTCAGCTAAAGCAGTTGCAAGTTCAGTTAAATGGGAAGAACAAGAAGAAGATGAGCTAGGGAGATTCGGCTACACAAGGCACAAGTATGAGATGAAACGAAATGGGGAACGGTGACTATGAGAATTCGGCAAAAGGATGGAAACTTGAAAATGAAGCAGATGAGAAGGAAAAAGAGTGTTAGAAGGTTTCGGCTTTTACCAATAAAAGATGAACCAAATGATCTTGGAAGTTTGCGGCACACAGAGAAAACGTTGAAAAGAGAAGAAGCACCAAATGTCGAAAAAGAAAAAACTCACCACACTCAAGATTTTTGTTAAGCACACATAGAGATTCGGCACCTAAACCCCTACCAAAATCGAATGCCCTCTCTATCCAAAAGATTTCATTTGACTGAATTCCTATCCTCAACGCTTCCCAAAAATCGGCCAACACCACTTCTCACCTCAATCCCCTTATTTCCTCATTGATTCTCTCTTTAATCCCCTCTCCATCACTCATTCAAACATATTTGAACAAGTCTTCAACTCCACCACTAGAGTCCCAGCCGAACTCTCCCACCTTCACTTGACCAGCACAAAAATAATTAAATAGATTGTGCTGCAGATGCGATTGGAACCTCCTCCCTGCTGCTCCCCTTGTGACGCCACTTCCATGCACCCTAAGTGGTGTCTCCTTGCCACTTTGCTACACCATTTCTTGTGTCAACAGACACAAGTAATTAACCTTAAGACCTGCCTTAGCTAACTTTCCCCTACAGTGCTTAGAAATAAAATTTCCACTAAGGCCCAAGCTTAATCCCGAGCCTTCCCGGGACCCCCAAACATACCAAATTCAATAGATACAGCATACCAAACACACAGAAGTATAATAAACGCAAAGCCCCTAATTCCCAGATGTTACATCGGCACTGAATTGAGATCCTGTATAAGACCATATTTGGGATATGGCATCGACATCGAATATGAAAATCGTATAAGACCATATTTGGGATATGACATTGGCATCTAGAGGTGACCCCATGTAAGACCATATCTAGGATATGACATTGGCGCCGTATTTATGTGAATGATGATGATCATGTATCTTCGAGTATCTCAAGTGATTCAATGGGGTAAATAATTAAGCTTATAATAGAGATGAGATTAGTGTTAAAGCAATATGATGAAGTAATACAGGTACATGTGAGTAATTCACGAGAAATGTTTACTATATGTGACATGACATGTAAATGGGTAAGAGTAAGTTTGAGTAAGTTATGGCATTGTGCTTGAGACTTTGTGTTTTTATTCAATGCAATGGATGGATAACATTATGAGCCTTTATGTTGCTATTTATTTCATGCAAACTTACTAAGCTTTATGCTTACCCCTTTTATTTCCTTTTTCCTTGTAGTATCGCCAAGCTAACTCTGGGATCGTACGATGTCGGAGTTCGAAATCACACTATCAACTTCTCTTTGGTATAGCAAAGTTAGATTTATTTTGAGTAAGTTATGTCATATTTGTTAGCCGAAGTGTTGGCTATTAATGTTGTTCAATTCATTTTGAAAATGGTCATTAGAAATTGGCCAATACTTGACAAGTTTACCTATTTAATGTTGATGAAATTCATGAAGTGCATGCTTCAGTGTATGTTTTGAATTTGAGTTCTTAGAAGTGCCTTATGGTTGTGATATATGTTGAATTGAATTGGTATAAGTATGGTTGCTTTGTAGGGTGGCATTTGGCTTGGTAGATAACCTTACAAATGTTCACACGAGTAGACACACGGTCAGCCTATGGGCGTGTTGATAGGCTGTGTGTCCCCATGCATGCTAGGTTGGCAAGTCAGTATACTCAGTAGTAAACACACGGGCTGAGACACGGTCGTGTGTCTCGACCGTATGGGAGACACGGCCTAAGACACGGGCATGTGCCCAGGCCATGTGAAGTCTGCACCTAAGATTAGGAATTTAATTCGACACATGGCCTAATGACACGGGCGTGTGCCTTGGCCGTGTGACCTTATTGAGGTGATGACATCATAAACATAATGCCAAGGTTTTCACACACGGGTGAAGACATGGGTGTGTCATGGCCGTGTGAGGGACATGGGCTATAGACACAGGCGTGTGTCAGGCCGTGTGAAAACCCCTTTAGGTTCGAATTGAAAAATAAATCCACAAGAGTGTGGAACACGGGCATGTGATATGCCACACGGGCGTGTTCCTTCCTTCACACGGGCATGTGGCCCTATTTTGTGTCAAATTTTTTCTATGTGTTCAAAAGTTTCCAGTTTGGTCCCGAATCATTCCGGGTGCAAGTTTAGGGTCTCGTAGACCTATAAGGATATTATGTTCTCTAATGAAAAGTTTTAATTTGAAATGAAGTTCTTAAGGATTGATATTGTGTGATTGAGCGAGTTAAGTACGGTAATGCCTCGTACCCGGTTCAGGTGTCGAATACGAGTAAGGGGTGTTACATAATATCAACCATATCTTCACATATATGCACATAACCAAAAATTCACAAAATTAAGCCAACTCTCATGGCTTTATTTACAACTCAAAAGATAGACATTTACAAACCAATTCATTTGGCCAAAGTCATTACCAAAACATAACCAAGTTGACTCAAATACCTATACACGCCATATACTTAAAACATAGTTTCAAAAATACCAAAGAGTCAGTGGATAGTGTGGTGAAGTCTCCAACAATCCTTAAATCTGAGGTAGCTTTGAAATCACTATAAAACATGGAAAAGAAACAAAGTATGTTATATAGCTTAGTAAGCTCGTATGTTAACAATGAGCAACTATCATCATTTATTAATACTTCATATAATGGAAAACAATGTGCAACAATTCTATTAAATCTCAAACTATCAAATGATCATTCATATAACTTACCAAGGAACTCATCAATTTCATAGTTTTTAATACTCAATTCATTTCTGTACGTACCTGTACCACCTTGTACCAATCTCATACTCAACCACATCCTTCATTTACCCATTGAACCATTCGGAATAGAAGTCAGACACTCAAGGTCTCACTCGATAAGTACCTATACCATGGCCTGAAGCCAAATTAAGGTAACTTATCTGAAATTCTGATATCATGGCCTGAAGCCAAATCAGCCGATATGAAAAGCCAAATCAGTTTATCTCGCACACATAGTGCTAAATCATGGCCCGAAGCCAACTCAAGTATACCTAATGACATGTCACTAGCATCCTAAACTATTCCTAAGGTTCAATCGGGTTTCCAACTGTCGAATCCTCATTGAATCATTTTTGAATCACATGTAATCACATAAACACAATTCATGCTATATCGTAGCATATAAAATACATTTGAAATGAATTTATAACATATGACCTTACCTCAGATGTTAAAACGGTGAATCGAGTCGATTAGCCAATAAATTTATCTTTTCCCCGATCCAAGTCTGTATTTCGCTTTTCTTGATCAATTAAACTTCAAAGTGACCGAACCCTAGCAAGATCTTATGGCTTCTTATTTTCTTGAATTTTCGGTGGGAGAGATGAGTGAAGATGATAGCTTTTGTTGTTTCATTATTTTACTTAAGTTTATTATTGTTTTACTTATTTAACCTCGGTTTAAAACATTAAGAATCACATAATATATGCCCATAATTTTCTACCCACAATTTTAATGCTCTAATTACAACATAAGGACTTCCACTTTAATGTTCCATAGCTAATAGACACATTTAACTAATAGAATATGCATTTTAACTTTACGCGATTTAGTCCTTTTTATCAAATTAACCATTTAAACGATAAAATTTCTTAACGAAATTTTCACACAATCATTCAATCATGCTGTAAACATTGAAATAATAATAAAATAAATATTTTGAATTCGGATTTGTGGTTCCAAAACTACTTCCGATTTAACTAAAAACGAGCTGTTACAAGCAACTGTCACAAACTTCACTAAATTCAAAAATTTCAACATGAGTAAATTAATTTAAGATCTTCCAAAAATACCAAATTTATGCTAAAAGGATCAAGGAATACCAACCAATTGAGCTTTTAAGATAGAGAAGAAATGGCCGAAAGTCTTCTTCTTTTCTTTCTCCAATTCGGCATGCAAATTGTTGGGAAAGCCAAATGTTTTTTTTTTTTTTTATCTTCCCACTAAGCTATTTGTTTCTTTTATTATAATCTTTTTCCTTTCATTTTCTATTTAATTTACTCTAACTTAATTTACTAGTTGTTACTTTATAAATAAAATATATAATATATAATATTCTCATAAACATCCACTATCAAAATCTATAAAAACAATTGTCCTTTAATCTAATCCCACTTTGAAAATTAATATTAATTACTATTTTTGTCACTCACTTAATTTAGTCTTTTTTTTAATTAACTATTAAATCACTAAAATTTCAAGACCAAAGTTCAATATACCTATATAGTCACTTCGTAATAAAAATATTTACGAGTCCGATTTATGGAAATGAGGCCTCGATACCTCAATTTCCAAAACCATCGACTTTAAAACTGATACACTTGTACCTTGTCTAACCTTCCAAATAATTAAAATTATTAGATCAACCTCAATATAATACTGTAATACCTTTGTAACTATGAATAATAATATTCACTAATTCTATCATCCAAAAACAATAATCTGAAACCATTTCCAACTCCACTGACTTTTGAGTGGTTATAATATCCTCATATTTCGATTTCTTTCTTTTCAAATTTGTTTTATTTTTATTCTTTCTAATGATTTGTTTGTTTAATTTCAAATTTGGTTCTAAACATTTTAACAACTTGAAATCGATTCATCCACTGCCCTTTACCATTTGGTATAAGAACTTTACAAATAAAATTTCATCATTCAATCAATCCAAAATAAATAAGGAAAAAAATTATCCCATATATCAAACAATAAAATTATTCACAACATTATTCAAAAAGGGATATACAAAACAAGACATCCTATACTAAATATATAAAATGGAAAGCATAAACATGAAGTTGTGTTTGTAAAGCTTTTAAAAATTTTGCCCCCCTTTTTTTTCTCTTTTGATTATTTTCTATATAAATTCTTTACTTTTTTTTTATAATTTATTAATTTTTCTACTTTAAATTTTAAAGTTCTAACTTTACAATAGTTAAAGTTTAAAGTTGGTATAAGATAATAAATTTATATACTTTTTAACATTATTCAAGCATCAACAGGTACATAATGTTGCAGACTGTGTGACTAGAATTGGATGGAATGAGTTGGTGCAACCAATATAAGCCAAAAGTTTACCGATGCAGAAAAATTGATTGTTCTGATTTATTATTGAAACGATGCGTTCTAACCAGTACATAACAAACTTATAAACAATGCAAATGTGTAACAAATTTTCACTTACCACATACCAAATTGAAACTCTCCTAGGGGAGGGTTGCGCAATCCTCTTGTATGAAACTTAACCTATTCCAAACCTCTCTAAATATTGAATTATAATTGCTAAATCATTGTAATTATAATATCTCTAATATTGATCTCAAACTTAAGAAAAAAAATTTATTTGAGTACAAGAAAAAAATATTCAAATAAAAATTCACTAAACTTCTACGGTGTTGTCCCTCAATATTTGGCAATATGGAATTTTCAGCTAGCATAGATATTTACAGAGGAAAATATGTAGGAGTTTAATTCTTATTAAGAGTTATAATATAATCAAATCACTACTCTACTTATTGAGTTAGGCTAGGTGGCTGGCCAATGCCTGACCCAATTTTTCTGAACTTACCTCTCTCAATTTATATCAAAACCAAGTTCGATTATTTAATTAAATAAACCTCCAAATAAATTAATATTGACTATTTGATTCAATTTAAATAATTTACGTAACTCTTGAAGTTCCTCAAAAACTCCATTATTGTGTTGCATTAGGTAAACATTCATATCTAGAATAATAATTTATAACAGTTATGTAATACTCATAATCTCCTTGTGCACTAATTTTTATTGTGCCACATATATCAATTTGCACAAGTTCTAGAATTTGCTTCACGCTTGTAACTTTTAGCATTGGTAGGCCTCTTGGCCATTTTACCTTCCAAGTAAGATTCAAATTGTGGAAGATTAACTATTTTAAATGAATTTAAATATGCATCTTTTATAAGTCTAGTGATTCTTTTCTTTTATTAATATTTCAAAGTCTTAGATGCCAAAGATACACTTCAAGTAAACATTTTTAAGTTTCTTACTCACAATTTCCATTTCAAGCAATGACTACACCTTAGTTTTAATAAAATAGAGATGTCCATTCATCCATTACATATCAAAGGCTTATTTTTATGAATTGCAATTCCTTTATTAACTATCATAGAATAAACATCATTAAATAAACATGAAACATAGATTATATTTCTCCTAAAATTAGGTACATAAAAACGTCTTTCAAAATAATATTCCTAAATTTATCAAAATAAGTATGTATTTCTCCCACTAATACGACCATTGCAATGTTTGCACCTCCGATGTGCAATAAGAGGTCCTACTATGTAGACTTCCCATTTCCTTACAAAGAAGCACAAACATGATTAGTGGCTTTAGAATCAATGACCCAATTTGTCTTTTGAATCTTGCACTAAACAAGTTCTAATGATAAATAGTTTAATACCTTTCTTCATTTCAGAGGATAGGTAATCCTTGTACTCTTTGTAGTTTACCTTAAAAATGCATTTTCTTGTTGCAAAAGAAATGCTTGGACTTGTATTTGTCCTTAGGCTTCTTAATCTTCCCCCCATCTGCTATGGGAGAAATCAAAGATTTAGCAATTTGATTTCCTTTATCTCACTTCTTTTTCCCTTTGGAGGATGATGTGTGACCACATCTCCCTCATCACCGGGAGAGAGATAGAAATCGACACTCAGGAATTAAAATACAATATAAGAATCGTGACTTTACTGCAAGTGTGATATATCATTTGTAATATTTGTAGTGTTACAATGGAACACATGAATATTCCAAGGATCGAACCTAAGATAATCATGGATTGAACAATTTCTAAATAATGTTTGTGTAAAATAAAGACTCTATCCAACGAATTGCAAAAAGTTATATTACGACAAATCATAAGACCAAGAGAAATTAATCTACTTTACTATCTAGCTAGCAATGACTAAATTGTAAAACATGCAAAGTTACAAAATTAATAAAGAAAATAACAAAGGGTGGTTGGTTAACAATGATGTGGTTCACTAATCCTTGAATTAGGGTGTAACACCCCAAACCCGGCCTAGACATTATGGCCGAATCTGGCGTGTCACATTGAAGTGTTTTTCAAAAACCACGTTTTCATTGAAAACCCTTCTTGAAATTTAAAACTTCTTGCCATTTAAAACTTGTACAAAACCTTAGTTTGCATTTGTTTATTTTCAATTGTGGTTTATTAAAAAGTTATTCCCTTTTAAAACGTTATTACCTTTAAAACTTTATTTTTATTTGTTTATTTTCAATCGTTGTTTATTAAAAAGTTATTCCGTTTTAAAATGTTATTACCTTTAAAACTTTATTTGTTGCGGAAGCTTAGCTTAAAACAAATGATTTACGAAAATGTGATATTTAAAAATTGAGTTGCAGAAACATAGTGTTTGAAAACATTATTGTTTTGGAAAATCGTGTTCTACTTCTAGTAGATATAAATCAAAATCAATAAAATCCCAAATTTAAAATCCAGAAATTAGAGAGGCTTTATTACAACCCAAATCAAAATCAAAGTGCTTAAGTAAATGAGCAAAACAGAATAAAACATGTGTAGTTGTGTGGCCCTCTCTGAGTCCCTCGCAACTCCGAACAGTTTGACGCTGGGGATTACCTGAAAAGTTAAAAATGAGGTGAATTACGAAAACTCAGTGTGTAATCCCCTTATTAAAAAGAATCGACAAGATACGTAAACAGAATCGATGCTGGGCTCGAGCCCTTTAACAAGATAATGATGCAGATTCGGTTCAGAGTATATGTGGGCCAAAGCCCAAAACAGTGTCATTTGGGTCACAACCCATAATAGAATCAATTGGGCCTAGCCCACCACAGTAACAGTCTCAGTATGAATGATGCATGATGCATGCAAACCCATCCAACCCTGCACTTGCCTTTGTCCAACCCTACACTACCTGTAGGGAATAAATTACCCACGCCATCCCTACACTTACAGTGTTAGCACCAGTTGCAGCACTAACCGAAATCGTAGCAAAGCTGCTAGTATATATGCGGCTTTAAGCCTTCAGTAACAGTCTCATAATTGGCACATATCGATCGGTAACTGTAATAAGATCAGCACATAGCCATCAACTACGGTAATATAACCGGCACACAACCATGGGTAAGTATGATTGACACAAAGTCATCAATAATTACGATTGGCACACAGCCATGGATAAATATGATCGGCCCAAAGTCATAATCAAGACGGCATAGAGCCATAATTAGGTTGGCACAGAGCCATAATCAGGTTAACTGGCTTAAAGCCATCGGTAGGTCCACAATCATCTTATACGACTCGTGCGACCTTAACAGATCATTACTGGGTCCACAGTCGTCTCGTGTGACCTGTGCGACCCTATCAGAATAGTACTTCCTCCATAACCAATATCCCAACCCCATGCAGTATGTCATGTATACAGAATGTCTGGCCCACAAATCATCATATCATTCATAGTTAAGTCAATCAAATCATAGTCATACAATCACAGTCAAATCATAGCACAAGTCAGTCATTTACCCTTGAGGGGCATTACGGTCATTTTACCTTAACAGGGGCATTACGGTCATTTTACCCTATAGGGGCATTACGGTCATTTTACCCTACAGGGGCATTACGGTTATTTTATCCTACAGAGGCATTACGGTCATTTTACCCTACAGGGGCATTACGGTGTAAATGGGCCCAAGTGGGCCCACACACTCGTGTGGCCCACTTAGCCCAAATTCAGCCATGGCTATGCGAACTACCTAGCCCAGTCCAGTATTTTCCATTTAATGAGAATTTTATTCGTGTGGGGCCCACGAGCCCATTGGGCCCACGAGCCCATTGGGCCCACATGACCCATTTCAGCCAAACGAGGCCTAAGATCACGAGAACGCTCGTAGTGGCCTCTATAATCTATCACCCATGATTTGTGGGCTCGGTTTACCACACGAGCGATCGTACACTTGTGAGGCCTCAAGTGCCGAAGTTTTGGCTTTTCAGCTTTTTCCGGTTCACAGCAGAGATAGTGCGATTACACACCTGTTTGTGATAACGAGTAAACTAGCCCACGTGCTCTCTAACTACCGCCTTGCTTGAACCAATGGGTATTTGCAACTAACCGTTGATCAAAAGTGATTACCAATTCTTTGATTAGTATCTGCACACAAAACGAATCACCATTAGTGTATATATATATATATATATATATATATATATATTTATATATATATATATATATCTAACCATGAAACAATTGATCCTTAACGAACAGGCTTACCGATATCGTGCAATGAAGAACTCACAAGAATTAGAAGAACAAAAATGCAAAGCAAACTTAGGTTGATGATAAGTGGACAAATGATTGTGGTAATCGGCACTAACAATAGATCGCCAATCACTAGGCTATCAACAATCGTTAGAGTAGAACGAGGGAGGAAGATAGACAAGAGGGGACGGTCACTAAAGAAAACTTGAAAAGAAAGGACCACAATTGGCCAAGGGTGAGAGAGGGAAAGAAAAGTAGGTTAGGCTTTGAGAGAAAATAGAAGAATGAAGGGGGAGAGAAGAGAAGTGCATTCGGCACGGTTAGAAGAGTAAAGGAAATAGAAAAACGGGTAGAGAAAGAAAAGTGAGACCACAGAAGAATATTACCTAATTGGCAATTAAAGAAAGGGAGAAAATAATGGCAGTCACCACAGTTGATAAAACGCAAAACCCGAAAGAAATCCCGAATGGAAAAAATCACAAAGGAAATTCGGCCCTCTCCTTTCAAGATCCACAAAACCGAAACAAAGAATATGCTTCTAGCCAAAATTGCTCCCTATTTCCCCTAGCCGAAATCCCCTAGAGCCTTAGAGTCCAAATCGACCACAACACCCTACCAACCTCCCATTTCGAAATTCCTTGATTCTCTTCCTAACTCTCTCCATAATCCTCTCCACAACTCCATCCAAGACCAATTCAAACTCCTCTCAACAGTGTTTCAGTCCAACTCTTCTACCTCTTCAGCTCAAGCAGCAAAATAAACATTCCACTGTGTAACCCAATACTTGAACCTCAGACCTCTCAGGTATACCACATGCCACCTTGCCACTACACCACAGGCTCTTTTTGTGTCATAAAACAAGCATTATTACTAATATGGCCTAAGTGCCAGTGTCTAAGTTCATTTAAGAGAAAAAACTAAAAATTTTGCAAGGGCCAAGACTTGAAACCAAGCTTCTCAAACACTCCCATACACACCCAAATCACTTAGCCATTAAAGCAAACAAGCAATTTATGTCATTTTCTTGCACACATAAATATTTATGTGCAGTCTCCTAGCTGATTCCACGCTCAAGGCCCATTCCTTCTAGGCCCGAATTTAGGGCACTACATAGGGATCCAAATCATTTAAAAATCCCAAAATAACTCCATTTTACCCCTCAGTCTCCATTTTACCAAGTTAGACAAATTAATTCAGAGGACCTCTCAATCTCATCGGTTAACTTGGACTAATGAATTGGTGCCCAACAAGATCTCCTCTTGATCTCACTTGCCTAAATGTTCCTTTAGGGTCGCCAATCCTAAGTTTTTAAGTTCATTCGAATTAGTCCAATTTATTATGATTTAGTCCTTCATCCAAAAATTAGCTCACCACATCTCTATTGACCAACCCCCTTAAAGGTTTAACTACTCGTGCTAGAAATAAGACTAACAACCATGAAATTGGAAAACAAAGAAACCATTAAAGCAAAGCTTGAGAAAAATATACAAGTTGTGATTTTTATGCAAGAAAACTTAAAGGGTATGTAAAGAGAAGTATTTAATAAGAAAATCTAAGGCAATAAACATAAAAGGAACAAACTTTAACAAATGCAAAGTAAGAGAAATTGAAATACATTAAACTAAAGGTCCATTTGTTTACATGTAAAAGGTTTTATGAAAATTTTTTTCTGTATTTTTCAATGTTTTTTTTTTCATAGAAAATAGCTTGATCAATGGAAAATGACTTACAAGTCAACGTAAAATAAGCCCCTTTTCTTGAAAAATGACTCACCCTTTTGAAAAGCATAAGTCATTTTCCGGAAAGAGCTCATCTATAGGTAATTTTATTTTTATATAAAAAATAACTTAAATCAAATTTGATATTATTATATTGATCATAAATTTTATTTTTAAAAATATTTAAAATATTAAGATAAAATATTATATTTTTCAATATTATTAAACATACATATTTAATTACTTATATTTAGTCATATAATAAATTATTAATATAATTTACTATTTTAATAAATTATTTAATATTTCAATTTTATTTTAATAATAAAGTTTAGGGTAAACTATCAAAATAGTTACTTTTGTTTACCTCAGATTACATTTTAGACACTTATGTTTGAAATGTTACATTTTAGTCACCTACGCTAACGTGTTGTAACATTTTAGTCACTAAGCTATTAATTGTCGTTAACGGTGTAACAGTAAGCTAGCGTGGCATGTTAAACCATCATTTGAAACAAAAATTTTAGGTAAATTATACAATTGGTCCCAATATTTCATCGTTTTGATCAATTTAATTTTTTTTCTTTTATGTTCTTTTAAATTGCTCAAAATGAAAAAATATGGGGACCAATTGTATAATTTAACCTAAAATTTTTATTTGAAATGATGATTTAACGTGCCACCTCAGCTTACTGTTACACTGTTAACGGTTATTAACGACTTAGTGACTAAAATGTTATAACACGTTAAACTAAAACATAACATTTCAAACATAAGTGACTAAAATGTAACCTGAGGTAAACAAAAATGACTATTTTTGTTGTTTACCCTAAATTTTAAAAATAATAATTTTTAAATAATATTATTCACATATTATTGAAAATATTCAATATTAATATTTTAATAACAAATAGTTATTACAATTATAAATATATGAATAATAAATGTTTTGTTGTATAAAGGTTAAAATATGTCATAAGTACATGAACTATTCACAAATTTGCAATTTAGTCTCTATACTTTTATTTTCAAGAATTTAGTCCCTCTACTTTTCAGATTTGAAAATCAAGTCCAGTTGTTGACATTGTGAAATTTTTTTTGTCAATTTTGTTAATGTCACATTTTTAAATAAAAAATACTCACTTGGTAGTCATGTAACTAAAAAATGACGTTGTAATGAACCTTAATTTAACAAAATATTTTTAATATATGCAAAAATAGTGTAAAATATAAATTTATAGATATAAAATAAACTCATCTAAATAATGAAAAGAGAAGAAAATCTAAAATGTATGTTGTTTCATTGAAAATAGCTTTTATGAAATACTTTTAAGAAATCTGTCAAATAACAAAAAAAATATTTTACACAGATTCATCCAAATGCTAGAAAATATTAACTTTTCTAGGAAAGTAAATTGTTTTCCATAAATCATTTTCTGAAAGCTATTTTCAGTGAAACAAATAGACCCTAAATCTAAAAATGTCTTACAATTAAGGTATAGAGACTAAAAGTGCAAATAAATCTAAGCTATAATGATAACTAACTTAAATTACATTAAGAACAACTAAAACAAGAAGAAAAGTTGCCGGACAATGTAAAATCTATAGCTACGGAAATGAAAATAAGAAACCCTAGAACAAAAAGGAAGAAAAACTAAGAGAATACATAAGGAAAACTAAGCCTAAACTAAGGTAATGTGATCTCCTTTTTCTCTTAGCCAAATTTTAGTTGATATAACAATTAATTTTACCCAATTTGTGTGCCAAAAATACCCTTGAATAGACCTTCAATGATTGGTGCTTCGGGTGTAAAAAGACTACCATTTTGGTCCAATTTTGTCCCCTTACAGTACCAGTATCGCGATACCAAGGAAGAGGATATCACGATACCTCAGGCAGTTTCAAACTTGGGGGTCTTCTTGGAGGGTGGATATCATGATTCCCAAAGTGGCTATCGCGATACCACTAAAGGGTGGTCTCTGATCTCGAGTCTATTAGAGGTATCCCGATTCCAAGGTTTGGATACTGCAATACCCCCTCCTTTGGGGCCGTTCTCACGCAATTTTAGCCTCCAACACGTCCCTACATTACTCAACCATACGTTAAAGACCCCAATGACTATATTGGCCAAATGGGTCTCAAAATGAGTGAAAATAAGACATTTACACTTATTAACTTAAAATCTAAAAATTATGAAAAACTACGAAAAAGGCACTACTTTGCATGAGAATAAGCTTCTTAAGTACACCGGATTGTCATATCAAATTATGGCAGATCAAACTGCCCTACACTTAACTCTTTACTTGTCCTCAAGAAAACACACTAAACATGCAAAAGAAAAGACGACTCTTGGACTATATCAAGCAATGAAGTAACACAATGGTAAAACATCAAACTCATATGAGAACTACCTCACATGCAACTTAAGAGTGATATCTAGTTAACTTGTTTATTCCTAATGCAAACATAATTAGTTCTCTAAGTTAAAATGTCAATAGATGTAGAGGCAATGGAAATGAACATATGTTAAAATATTATCCATAAGAATAAATTATGCGGATCGCTCATAGATATTTAAAAGGAAATGGTCATATTCATTCAAACAAATGCAAGCTATTTACGAATTATTATGTTGGTGAATTATTCGGTTCCCAAAGTTCTTCTAGGCTTGTAATATTCTGAGGCTTAGGACGGTTTGAAATTGAAATAATGGGCACTTAAAACGGGTTCAAGCACTAGAAATGGGTAAGCACATGGCACTGTTCCCTACTTGTCCCAAATTTATTTACGAGCTCACCTCTTTAGTTCTCCTTCCCTCACCTACCTTATTTTTCCAAGATGTTAGAAGGTATTACGTGATATTATTATGCACTAAATTTCATAATTATGAACGAAAGATTTTCATTTCTGAGCTTAATTTTGACTTAGCTCTCTTTTTCTTTATTTTTCACTCTTTCCTTCACTTTTTTTATTTACATATTAAGTCACGTAATCCCTTCATTTTCTTTTTCACACACAAAGCCACCATAATGTTTATACATAGCCCTCAATGTCCATGGCCCGACGTCCATTACATAGTGCATTTCAAAGGACGAGACCGAGAAGGAATTGGACTCATTTAGGCTCCAGGCTTTAATATTAAGGCTTACAAGAAAAGGGTACTCGAGGCTAAAAAAATATAGGAACTAGGGGTACATAGCAACATGTAAGCTTTTAGGCTCTAGGCTATTTCAAACAATGCCTAAGGTCTTTCTCGAATCAATCACATACACCAATTCTTTCAAGCATACATCTATTTAAATGAACAATTAACAATTCAAATTATTTATCTACAAGGATCTGTATATTTTATTTATCATATGATACACTTTATACATTTTTATTTAGGTTATTGCCTCTACCCTATTATACACATGGACTACTTGAACTAATTAGTCTACAATTAAGAATAACACATTATCTACTATCATTCGAAATTTACAAGTTCGACAAATCTATTTACTTATTCAATATTTACAACTACTGATTTATTTACCTAATATTAGTCTAAGCACCATGCAATTACACAAAATAAAAACGAAAAAATTTTTGGTATATTTGAATTTTTTTGAAAAAGGCAAAAAATTGAAAATAAACACACAAAATAACATAAAAGCAAGAAAAAGTAAAACACATAAAACTATGTGTATCCCCCCACACATAGACTACACATTGTCCCCGATGTGTCCCCCAAAAAGATAGGAGGTTACCAGACTTCCCTAAAATTGAGCATCAGACTAGTTCGAAGGACCACCTCCTTATTGAATCTCATGAATGTTGTGAGTTTTTCAGGGTAACTCGTTGCACATAAAACAAACACAAAAAAACTAAACAAAAACAACCAAAATACTAAATATAAAAACAAAAAATAAGTTCCAAAAGTAGTATAGTTTAATAGTTTACATGCTGCATAAATAAATAAGAGTGAAATGCGAAACCATGTAACTATTGCAAATCTTCTCATGGACCCTCTCTCGATTTGGCTACTCTCCTTTGCCTTTCCTCTTGAAGAATGACTTCTTATAAGATAGTTTGAGTCGATCGGTTGGTCGGGTCGCGGATGATGGGGCCCTTATGGATGGTTGTGCGGACATAAAAACACCCTCCAAATTGTTGTTATAGCACACAAAGTCATCATCCTCTGCCACCTCGTCATCTTCCTCCTTTTCGGCTTCTTGCTCCTTGTCTCTAACTGTATTATCCTTTAATGAATCATTTGATTGATCGGGCCATTGTATGCTTTACGCTCCCTGGCTCGCCATGAAGGTATCCATGAATGGTTTCATTGGCTCCAACATTCGTGTGTTGTAGCGCACATTTCTGCCAAGCCTGCGATCCCATTGTGTAGACTCCTTATCACTTTTCTTCGTCACATTTTTCTTTTCCATTACCAGAGGCAATTCTATCCTATACTTCCTTTTTTGATTCCATTCTTGGATTTACTTTCTGTGGAGCTCTTGAAACTACTTCAGCATAGTGTCCACGATGATAGTCTGAGTGGGGTGGAGGAACTGCTTGGTTGGGTCTATTTCCACTGCCACTTGACGGTTCAAGTTTGTGATTAGGTGGGGGAAATAGATACCAACCTTTATACCTAAGACGCACTTTCTATTTTCTTTATTTATCCATCGCCCAATGAACACTCATTTTTTCTACAGGATACAATACAAAAGAGCAGGTCGAAATACATTAACAATGTTAGTGTTCAAAAGGGGGCTAATATGTGTGTAGATAAACTGCATCCATAGTTTTGCAACCGAAAACATAATGGCCTGTTTAAGAGATAAGGCGTGATTATGATACCCCTCTTGCTTCCACTCTCCCCTTCCTTCGGTTAAATAGGCTAACATGGTGTCCATGTCGACATTGATAAATTTGTGGAGGTCCATGTCGGACAACTCATCCCTTTCATAATGAGGGACGCCATAGTAGTTGATAATTGCTTGTGAGGAGATGTTAATGATCTTTTTTTCGAACATATACTCTATTTTTTTAGAAAATTTTAAGTTGGAGTAAAACGACAAAATGACTAGTACTACTACATGTGTTATCGGAACAAAGGTGAAATTCATCCAACGATGAAAACAAACGAGGTTTTAAACTTCCTCACAATGTGGGTAGAGGGATCGAAGCCTCATTCAAGGATAAATGAGCGTCCTTTAATGGATAAGAAAAATGCTTTGGTCTCTTTTGATTTGAACTTAACTAAGCTGTACTCTTGTTCCAGAGGTGGATAGGGTTGAGATCTTGATCATTTTGTCATTCTAGAAGGCAGGGGTACTATCTTTTAAACTAGACTAACTATAAAAAAGATACTAACCAACTAAATCGTAACAAATCAACCCTAAAGCTAAATGAAAAGAGCAAGGTAATAAAGATGACAAAAAAATCAAATATAAATGAAAGAAAGAAAAAAAGAAAACTTAAATTGTGTTGTTTGTAGTAGTTTTGTGGTGTGAAATGATGAAGCTCCATGTTTCCCAAGCAACAAGAGAGTGGCACCTGGAAAGAAAGAAAAAAAGGAAAAGACAAGCAAAAAGGGATTGAAATCGAAGTGAAAATGAGTGGGGATTTGGAGAGGATTTGAGAGAAATAAGAGAGTGGGGATTTGGAGAGGATTTAAAGTTTTAAATGATTTGGGAAAAAATGAGGGATTTAAGGTGTTTGGAGGTTTAAAAAGTCTCCAAAACACACGGATCGTGATGCCTTAACTGGGTATTGCTTGACTCAACTCGGATATCACGATACTTAGGGGTGGGTATCGCGATATCCCCTATTTTTGGACCCTTCAAATTCCATTCTGTTTGAGATACCGTGATACTGAGGGCTAGGTATTGTGATACCATTGTGTAAAACCAAAATTTTGACATTTGAAATTCCAGGGGTATCGTGATACCAAAGGTTCGATATCGCAATACTTAGAAAACCTTTTGGTCCCCAATTGAAATTGTCCGTGAAATCGTGATATCCTTTATTGGGTACCGCGATTTCACTGAACAAGCCCCAAAATACTTGAAAATTTGTCAAATTTTCTCTCAACTCTCAAAAATTAGACCTACCAAGTTCAAAATTAAACTAATGCAATTTAAAATCCTAATCTAATTGCAAAAAGTATGTGGAGTCCATGTTCAGTAATCCAAATATTTACAAATTTTGGTTCAATTACCACATGCAACAAGTTAAAAATTTCTTTCGGGGTGATATGTAACACGCCCGTAGTGATGCTTGCACAAGGTTTTGGACACCAACACATGTCTCGTTTTCTTCAACTTGATAAGTTGATTTACTGATCGTCTCTTCATGATGCCTTGCATCCTTGGTCTCGACCCTGTAAACATACACCACTTCAAATATTTAACATTGTTAGTCAAATGATCGAACACTACTTGAACGACTTGACGTTCTAGCTCACTATTAGGGGACACTTCCTTCACCCTAGGCTCGGGTGGCCTCTACCTCTCCACCTACTTCCATCTTTATTTCTCTTTTGCTCACATCTATGGTGGCTTTAGAGGTAGGTAGAAACGATGTAACCTCCCAAACCCAGCCTAGATGTTATTGCTAGATTGAGAAGGCTACATTGGCCACCGAATTGGCTAAGCTAACTTACGTTATTTTTTAAAACTTTAAATAAACTCATTTTAGAGAAAACCGTAGTTGTACTTTAAGTTAGTTTAAAAGCATTCATTCATTAGGTCGTGTATGCTTAGGATTCATTTTATTGTTGAGAGTGTTGTTTTAGAAAAACCGTTTGCTTGTTGCTCTTCTTTTAAAAAAAAACTCGAAGTTAAACTAATGCAGCGGAAAAACCATTTTTCAAGTCATTTTGGAAATTTAGTTGCCTTATCGATTTGGTTTTCAAAAATAGTTCCTTTGCAGTGTAGTGGAAACTAGGGAACAGTATCAAATTTTACTTAAGCCCAATATCATGCATTATCTAGTTATTATGCTTGAATAATTCATGCATGTAAAAATCCCTAAAAGAAAAGTTACCAAGCCATAGACCATAAATAATTAAACATTACAAGCCAAAAACAATAAAGACTTAATAATACTTAACTAAAAAATAACAATCCAAGGTCCAAGTTGATTCTCTGAATGCCAAGTCCGGTCCTAATTTTGAGGTTTACCTGAAAAGTTAAACACTATTGGGGGGTGAGCTTATGAAAAGCTCAGTGTGAGTAGAATAATTATTTAAACGGCCAAAAAAATCAAATACAGTGAAACATATTAGCATTAACAAAAGAAAACAGAACCATCATAGGAATTTCATGTCATTACATAGCCATTATCAAAACAGAACCATCATCGGGATTTTACTTCTCTGCGGTTTCTTTTTTTCTTTTCATTAAGTTCTTACTCGAATCATTTGTTCAAAGGCCCAGTCGATTTCACTCTCTGCCCCTAGAAGCTGAATCCTATCTTGCTGAGATCTGTAGTGCCAATTGGTGGAAAAGTCGAAGGTAGGTTAATGGTAGGTTCGGCCAAATGGCCGAATGCTGTATGGCACTTGATTGGGTGCGATTAAGGGACTGATTTAATGTTTTGGGCTTGGCCGAATATAGGTGGGAAGGTGACGTTTTCTTAAAGACTTTCGGGATTCGACAGTGTAGGTAAGGGTTCGTTTTAAGTGATATCATTATTTAATTAGTGAGATCTCATCGTTTAATTGGTTTGGTGATTAAGGGATTATTTTGAACTTGATTAACAGTCAGGCAGTGGAGGTTGTATCTGTAAATCCAAACGAATAACTATCGGGAGTTGGATCATAGGCTGATAGTGGTAGTCTCGAGTAACAGTAGCATAGAAGCAGTAAGAGCGTTAGTACGATAACCAGGTGTGTAACTCTTACACACTTTCTATACTTGATATGTTAATGTTGGATGTTGTAAAAGCCAGAATGACGTCAAAGGTTACTAAAATAGCCTTGTGGGTAAAAGCGAGGATGCCAGGTAAGTTGTTATTGTTGCTCACTTCGATTGTGATCTATAAAAGCATGTTATTCTGTAAATGTAGTTTTATATGTTAAACATGATCATACTGATACTGATTGCATAAGTATATGCCATGGGTGATGAGAGGAGGGGGAGTATGATCTATCAGACTGTCACCAGTGATTTGGTATTACACAGTGGGTTGGCCCCACATATATTATAAAAATTGTGACTAAGTCTCAGTGGTTTGGCACCACCAGTGGTTTGGTACCACAAGGGGTAGATTTGGGAGACCCGGATGGATACTTAGGTTGGATGGGTTGCATGACTTGCATATTAATGTATGAATTTGTGTAAGAGCATAATTTCTCTTGGGATGGGGACTTACACACTGAGTCTAGGTGACTCACCCCTTCCGTTATATTTTACAGATTAGACTTAGATCGTGGATATGGAGCCGGAGTGGACTCGGTGGCCATGCACAGCATTTGGTTTATTACAAAGTTTTCTATTCAGACTTAGTTATTTTATTCTGGTTTTCAGTTATGTAATAAGGCCGCTGAAGTTTTATTTTGGGTTTCCTTTTATTATTTAGTAGATTCTAAAGTTTCTATTTAATATGTGGATTAAACTTGGAATTGGGGGTTTTCAAAAGCTAAATAAATACTTGTTTTTTTTTTTATACCATGACTAAGTAATTAATACGGAGTAACAATATGACAACTAAGTTTTTTTTTTAAACCGAGTTCCAACATGTTTTATACCTTTCCAAAACACATCAACGTCTTTCTTTAAAGTTTTACAACAACATCTTCTTGGAACAAATTAGCAAATCAGTTCTCAAATATTTTCTTTTCGTGGCACACTATATCTGGTTGTAGCGCGTTAACCGGGTTTGGGTGTTACATTTTGGTATCAGAGCTAGGTTTAAAAGCTCGATTGTGGGTTTAAGGCCCAAAATATGTTTTAAGAGTTTGTAAAATAATTTTTCTTTCGGAAAGCATGGCACCTGAGTCTTCGGCGCCGATCCACCCAGGTAAGTACCCTAACCTTTGATTTAATGTTTATGTGTGGGCTTTGGGGGCTTTAGACGTAGTTGAGCATGGTAGAACTGATGGACCATAGGGTTAGGTTACACAACTTCTTAATTACATAAGACTTAAGCCGAAACAAACAAACTTGTGAGTAAGTCGCCGAGTTAGGGTGTGGCAACAGTCATGCGCATGTCTAGGATTGGATTCAGGAAGAGCTTGGTATTCAAGCAGTCCTAGTGACTCACCTCCTCTTCGCTCGAATCCTACCTGGTGCGTAGTGACTGTTCACTCTGACCATGAGGACTTGTTTATAGGCTAAATCCGATAATTAAAACCCGAAAGGGACCAGCCACACTGTTTTGTAAAAACCCTTGTTTTGAAATTATCAAATTACCCCTTGATTTGTGAAAACTACCTGGAATTTGGAAAAAAAACCAAAGTATCCCTTGTTTGTAAATTACCAAACTACCCCTAATTTACAAAATTACCAAAATACCCTTGCTTCATAAAATTACCAAAATACCCTTAATTTGCAAAAATCACCCGAAATTTTATTTTGGAAAAAAAAATTCGAAAATAACCCTGTAGGTTAAAACTATGAAAATACCCCCGGGTAGTGAATATGGCGAAAATACCCCTGCACTTTGAATGTGGTCTGTGGATGTTGTTTGTATGATGAATGTACTTAAAACTAGGAGTTAAGCCTGAAACTGAAACTATAGGTAGATTCGACTTCGAAAGAATCACTTTTAAAACTATTTTTCATAAAATTGCTCGTGGATAAACAGTGAACAGAATTAATAATACATAAAATTCTTAACCAGATAAACGCGAACGGGAAGAATGAGTACACAAGGTCGTGGACATCCGTCGCGTGGCCGGGGTAGGGGTAGGATGACCTTGTCAGAGCCAGCAGGGTCTGGCCATGGGTCTGGAAATGTGCTACCAGATCTGCCGGGGGAGGGAGCTGAGTTTTAGGATCAGATTGGTGATAATGATGTAATATCTCAGGCAGTACTGCGAGTTTTGGAGAGAGTTACCGGGGCAAGCACGGGTACAGGAGCCCAGAAATTAGTGGCTGAGTGACTCCGAGCTAACGGAGCGGAGGTGTTTAGGGGGGTGTCCGGTGTAGCTCCCAATACTGCTGAGTACTGGTTAGAGGCAACAGAGCGTATAATGGATGACTTAGGCTTCTCGGCTGAGGAGAAGTTGAAGGGGATAGTGTCTCTTCTCCGGGATGAGTCGTATTAGTGGTGGCTCACGGTCAGGGATGGTGCAGTGGCTGATGATATCACATGGGATTATTTTAAGGCAGCCTATCATAGGAAGTATGTGGGAGTTGGTTATACTGATGCGCAATGTAGAACGTTCCTGAATTTGGTTTAGAGGAATAAGTTGGTACCCGAGTATGAGGCGTAATTCTTGAGGCTGAGTAGGTATGCTTGGGGTATGGTGGCTACGGAACATGAGTGCTGTGTTAGGTTTGAGGATGGGCTAAGGGATGAGCTGCGGGTGTTGATTGCACCTCAGCGGGAAAGGGAATTTGCCGTTCTCATAGAAAAGGCCAAAATAGCTGAGGAGGTGAAGCGAACCGAGAAATGGAATTAGGATAGAGGCAGGGATAAAAGGAGTTTTAGGCCATGAGGGTCTAATGGAAGTACTCAGAAAAGGGCTAGATTTGATGGACAGGATCAAGCTGCGAAGCCTACTGCTGCTCAGTGGCCACCTCAGTGCGTTAGATGTGGGAAGTCTCATTCGGGAGAGTGTTGGGCTGGTAATAGAGGGTGCTTTGAGTGTGGGTCAACGGAGCACCGGGTAAGGGATTGTCCGTGGAAGTTAGCCAGGACTCAAGCTGAGGGTCAAGGACGTGGTCAATTCAGGAGAGATGGCCAGCAACCACAGAGGGGTCGAGGTGCAGTTAGGGGTGGTAATGGTAATGGTAATGGTCAAGGCCGTGGAGCACCTGGCCGAGGTGCTGGGGATGCTAATGCTAGACAGCCTGGGTTGGTCTATGCAGGCAAGCGTCAAGAGGAAAGCGACGCACCAGACGTCATAATCGGTACGTTTTTAATTTCTGGGTTGCCTTATACTACTTTGATTGACGTTGGTTCAACACAATCATATGTAGCTAGTAGCGTAGTGGGAACTCTGAACTTAGCCTATTAGATTTCTGCTAGGAAGATGACAGTAGTTAGCCCTTTAGGACACTCTGTGGTAGTAGACAAACTGTATAGGGATGTACTCCTAGAACTTCAAGGGGTCGTGTTTCAAGCGGATTTGATGGAACTACCCTTCAGGGAGTTCGATTTAATCTTAGGAATGGATTGGTTAACCCGGGCAGAACTGGACTGTACGGCTAGCGCATGGTGCTAAAATTGGTTGAGGGTGAAGAGGTGGTGATGATAGGTGAGAGAAGGAATTACCTATCTAATGTGGTGTCCGCGCTGAAGGCGAAAAAATTGGTAAGGAAAGGATGTGAGGCGTTCGTGGTTTATGTTTGTGCCTTAGAAGTTAAGGATTTGGCTATAGGAGGTGTTCGAACTGTGAAGGACTTTGTCGATGTCTTTTCGGAGGAGCTTTTGGGTTTGCCCCCGGATCGAGAGGTGGAGTTCGGTATTGACCTTCTACTGGGAACAGTGCTAGTGTCGATTATTTCGGACAGAGACTCTAGATTTACGTCAAGGTTTTGGAAGGCTTTGCATCAGACATTGGGTACAAGGTTGGATTTTAGTACGGCATTCCATCCCCAGTCAGATGGATAGTCAGAAAGGGTGATTCAAGTCTTGGAAGATATGCTAAGGGGTTGTGTCTTGGATTTCAGGGGCAGTTGGGAAGAATTTTTATCGTTGGCGGAGTTCGCATATAACAATAGTTATCAGGCGAGTATTAAGATGGTACCATACGAAGCGTTATATGGTCGGAAGTGTCGTACCCCTACGTGTTGGACGGAGTTGGGGGAGTGGCAGTATTGGGTCCGGAGTTGGTTGCTGAGACAGAAGATAAGGTGGAAGTGATTAGAACTCGATTGAAAGAAGCTTCGGATAGGCAAAAGTCTTATGCCAACTTTAAATAGAAGGATATAGAGTTTGCAGAGGGTGACAAGGTCTTCTTGAAAGTGTCACCGTGGAAGAAGGTTCTGAGGTTCGGTAGGAAAGGCAAGTTGAGCCCTAGGTTTATTGGGCCTTATCGGGTATTGAAGCGAGTAGGACCAGTGGCTTACCAGCTCGAGTTGCCACCCGAGCTGAGTCAAATCAATGTGTTTCACGTTTCCATGCTTGGACGCTATCGCTTGGATCCGTCTCATGTGGTGCCAGTGGAGGAGATTGAGGTGAGCCCAGACTTGTCTTTTGAGGAGGAACCAGTGCAGATCCTTGATCAGGATGTTAAAGTTTTACGTAGAAAATCAGTTCCTTTGGTGAAGGTATTATGGCAGAACCATGGATCGGAAGAAGCGACATGGGAGCTGGAGGATATCATGCGACAGCAATACCCTCAACTCTTCTGACCAGGTAAATTTTGAGGTCAAAATTTATTTTAAGGGGGTAGAACTGTAATATCTTAATTTTGTGGGTCTGTGCATTTGGTACGTTGCATGGATAAATTAGTAGGTTAAAGGCTTTGAGGTATGTATTGGGCTCAGGTTTGGGCTTAAATCTGGGTAAAGTTGATTAAAAATAGTGCTAGTAGTATTTTAATTTTAATTATTATGTTTACTGGTAAGTTGGGCTTGTGGGCCAAAATTTTGGAGGTGTTTTAAGTGGGCATTAAGGTGGCGTCACAAGGGGGGAGGGGTCTGGCCTAGTGTGGCCGCTTAGGGCCCAAATTGATGGGTCAAATTTTTGTACTTCAAGGGGGAATGGGGTGGACAGCATAGTGGCTACATTTTAGGAGCTTTAATTCTTTTTATTTAAGTGATAAAAGATGATAAAAGGAAGGAAAGAGTTGGGTTGAAGATGGTCTCTTTTAAAGGTAAGATAAGGGATGTGTTATGAGATGGATGAGATAAGGGATTAAGGCTATCAGGAGAGGGGAGAGTTGGCCGAAACTCCAACTCTGAGGTGTGTGCATGTGCAGTCGAACTTTGAAGCATAGTGTCCATCTTTTCCATTCGTTTTCTTTTCTTTCTTTCTCACTTACTCTTCTAGCCGAAAATTCTCTTCTTCTCCTATTCTCTCAAATTCTTTTCTTTGCCACAACTCTCCAACACATTCTTCTTTTCATTCTTTTCTTCCAAAGCCGAATACCCTGGTCTTCATCTTCCTCTCCCATAGCCGAATCTACAAGGGTGGATTTTTCCCGAAGGTGCACCATAAGCTGAGTACTCCTCTTTAATCTGGTGAGTTTCGGGATTTTGCTTCTCTGCGGTTTCTCTTTTTCTTTTCATTAAGGTCTAACTCGAATCACTTGTTCCAAGGCCCTATCGATTTCACTCTCTGCCCCTAGAAGTCGAATCCTGTCTTGCTGAGATCTGTAGTGCCGATTGGTGGAGAAGCCGAAGGTAGGTTAATGGTAGGTTCGGCCAAATGGTCACTCTCTTGATTTTCCTCTTTGGCCTAAAGATGTATGGCACTCGATTAGGTGCGATTAAGGGACGGATTTAATGTTTTGGGCTTGGCCGAATATAGGTGGGAAGGTGACATTTTCTTAAAGACTTTCGGGATTCGACAGTGTAGGTAAGGGTTCGTTTTAAGTGATATCATTATTTAATTAGTGAGATTTCATCGTTTAATTGGTTTGGTGATTAACGGGTTATTTTAAACTCGGTTAACAGTCAGGCAGTGGAGGTTGTATCTGTAAATTCAAACGAATAAGTATCGGGAGTTGGATCATAGGCCGATAGTGGTAGTCTCGAGTGATAGTAGCATAGAAGCAGTAAGAGCATTAGTACGATAACCAGGTGTGTAACTCTTACACACTTTCTATACTTGATATGTTAATGTTGTATGTTGTAAAAGCCGGAATGACGGGAAAGGTTACTAAAATACCCTTGTGGGTAAAAGTGAGGATGCTGGGTAAGTTGTTATTATTGCTCGCGTTGATTGTGATCTATGAAAGCATGTTATTTTGTAAACGTAGTTTTATATGTTAAACATGATCATACTGATACTGATTGCATAAGTATATGCCATGGGTGATGAGAGGAGGGGGAGTATGATCTATCAGACTGTCACCAGTGATTTGGTATCACACAGTGGGTTGGCCCCACATATATTATAAAAATTGTGACTAAGTCTCGGTGGTTTGGCACCACCCGGTGGTTTGGTACCACATATGTTATTTTGTAACCGGTTACAGTGGTTTGGCACCACCCGGTGGTTTGGTACCACAAGGGGTAGATTTGGGAGACCCGGATGGATACTTAGGTTGGATGGGTTGCATGACTTGCATATTAATGTATGAATTTGTGGAAGAGCATAATTTCTCTTGGGATGGGGACTTACACACTGAGTCTAGGTGACTCACCCCTTCCGTTATATTTTGCAGATCAGACTTAAATCGTGGATATGGAGCCGGAGTGGACTCAAGGTGGCCATGCATAGCATTTGGTTTATTACAAAGTTTTCTATTCGGACTTAGTTATTTTATTCTGGTTTTCAGTTATGTAATAAGGCCGCTGAAGTTTTATTTTTGGTTTCCTTTTATTATTTAGTAGATTCTAAAGTTTCTATTTAATATGTGGATTAAACTTGGAATTGGGGGTTTTCAAAAGCTAAATAAATACTTGTTTTTTTTATACCATGACTAAGTAATTAATATGGAGTAACAATATGACAACTAAGTTTTGTTTTTTAAACCGAGTTCCAACATGTTCTATACCTTTCCAAAACACATCAACATTTTTCTTTAAAGTTTTACAACAACATCTTCTTGGAACAAATCAGCAAATCAGTTTTCAAACATTTTCTTTTCGTGGCACGCTAGATACAGTTGTAGCGCGTTAACCGGGTTTAGGGTGTTACAATATCTTCTATTCCCTACATAGGTAGCCTCAATTAGATTGCTCTCACTAGTATTCCCACACATGGTGCCTTCTCCATCATGTCCTAGATTAAAGTTTGTTAGAGGGGGCTAATTTTGAACTTGCGCCTTGGCTAAAATCATCTCTAACTGATTGATCCTTTTGAGGACTTGGTGATACTTGTACTAGTTACTGACTGCATTCATGATTGATTGTTTGGCTCTATATATGAACTGCTCAGCTGATGACATATAAGAATTCATTTTCATGTCCTTGATGAGTTGGCAAGCCTCAGCATATGTTTTTGACATTAGCGCTCCCGCAGACGCTCCGTCAGGACTAGAGCACAAGTTTCCATCCAACCCATTATGAAAAACTTGAAGTTGTAGCCAATCTTGCAATCCATGACATGGGAACTTACGTAGCATGTGTTTAAAGCATTCCCAAGTCTCGTATAGTGAATCCACTTCCAATTGCCAAAAATTCAGAATATCCATACGAAGTTTCATTATTTTGCTCGGAGGAAAATATTTTGCTAAGAACTTGCTCGTTAGCTCATCCTAAGTGTTCATGGAATCTATCAGTAGCGAATCTAACCCGATAAACTCATCATCAGTGTAACACCCCTAACCCGTATCCGCCGGACTAAGGTTAAGAGGCGTTACCAGATATATTGGATCAAAACATAAACAATACATTAACATCAAATATCTACAAACATACCATAATAAAAAATACACATAGAGTCCCTTTAGAAGGTCTTCGAGACCTTAAACATGCATTGGAAAAGGGTCGGGACTAAACTGAGCACATAAAATTTTTTTCAAAAATTAAACATTTTTTTAAAAGTTAAAGAGGTCACATGCCCGTGTGGGCAGGCCGTGTGCCTCACATGGCATTAGACACACCCGTGTGTCTAGGCCGTGGCAAAATAGGGCATACATACTGACTTGTCCACACGGCCACAAGCCATGCCCGTCTACCAAGCCGTGTGAAAATTAGGGAGGTTACTGACTTGCTCACATAGCCAGTCACACACCCATGTGCCTAGCCCTATGGCTTCCTGACTTGCTTCGAAATGCAACCATGAGAGACACGGTCGAGACACACGCCCGTGTGCTCAACCGTGTGGGCAAACATAGGCCATTTGCAAGGCCAATTTGCCATCCAAATTTGGGGTCAAACCTACAAGCATCAAACAAATCTAAATTCATATCCCAAAGGCATCCAAACCATACCAAAACATGCACAATTTGACTCTTAACAACATCATTAATTTTCATATACAAACCCTACTCAAACATACCAATTCAAAGCATAGATTTCACATCAAAACATATGATTAATACTTCATTTAAAACCATTTCAATTCATAGCATTTCTCATCATATCAATTTTCCAAATCAACTATGAACTTACCAATACAGACCATTTCATTTGGCCATTCATGAGCACATCAATACATTCCAACTTATGCATCAATAAGCATGGACAAAACTCATCCATAAACACATTCATTAACAAGCCATATCACATGGCTATATTTACACATCTCAAAACATAATCAAAATTCTCTAGCCTATACATGCCATACTTTAATATGTACATTTTCAAAAGGTATAAAAATATAGTTTGATAGTGTGGTGATGATCCTCAACGATCCCCAAGCTTTATGTATCTTTGATAATCTATAAAACAATGAGCAAACACACATGTAGAGTACGCTTTTATATCTTAGTAAGTCATAAGCAAATAATAATCAAATGAACATTAGCATTACATCAACTAGGTTGAATCAAGCAATCTTTAATCAAATACACTTTTTTTTCATGCTTGTAACTCATATACCATTCAATGAACAATATCAAATATATTAACTTGGTCGAATACACATATATTCATTAGCATATATATATTTCTCACTTTCATGATGCATATTTCATATATTCATCTTAAGTATATACTTACCTTACTTTTCCAAACATTTAACTTAGCACATACCTTATTCTTTAGCTCGATTTCACATTCCATCTTAACTCAATATTGCCCGTTGAACCATTCAGAATTAATAAGGATACTCAGATAGTCAAAAAGATTGTACAATGCCGACGTCTCAGACGTGGTCTTACATGTAATCACATATCAATGCCACTGTACCAGACAAGGTCTTACATGAAATCGAATATGATACCAATGTCCCAGACATGGTCTTACACGTAAACACAAGTTGATGCCAACGTCCCAGGTGTGGTCTTACACGAAATCACATATCGAAATCCTATGTCATGACATATGTATCCTAACTATTCCTAAGGTTCGTACGGGGCTGTTGGACGTTGTATCTCGATCGATTCAAGCTCGTAGACAATTCTTTCTCATTTTTACCAATTCGGCATTCACATAAATATACAAGTAATAATTCAATTCGATACAAATAAAATATATATTCAATCAAATTCAACCAAAAACACATAAATGGGCAAATTACACTTTTTCCCCTAACATTTCACAATTTTCACAAATTAGTCCTTATTTCACAAAATACAAAATAAACATAATTTCATTGCACAATAGCTTGGCCGAATATTCACTAAGCTCATATAAGTCCACACATTTCATTTATTTCACATTTTAGTCCCTCAATTTATTATTTTCACAATTTAGCCAAAATTACTCAAATTCATAAAAAATCCCAAGACAAAACATATTAATATATCACATATCTTTTATTTTCCATCATCAAACAACAAAAATCACAAGCTTTCAACAATGGAAAAACACAAAATCATCATCAAATTCAAAAATTGAGACATGGGCTTTATAATATTTGAAACAATGATATAAAAAACGTAAAAATTATCAAAAGCCGAATAAAAAACATACCTCAATCAAGGCTTTCAATGGCGAATGTTAAGAAAACTTAAAACTCTTTTTCTTTCTTTTATTTTTAGCTAGAATGGATGAACAATTGCATGAATTTTATGTTTTATTTATTTAATCATATGTTAATACAAGAATTACCATTTTAACCATAATAAAATAATATATAAACCTTATAATTAATGTCCTCTACCGTCCATCACATTATAAATGATAAAATTTCATTTTAAGGAGCCCACAATATAAAAACAATAGCAATTCAACACTTGCACATTAATAGCCAACTTTTGCATTTAATTTAAGTCCTTTTTGCAAATTAAGCATACAAATGATCAAATTAAAACACGTAAATTTCACACATGTGAATTCACATACAATAAACACAAAATAATATTAAAATATTTTTCTAACTCAGATTTTTGGTCTCGAAACCACTATTATGACCGGGGTCTAAACCGAACTGTTACAATTCTCTCCTTTAGGGATTTTTGTCCCCGAAAATCTTACCGATGAATAGATTTGGGTAACATTATCTTATAGCATCTTTGGGCTCCAAGTAGCTTCTTTAACCCCGTGTCGATGCCATAAGAATTTTACTAAATAAACTTTCTTATTTCTTAATTCTTTCATCTCGAAATCTAAAATCTGGATCACTTCTTCTTCGTATGTCTTATTGGATTGAATCTCAATCTCAGACGGAGAAATTACATGTGATGGGTCGGATCGATATCGTCGAAGCATCGAAACATGAAATACATTATGGATCTTTTCTAACTCAGGTGGCAACAACAGTCTGTAAGCAACCAGCCCGATACGTTCAATAACCTCATACGATTTAATGAACCTCGGATGCAATTTGCCGTTACGATTGAATCAAAGTATTTTCTTCCACGGTGAGACTTTCAAAAACACTTTGCCCCCGATCTGAAACTCAATATCTTTTAGTTTCAAATCTGCATATGATTTCTGACGATCTGACGCGGCTTTCAAACTATCGCGAATCACTTTCACTTTTTGTTTAGTTTCTTTGATCAAATCAACCCCGTGTATCTTATTCTCACTGAGCTCAATCCAATACAAAGGTGTTCAACATTTGCGACCGTATAAAGCCTCGTAAGGTGCCAATTTTATACTCGATTGAAAACTATTATTATACGCAAATTCAATCAGTGGTAAATATCTTTCCCACGTACCTTCAAACTCAAGAATGCAACATCTCAACATACCCTCGAGTATCTGGATAATTACTTCGGACTGGCCATCTGCCTGCGGATAGAAAGTAGTACTAAAGTGTAGTTTCGTGCCTAGTGCATCTTGCAGTTTCTTCTAAAACCGCGATGTAAACCTCAGATCTCTATTCGAAACAATAGAAATAGGTACTCTGTGCAATCTCACAATATGAGAAATACACAAATCAACAAATTTATCAAGTGAGTAATCGGTGCGAACCAGAACAAAATGAGCCTATTTAGTCAATCTATCCACAATAACCCAGATTGCGGCTTTCTTACTCAGTGACAAAGGCAAACCTAATACAAAATCCATCGTGACTCTGTCCCATTTCCACTCGGGTATCATAATCGGTTGAAGTAACCCAGACGGAACCTGATGCTCAGCTTTGACTTGCTGACATATTAAACACCTCGAAACAAAGTCAGAGATGTCCCGTTTCATACCATGCCATCAGTAAAGCTATTTCAAATCATTATACATTTTTGTACTACCCAAGTGAACAGATAACTGACTGCTATGAGCTTCATTCAAAATTATCTAAATTAACTCTAAGTTTCTCAGAACACACATTCGGCCTTTGAACCTCAAACAACCTTTAGTATCAACTCGGAACTCTGAATAAGTATCCGTATCACATTGAGCCCGTTTTGCTATTAATTCATTATCAAATTTCTGAACCTCACAAATCTACTGAATAGATAACGATTTCTCTTTCAACTTAGCTACTAGTAAACCGTCATTGGATAGGGCCAACTGAGTATTCATCACACGTAGGGCAGATAAAGATTTCTGACTCAAAGCATCAGCAACAACATTGGCTTTTCCAAGATGGTAGTCAATTACAAGCTCGTAGTCTTTTAACAACTCTAACCATCTTCACTGTCGTAGATTTAGATCTTTCTAAGTCATCAAATATTTTAAGCTTTTGTGATCAGAATAAACGTGACATTTCTCACCGAACAGATAGTGGCACCAAATTTTCAATGCAAACACAATAGCTGCCAATTCCAAATCATGTGTCGGATAGTTCTGTTCATGTGACTTTCTGCATCAAAACACAGCCTAAATCGTTCAAAGATGCATCACTATAGATAATAAATTATTTACCTGATTCTGGCTGAACTAAAACTGAAGCTTCGGTCAATAAAGCTTTCAACTGATTGAAACTTTCTTGGCACTTCTCTGACCACTCGAACTTAACATCTTTCTGAAAGAGTCGAGTCATCAGGGTTGCAATCATAGAGAAACCTTTTATGAATAGTCTATAGTAACCAGCTAGTCCAAGAAAACTTCGGACTTCGGATACATTTTTAGGAGGCTTCCAATCTAGTATAGCTAAAATCTTGTTTGGATAATACTCGATGCTGATATAATATGTCCCAGAAAACTGACTTCTTGTAACTAGAACCCACATTTACTGAACTTCGTATACAACTACTTATCATGCAAAGTCTGTAGCACTAATCTCAGATGCTTAGCATGTTCAGATTCATCACAGGAATAGATCAATATATCATCTATAAACACAACCACAAATCGATCCAAATACTGTCTGAAGATTCGATTCATTAAATCCATAAAAAAAGCAGGTGCATTAGTAAGTCAGAAAGGCATAACCAGAAACGCATAGTGTTGTACCTCGTTCGGAAAGTAGTTTTTGGTACATCGGAGTGTTTAACTCGCAGTTGATAGTAACTTGGTCTCAGATCTATCTTAGAAAACACAGTAGCCCCTTTCAACTGATCAAACAAGTCGTCAATCCGCGCTAAGGATATTTATTCTTTATAGTCACCTTATTGAGCTGTCGGTAATCGATGCACATTCTCATAGTTCCATCTTTCTTTTTCACAACCAAAATCGGTGCACCTTAGGGAGAAAAACTCGGTCGTCCGAAGCCTCTATCCATCAATTCTTACAACTAAGTCTTCAACTTTTTCAATTCAGTTGGTGCCATTCTGTACGGAGCTATCAATATCGGAGTTATCCCCGACACTAACTCAATATCGAACTCTACCTCTTAGATTGGTGGCAAACCTGGTAATTCTTCGGGAAACACATTTGGATACTCACACACAATTGGTACTAATTCAATTTTCTTTTCAGTCACTTTAGAGTCGAGCACATAAGCAAAGTAAGCTTCACAACCCTTTCTCATATAATTCTAAGCTAACATTGAAGATATCACTGCCAGTAAACCATTCATATCATTAGAATCAATCCGAATAATCTCGTCATTCTAACATCGCAAATCAATAGTCTTTCATTTGCAGTTCACAATAGCATCGTGCAAGGTTAACCAATCCATACCCAGAATTATATCAAACTCGTCGAATGGTAATAACATCAAATCAGCCGAAAAACATGAATCTCGAATCATCAATGGACAATTCTTACATACTTTATTAACCAAAACACACCGACCTAAGGGGTTCGATACTCTCATCACAAACTCAGTAGACTTTACAGGCAATGTAACACCCCAAACCCGGCCCATGCGTTACGAGCGGATTTGGTATGTCACACGAGCAAAACATGTTAAACCCTTTTTTTATTCGTACTAAAATAGGTATTGCTTTGTTAAAATCAAGGAAAACAAGTTTTGAAAATAATTGACAATATATTACTAACTTCAAAGATTATTTGATAAATCAATGAATTAGAAGTAATGATTTATAAACCGTGACTTCTGATAAGTATTGATGAAAATTTAAGAGAAAATTTTCCGTATTAAAATATTTGTAAAAGTTCAATTTGAAATCCATTTGTTAATCCATTTTAGAAAAATCTGTATTTAAGTTTTTAGAAAAATCCCATTTAAAGTAATTTGAGCAAAAATATAGGTACGTCAAACAATAAGCAAAGCAAAATGAACCAGAGGCCTTATTACATCATTTAACTCAAAATAGTAAATTAATAAAGTGAACGAAATAGAAATCTAAGTCCAAAATAAACCGTTTCTGATGTATGGCCTCTACCGAGTCATGCATGGCCCAAGTCCACGTCACTGAGCATTACCTGAAAAGGTTAAGGAAACAGGGTGAGTTACTACAACTCAGTGTATAACCCCTTACCGTTGTCCACTGGCTTGAACCCGTTTAGCAAAAACTTAGGCCTGAGCCCATAAAGCATAATTTTTGGCCAAAGCCCATTTACAAAACAGAATATATCAAATGAATCATATGAATGTAATGCAATTCCCAAACCAATCCTAATAATCCATCCGTTACACACCACCCGTACCAACTAACACACCTGTGGGGATCAAGTCAACCCATCCCGCCAACACACCAATCGCAGGCATTATGCCATTTATAACATATTCAAATTGTGGTCAAGCCACCAGATTCACAGAGTATCATATTATCAAACATATTTATGGCAGTGCCACCGGAATTACTTCTCTTCAACATTTTCCCAACCCATGCAAAATCATGTAAATGCATCATACATAGCAAATCATGATATTTACAAATATAACAACAATAATTAATTCAGATAAAAGTTTGGCCCATTAACACTTTGCAAATCGGCCCATTGAGGCAATATATCAATTTGGCCCATTAACACTTTGCAAATCGGCCCATTAGGGCAATCTATCAATTCGGCCCATTAGGGGTATTTTTGTAATTTGGCCCATAAGGGCATTTCTGTAAATTTAGTAATTTACCCACTAAGGGTAATTCGGTAATTTACCCTCCAAGGGTATTTTGGTAATTTTGCATCTTAGACTTAACTACTAATTTGAGCATAAAAATTTAAACTGTCCATCCGCTTCATACTAACTAAATTGACTATAACTCGAGCTAGGAAGCTCAAAATTTAGATCCGTAAATTTTCCTTGAAACTAGACTCATATATCTTCTTACTATAACTTTTCCAGAATTTTTAGCTTAACCATTTAGTACAGTTTATTCCTTAAACTTTCCCTTGTTTCACTGTCCAACAATTCTGACCTCTCTTACCTTAATTTCAAATATCTCACTGTACGATTTTCATATACTGCTCCTACTTATTTGTATTGAAAATAGGCTCACTAAGGAATCTATACATATAAACTATAACTTATAATTCACTTTGTATAATTTTATACGATTTTTCCAAGACAAAATAGGGAACCACGAAATCAATCAGAACCAGTCTCACTAAAATTAAGATATCTTAGAATATAAAATTCCTTTTCCTTCTCCATTTCTTCCATATCAAAATAGACACAGTAAGATTTCATTCTATATCTTATTCACTTTCTACTTCCCTTTCTCCTATTTTTCATGATTTTTCAAAATCACGTCACTGCCACTAACCAAAACTATTTCTTTGCAAAATATGGTTACCACTACGAATATACGCACGCCCGAGTGATCACGGATGCCGGTTTCCGATTTTCTTTGGTATTTCGACCGAATCACAGAATATTTCATGCAAACGTTCAGAGGAGTGTGAGATTACACGCCATTTCAAACATGTATTCGGAAGGTACAGGATTACACACTTGATTGATTTCCTAAAGAACCACTCTTCGTTGACCCACTATAATCGTATGATCACAAGTCGATAGATCGAACGATTTAGTCCCTAAAACATATAGTCGATTAGTCACAATCACTATTATCCTGATAGCAACTTAAACGAATAAAGAACGATTTCATCTAATCCATGAAGAACTCCTTACCTTTTCGATATTGGATCCGGTTTCCACCGATTGTCTTATGATTACGGTTGAATCATGGACAAGAGATTCGGCCTTCTACTTTAATACTATAACAAAAAGATGATCACGGAATAAAGGATTATGAGAGAATGATATTTTGGTTTTGAACAAAAGTGAACATCCGAATGATAATAAACTCACATTCGGCTAGAGAAAAAGAAAATAAAAGGATAGAAAAGAGCCACTTACCGATTGAATCAAAGAAAAGAGTGTCAACCCAAATGAGAAAAAAGTTATGAAGGAGTGATTGTGGATTGAGAGGTTTGGCTATGGAGGATAAATGAACAAGAATAGTTTCGGCTACTTAGAGAAAATAGACGAGGAAGATTCGTTCTCCAAAATGGTCAACTAAAGAAAGAAGAGAAGAAGATTGATGGATTGGTGAGAAAACAAGAAAAGAAGAGCAATAGTGACTTGAAAGTTTCGGTAACACCAAAGGAAAAATGCACAATATTGGTTTAAAAGTTTCGACAAGGTAGAGAAGAAAATTGGGGAAAAGAGCAAACTCAAAAATGCTAAAACGAATAAGCCTCTTATGCACCGAAATTGCAAAATACCTATAGGAATTCGGCTCCCCTCTCTCCCTAACAAAACCTTCCATTCATCTTTACCGAAAAGATGAGTGTTGACCAAAATTCTATTCTAGGCAACTCCTAGTTTTTGACCAACATGTCCCCCAACCTTATCCCTTTCTTTGATTTCCTTCCTTCTTTTTCCCTTATCTTCCTCCTTTCCATAATCCTTAGCCTCCTTTCCTTAAATAAAAAAGTCTTACTTACCTTATTCAGAGCCTTGGCCAACACTTACCATCTTCCACAAGATGAGCATAAAATTAAATCCCAAAAATTACAATAGTGGGATTTGAACCTCAGACCATTAGTATACTCCACACGCCACTTGCCACTTTACCAATAGACTTATTGTGCTAACACACTCTTATTTCCTTAAGCCTTAGTGCCATTTACCTTCTCTCCTTAAGGTACCTAAACACAAAACTTTTCCTATAGCCTAACTTGAACCCGACCCCGTAACCTTCCAATTTCGCTTAACTAATAAGTCCAATTTGCAATAATGCCATTCTCTTGTTCTCAAAAATTTTAAACACTCCTACGCCCAAGGCCCATTGGGCCCAATTCTACTAGGCCCAATTTTGGGATGTTACAGGCAAAGTCTTACTAGATACTAAAGTCTCACATACATAAGAATGAGTCGAACCAAGATCAACACTAGTATCATAGAGAATGAAAGTACCAGTAATCACATCTGCAGATGAAGCTTCTTCGCGAGCGCGAATAGCATAAGCTCTGGCACGTGCACAAGCCTCCAATCTAACAGCTGTGTCTTTAGTTCCTCTCTGACTGCCACTCACATTACCAGTATTTCTGGATGGTCTACCACGAGATGTCGTGTTACTCGGTCTCATATTCTGCTTCATGTCTTGCTCAACTAACTCAGGGTATTCACGAATGAAATGATCCATTGATCAACATTTAAAGCAAGCCCGATCATACAATCTACAGTTGCCGGGATGTTATTTACCATAGTATTTGCACTCCGGTTGATTTGATCTGACATTTTGCAACACTAGCTACTGAGGTAGCTTTTGAACTCACTGGTGGTCTATCTCGATCCCGTCTAGAATAACCCGCAGTAGCCTTTGAATGGCTATAGTCATCTCGAAATTTCTTTGATGCCGACTGAAATGACTTACTCGATAATCTCTTATGTGGATCTCTAGCTTTAAAGTCAGCTTTTCTTTTCTCTTTCCCGAGCTCTTCAGCTTAGCACGCTCGTTCAACAAGTACAACAAACTATTTTATTTCAAGAATCCCAACGAGCAATTTAATGTCTTCATTCAGACTGTCTTCGAATCTTTTACACATTATTACTTTGGTCGATACACATTCTCGGGCATATTTACTAAGTCTCACGAATTCTCGCTCATATTCTGTTACGATCATACGACCCTGTTTCAACTCAAGGAATTTTTTGCGCTTTTGATTGATGAATCTCTGACTGATGTATTTCTTACGGAATTCAGTCTGAAAGAACTCCTAGGTAACCCGTTCTCTTGGAACTACGGATATCAGTGTATTCCACCAATGATACGCAAAATCTCAAAGCAATGATACAACACATTTAAAACAATCATTAGGTGTACAGGATAGCTCATCAAACACACGGATAGTAGTATCGAACCAGAATTCAGCTCACTCAGCATCATCATCAACAGTGGCTCTAAATTCTTTATCCCCGAATTTTTTAATTTTATCCACAGGAGGCTTATGTGATCTCATCAAATCAAGTACTTGAGGTATTACAAGTATCAGAGAAGGATTAGACGGGGCTAGGGGTTGTTGAACAGCCGATTTTGTACGAATGTACTGTGTGAACCAATCGTTCATCATCTGATAGAAAGCCTCACTCTCATGACTACTTGAAATCGCCATAGAATTAGCCGGTGCTGCCCCCTGAGTAGGAGCAGGCTCATTACTTTTCACATTATCAGCTACGGCTCGATCGATTACTATACGAAAACACATTTCTATTGTCAGGAATCATCACACTATCGCAGTATAAAAATATGGCATGTATAGCTAGACTCACATACGCTACGTTCATCCTAGAATTGACTAAACCATAACTCTGATACCAATAAATGTAACACCCATAACCCGTATCCATCGTCGGACTAAGGTTAAAAGGAGTTACCGGTTATATTGGATCACAACATAAACAGTTCATTGCCATCAAACATCCACAAACATTCCATAACGAAAAATACACATAGAGTCCCTTTAAAATGTCTTCGAGACCTTAAACATGCATTGAAAAGGGGTCGGGACTAAACCGAGCACATACAGAATTTTTTGAAAATTAAACAATCTTTAAAGTTAAAGATGTCACACACCCGTGTGGGCAGGCCGTGGAAAAACAAGGCATACATACTGACTTGTCCACACGACCACAAGACATGCCCATGTGCCAAGCCGTGTAAAAATTAGGGAGGTTACTGACTTGCTCACACGGCCAGTCACACACTCGTGTGCCTTTTTGACTTGCTTCGAAATCAACTATGAGAGACACGATCGAGACACACGCCCGTGTGCTCAACTGTGTGGGCAAACATAGGCCATTTGCAAGGCCAATTTGCCACCCAAATTTTGGGTCAAACCTACAAGCATCAAACAAATCTAAATTCATATCCCAAAGGCATCCAAATCATACCAAAACATGCATAATTCGACTCTTAACAACATCATTCATTTTCATATAAAAACCCTACTCAAACATACCAATTCAAAGCATAGATTTCACATCAAAACATATGATTAATACTTCATTTAAAACCATTTCAATTCATAGCATTTCTCATCATATCAATTTCCCAAATTAACCATGAACTTACCAATATAGACCATTTCATTTGGCCATTCTTAAGCACATCAATACATTCCAACTTATGCATCAATAAGTATGTATAAAACTCATCCATAAACACATTCATTAACAAGCCATATCACATGGCTATATTTACACATCTCAAAACATAATCAAACTTCTCTAGCCTTCACATACCATACTTTAATATGTACATTTTCAAAAGGTACCAAAATATAGTTCGATAGTGTGGTGATGATCCTCAATGATCCCCGAGCTTCACGTATCTTTGATAATCTATAAAACAATGAAGAAACACATATACAGAGTAAGCTTTTATAGCTTAGCAAGTCATAAGCAAATAATAATCAAATGAACATTAGCATTACATCAACTAGGCTGAATCAAGCAATCTTTAATCAAATACATTTTTTTTCGTGCTTATAACTCATATACCATTCAATGAACAATATCAAATATATTAACTTGGCCGAATACACATATATTCATAAGCATATATATATATTTCTCACTTTCATGATGCATATTTCATATATTCATCTTAAGTATACACTTACCATACTTTTCCAAACATTTAACTTAGCACATACCTAATTCTTTAGCTCGATTTCACATTCGATCTTAACTCGATATTGCTCATTGAACCATTCGGAATTAATAAGGATACTAGGATAGTCGAAAAGCTCGTACAATGCCGACATCCCAGACGTGGCCTTACATGTAATCACATATTAATGCCAGTATCCCAGACTGGGTCTTACATAAAATCAAATACGATGCCAATGTCCTAGAGATGGTCTTACACGTAAACACAAGTCGATGCCAACGTTCCAAACGTGGTCTTACACGAAATCACATATCAGAATCCTATGTCATGACATATGTATCCTAACTATTCCTAAGGTTCGTACGAGGCTTTCAAATGTCGTATCTCGATCAATTCAAGCTCATAGATAATTCTTCCTCATTTTTACCAATTCAACATTCACATAAATATACAAGTAATAATTCAATTCGATACAAATAAAATATATATACAATCGAATTTAACAACATTTATTTACTTATGAACTTACCTCAGACGAAGACGGACGAACCGGGACAACTATTCGACAACTTTAGTTTTTCCCCGATCTAATTCCGATTTCGTCTTTTCTTGATATAAATTAATACAAATTTAACTTATTTAATCACATATTCAATCAAATTCATCCAAAAACACATAAATGGGAAAATTACACTTTTGCTACTGACATTTCACATTTTTCACAAATTAGTCCTTATTTCACAAAATACAAAATAAACATAATTTTAATGCACAATAGTTGGCCAAATATTCACTAAGCTCATATAAGTCCACACATTTCATTTATTTCACATTTTAGTCCCTCAATTTATTATTTTCACAATTTAGCCAAAATTACTCAAATTCATAAAAATCCAAAGACAAAACATATTAATCTATCACATATCTTTTATTTTCCATCATCAAACAACAAACACCACAAGCTTTCAACAATGGAAAAACACAAAATCATCATCAAATTCAAAAATTTAGACATGGGCTTTATAATATTTGAAACAACGATCTTAAAAACCGTAAAAAAATATTAAAAATCGAATAAAAAACATACCTCAATCAAGGCTTTCAATGGCCGAATGTTAAGAAAACCTAAAACTATTTTTCTTTCTCTTATTTTCGGCTAGAATGGATGAACAAATGCCTGAATTTTATGTTTTATTTATTTAATCATATGTTAATACAAAAATTACCATTTTAACCAAAATAAAATAATATATAAACCTTATAATTAATGTCCTCTACCGTCCATCACATTATAAATGATCAAATTTCATTTTAAGGACCCCATAATATGAAAACAATAGCAATTCAGCACTTAGACATTAACAGCAATTTTTTGCATTTAATGCGATTAAGTCCTTTTTGCAAATTAAGCACACAAACGATCAAATTAAAACACAGAAATTTCACACATGTCAATTCACATACAATAAACACAAAATATAATATTAAAAGATTTTTCTAACTCAGATTTGTTGTCTCAAAATGACTATTCCGACCAGGGTCTAAACCGGACTATTACAATCAGTAAGAGAGAAAGGGAATAATCGAAGATGTGTAGTGTCATCGGATACCCCATTATATTTAAAGGTATCGTAAATGGTTAGAAATCTGTTAAGATGTTGGTTTGGATCACCATTCATTGACCCTTGAAATTGAAGGTTCGCTTGTATCATTTAGATAATCGTCAGTGTCATTTCAAAGTTGTTAGTGTTAATCAGTAGGCCATTAATGCTTCCTCGAAAAGTATCAAGATCGGGCCTCGCGTAGTCGCTGATATCATGTTAATTTTGCATGTTTTATGTGTTTAAATCGATTAATTCTTGAAGTAAATCCTACTAAATTGGTGATTTTATATTTAAATTCTGTTAGGAACGCAATTGGGATGCTTTAAGTGTAATATCCCGGGTTAGGGGCTATTTTGTGTTGCATGATATTGCATGTGTTTGGTGTGCTGTGTTGCTATTTCGGTGTTTTAGGGGGTTTAATTATAGGCTAGAAGTAAGCTTTGAGTAGGTAGAAAAATTTTAGTTTTTGGCCTTAGGTGTGGGAGGCGATAGAGATGGGGCTTAAGAAAATAAAATGGGATTTTATTGCACACATGAGAGCTAGCAAGGTGGCGAGCTTGCGCCACTTGGAGCTTGGTGTGGCGTCATGCGCAAGGGGAGTGGAGGTCCAGTGTTCGAGTGCAGAGTACTCCTTTTATTTCTTTTGGGACGGCATAGGGGAGAGTTGTATGTAGTTTAAATTCTGCTTGGACCAAGTCAAATGGTTTAAAAGAGGGTGGAGAGTGAATTTAGGAAGGAGACTTATTCAAAATGTTTGAATGAGTGAATGGGAGCAATTTGGGGATATGGCCGAATATTTGGGAGTTGGGGAGAAGGTGGCGGTTTTGGGAAGTGGGAAGGTGTGTGCCGAAATGCATTTTTGCATTTTGGCAATTCTCTTAGGCAATTTCGGTCAAAGGTTAGTAGCAACCAAGTTCTTTCATTTTGTCAAAGCAAGCCGATTTTTGCCATAGAAAATTCTCTCATTTTGACACCCTTTGAAACCGAAAGTTCTCAATCAATTCTTTTCTTTTCTTCAATTGTTGAAACCGAATTCATATCTCCTCCTAGCCGAATCTTTCATGTGTGCCTTACCATTCCATTAAGCCGAAACACTAATTCCCAAAACACATTTTCCATCTTTTTCCAAAACCGTAAGTACTTGTCCCCATCCATTTTCTATCTTCTTCCATTTCAAAAGCTCTTGAGCCGAATTCCCATTTTTTCTCCTTTCTTTTTGTGTAGAAACTCTACTCATCACAATCTTTTTCTCTCCTTTACACTAAAGCCGAATTTAAGGATATTAAAACACACAAGCCGAATTCTTTTCTCCTTTTGTTGAAGCCTTGACCGAATCTCTTCTCTTCCCCGGTGTTGGGTTGGCCGAATATTGGTGTTGGGTGTTGGTAAGTCTGAGGCCGAATGGCCATCTCCCTTCTCCCTTACACTTTGTTGATGTGGGTTTGCTTAAGGGCCGAATATGGTTATTTTTGGAAGGGTATTAACCTCTTTGTTATAGGTCATTGGGATTGTGGATACAATCAAGTGGAGCCTTCGTTTTACGATTAGCCGGGAGGGGTAAGTTTTGGTAAGGGTTCGATATTAATCCCTTTGGTTATTGGTTGATAGCCGAATGTTGTAAGTGCCTAATCCTATGTTGGCCCGATTGTTTTAGGGGCTTGACAATCGAGGCACATAGATCGTTCGTAGGGATTTCTAGGCTCGTATAATCAGTGTGTAACTAACACCTTGATACTTAGTAATATTTTTAATAATAAATCGATTTGCTCATTAAAACTATAACAAGATATGTTGGACAAGTGAATACCCAAATGGGGTATGTGGACGATTCAGTAAGTTCGTTCTATTATGAGTACTATTAATAAAGTATTATATCATGACCTATGTTTTGTATGCATGTTATGAGAGAGCGCTTGGTATGTTGGCATGATATGCATGACTTGCATGAGATGCATGATACATGAGTATGGTATGTTGATGGGTGATATGAGATGAGGAAGCGGTGATAGTTTGTCCGACGAGCACCGTGCTTTGGTAGCACACTTTGTGACTTTGGGTCACGAGAGGTTTGGCACCTCAGAGGTTTGGTACCTCGGCTCGTCCCGATGGCTCAGTACCACGATGGGTTGGCCCCACGATGATTCGCGGGATTGGCGCGGTGTTTTGGTAACACACGATGGGTTGGCCCCATCACGATTTGTGACTACGGTCACGGTGCTTTGGTAGCACATTGTGTCTTTGGGACACCAGAGGTTTGGCACCTCATTGCGACTTGTCCCCGTGGTTTGACCACCGTGGGTTGGCCCCACTTGAGATACGGGATCGTCTCGCTAGTGTTTTGGTAACACACGATGGGTTGGCCCCATCATCGTTGGATTTGTGACTTTGGTCACGGTGCTTTGGTAGCACAGTTGTGTCTTTGGGACACCAGTGGTTTGGGACCACATTGATGGATATTATGTCTTTGGGACATCAGTGTTTTGGTAACACATCGTGACTGTATGTCACCAGTGGTTTGGTACCACACGGGGTAGAAAGGAGTATGGATGGTTAGGATCGGGTTGCATTGATTATGTTGCTATGTATGATGGGTGTTAGCATGTTGTTTTATCGGGAGCGGGATTTACACACTGAGTCACTCGACTCACCCTCTCCTTTGACATTTCAGGTGACTCGTAGACGCGGACTTGGAGCCGGGAGGGACTCGGGGTGCACATGCCATGCGCTAATAAAAGCTTTGCTCAGTTTATTGCTTTTGGGTACTTAGTTTTGTTTATTTTTATTTGGATTTGTAAAAGCTTTTTAAGATGTGCTTAATCATGTTTATGCTTTACGTTGGATTTTTAATATGCTGTAACAAAATAACTTGGTACAAATTTTATTAAAATTTGGAAAGACGACGTTTTCAAACCAACAAAGCGATACGTTTTCAACTATACCATCGGGTATCACATTGATTTTATAAACCAATAAGGACCAATTGTTTTCTAACATGGAATCAAAAATTTTACTAAGTTTAAATGTTTTAGTAACAACACTAAACAACTTGCTTTCAAAAAGGAACAAAGTTTTTGTCAAGTCATCGAGTACAAATTGAAATTTTCAAACACGTTTTCCTCGTAACATACCGGATTCGGGTCGTGGTGTTTGGACCGGGTTTGGGGTGTTACAATTGTGGTATCAGAGCTAAGTTCAAAAGCTCGGCTGTGGGCTTGAGGCCCAAACTGTTTTCAAAAGTTTGTTTTAAAGTGTTTTGTGATGGAATACATGGTTTACAAGGCATGGCACCGAGTTTAGGCACCGATTCGCCCGGTAAGTGGTTCTAACTCTTACATGCGTTATTATTTGTAGAAGGGTAGGTGTTATGGGCGTAGTTAGACTTATAGGACTTGAACCTAGGATTAGATTACTCAAACACTTGAACTAAAGCATAAGACTTAAAGCACTAAACCAATCTATGACTCGACCACGGGGCTAGGGTGTGGCAACTCACATGCGCATGTCTAGGAGAGGATCCGGAAGAGCTTGGTATTTAAGCGATCCTCGTGACTCACCTCCTCTTCGCAGTATCCCACACAGTGCGTAGCTCGAGTTCACCACGACCAAGAAGGCTCGGTTGTAGACTTAACCTAACGATTAAAACACTGAAAAGGAATTAGCCATGTTTTCAAAAATACAACAACAACCCTAATGTTTTCAAACTTTTTGCAATAAACTCTTTCAAAACTAAAAATGTCACATTTACAACAATTTTCTTGAAAAAAAAAAAAACCTGATTTATGGAAAATTACAAAAATGCCCTTAGGGGTAAATTTACTAAAATGCCCTCGGTTTATCAAATAGCAACTCAATGATTTTGCCCCAAAATTTCAATGATGTTACGAAATTCAAACACTCTGTTTTACAAAATATCAATCAAAATTTTGATTTTGGAAAATTTCTTAAAACTCTCTTTGTTTGAAAATTACTAAAATACCCCGGTTTTCAAAGCGAAGTATTTTACAAAATTTTCAAAGAACACTCTCAAATTTTTGGAATTTCAAATTGACCAGTTTTACGAAAGTTTAAAATATCTTTTATTACGAAAATACCCTGTAGGGAAAATGACGAAAATACCCTTGGGTTAGAAATGGGCAGCAATGTCCGATGAGTGAATAGGTATGGAAAGGGTTAAGGAATGTATGTATAATCTCTTTGGATGAATAGGATAGAAGACTGAAACCTTGATTGCTCGAAAGAACCCACGATTAAACTCTACTCATAAAATTTCTTTGCGATTAAGAAAGTGGGCGATACTAATGCATAAAAATCTTTTAATCGTAAAGCGTAGATCGTTTAGACATGAGCACTCGAGGCGGACGTGGTCGTAATACTCGTGGTAGAGGTAGGGGTAGGATGACGGTTTACGAGCCCGTAGGATCCAGGCGGGGTTCGAGAAAATGAGATGCTTGATTCGCCACCGGTGGAGGTGGTGAGTTCCAAGATCGGGCCCCGAGATGACGCGGTGTCACGAGCGATCTTTGCGGGTGTTGGAAAGGGTAGCTGGTGTAAGTGGGAAGTGCGGGAGTTAGGAAATCGTTCTGAGCGACTCAGGGCTAATGGGCCGAGTTTTTCCGAGTGTATCGGGTGTTGCTCCTAGCACTGCCGAGTATTGGTTGGAGGCAACGGAGGCGGATCATGGATGATCTGGACTTGACGATCGAGGAGAAACTTAAGGGAATTGTATCGCTTCTCGGGATGAGTCATACCAGTGGTGGCTCACGGTTCGAGAGCAGTGTGGCGGTGAGGATCGACATGGGATTATTTTGAGTCGCCTACCAAAAGAAGTACATAGGGGCTAGTTACATCGACTCCCAGTGAAAGGCATTTTCGAGGCTTGTTCGGGGAGTAAATCATTGTCGAGCACGCAGGTGAGTTTCTGAAGGCGAGTAGGTATGCCAGGGCATTGTAGCCACCGAGCATGAGAGGTGTGTTCGTTCGAGGATGGTCTGCGAGACGAGTTGAGGGTGCTGATTGCTCCATGCCAGGAGCGCGAGTTTCTTTGTCTTAGTCGAGAAGGCTAAGGTAGCCGAAGGTGTTAAGGAGTCGATGAGCGCGAACATGGATAGGAGTAGGCTTAAGAGGAGCTTTTGGGTCTCTTTGGTTCGTCGGGTAATCCGCGAGAAGAGGGCTAGACCGAGTGGGCGAGAATCGGATCTGCTAGATTTGGTCTTTGCTAGGCGAGGACCACCGCATGATGTAATGTCGGTGTGGGAAATCTCATTGGGGTGGTTGTTGGGTGGTGGAAAAGGTCGCCGAGTGTGGTTCAGCTGGATCATCGCATCGAGGATTGTCCGCGTAGGATGGCGAGGATTCGATCGAGAGTCGGGCCGTAGTCGGCTCAGAGGTAATGGACCGCCACCGCAGAGGGGCGTGGTAATGGCGAGGCGGTAATGGATTTGGTCGAGGTCGTGGAGCAGGCGAGGAGAGGTGCGGGTGGTTACGAGGCACGGCGGCTGGTGCGGTGTATCTTTGCTAGGCGCCGCGAGAGCGGCGACGCACCGGGACGTAATCACCGTGACGTTTTTGATTTTTGGTTCTCCCTATGCCGCTTTAATTGATTTGGGTTCCACGCATTCGTATGTTGCTAGTAGTATAGTTGAGACCATGGACTTAGATTCTCGAGATATCTTCTAGGCGGATGATGTACTTAGCCCTCAGGTCACTCAGTAGTGGTAGATAAGTTGTATAAGGATGTACCCCAGAACTCCAAGGGGTCACTTTTCTTCGCGATCGATGGAAGCGCCGTTTGAGGAGTTCGATCGATTCTCGGGATGGGTGGTGGTGAGGTACCGGGCCAAAGTGGATTGCGTGGCTAAGCGCATGGTTCTATCGACGGATAAGGAGATGAAGTGATTATGATAGGTAATAGGAGAGATTATTTATCAAATGTGGTATCCGCTTTGAAAGTTGTAAAGATGGTCGAGGAAGAATTTGCGAAGCGTATGTGGTTCATGTGTATGCCTTAGAGGCTAAGGAATCTGCTTTGTTGAGAAGGTTCGTCTTTGTTAAGGAATTTGTGGATGTGTTTCAGAGGAGCTTAGGGTTTGCCACCCGATCGTGAGGTAGAGTTTGGGATAGATCCGCTACCGGGGATCTTGCGGTGTCTATTGCTCCTTATAGGATGGCACCAAAGGAATTGGTGGAGCTTAAGGCTCGATTCGGGAGTTGTTGGATCGAGGCTTCATTAGGCCGAGTGTTTGCCGTGGGAGCGCCGGTTTTATTCGTCAAGAAGAAGGCGGTTCGATGCGGATGTGTATCGACTCACCGCCAACCGAATAAAGCGACGATCAAAAACAAGTATCCGTTGCCACGGATAGATGACTTGTTTGATCGGTGAAGGGTGCATCGGTGTTTTGAAGATCGATTTGAGGTGCAGGTACCATCGGTTGAAAGTTAAGGAAGCGGATATCCATAAGGCGGCGTTTGGACTCGATGACGGGCACTACGAATTCTCGTAATGCCGTTCGGGTTGACTAACGCTCGTGACTTTATGGATATGATGAATAGGGTGTTTCAATTGATGATTCGGACCGTTTTCGTCGTGGTTTTTATTGACGATATCTTGGTATATTCTAGGTCGGAGGAAGAGCATGATGCACTTAAGAGTGGTGTTGCGATTTTGAGGAAGAAGCAACTCTATGCTAAGTTCGGTAAGTGTGAGTTACGGCTTAGTGAAGTGGACGTTCTTGGGTCATGTAGTATCACGGTGAGGGGATTAGAGTAGATCCTCGGAAGGTTGAGGCGGTTTTGGATTGGAAGCCTCCTAAGTCGATCACGAGATTCGGAGTTTCTGGGTTTGGCGGGGATACTATCGAAGATTTGTTGAGGTTTCTCGTTAATTGCAAAGACCGATGACTAAGTCATTAAGAAAGGGAGTTCCGTTCGTTTGGACCGGGAAGCAATGGAAAGTTTTGATAAGTTGAAGAAGATCTTGGTCGAGGCTCTCTGTGTTAATTCAACCGAGGTGGTAAGGAATTCACGAGGTGTCTTTGCGATGCATCACATACGGGATTGGGTTGTGTCTTTGATGCGGGAGGGTAAGGTTGTGGCTACGCTTCTCGGCATTTGAGGCCACACGAGGTCAACTATCCGACGCCTTACGATTTAGAGCTAGCATTTGTAGTCTTCGCTCTAAAAATCTGGAGGCACTACTTATACGGGGAGAAGTCAATAGTCTACACCGATCATAAGAGCACGAAGTACCTATTGACTCGGAAGGATCTCGAATTTGAGGCGCCGCAGATGGGTTGAATTGCTTAAGGACTACGATCGCTCGATCGAGTATCATCGGGCAAGGCTAACGTGGTGGCGACGCGTTGAGCCGTAGGGTTGTTTCGGACTTAAGAGCTTTGTTTGCCCATTTAAGTTTGTATATGACGACGGGAGTATTTTGGCGAGCTGCGAGTTAAGCCTACTTGGGTTGAGCAGATCAAAGAGAAAGCTTGATTGGAGGATGAGGTTACGAGTGCGCGAAGGTTACATGTGCGAGAATGGTGGTTTTGAGAGGTTCTGACTTATCTAGTGATGAGGTTCGTGTTTCCAAGGAAGGCTTGTATGCCTAAAGATGTTGAGTGAGGCGAGAAGATTCTTCAGGCGCGCATATATGATCCTTATGCTATGCATCTGGAGGTAGCAAGATGTATAGGGATCTTAAAAAGCGATTTTGGTGGCACGGCTTGAAGAAAGAGGTGATGAGTTTGTTGGAAAATGTCGACTTGTCAGCAGTCAAGTGAACATCGATTTGCCGTCGGGTTTGCTTGACTGTGAAAATTCCTCGATGGAAATGGGAAAGGATAACTATGGATTTCGTCGGTGGGTTACCGCCACGCCAAGCAAGAAAGATTCGATTTGGGTTATCGTGGACCGTCGACTAAGTCACCCATTTCATTCCGGTGAGAGTGGACTATTCACTTCGAGAGATTGGCGAAGCTTTATGTGTCGAGAGATAGTAAGGCTACACGGTGTTCAGTTTCGATAATCTCGAGATAGGGATCCGAGGTTTACGTCGAGGTTCTCGAGAGCGTTGCATCGAGCTCAGGTACTCGTTTGGATTTCAAAGACGGCTTTTCACCCACACGATCGGCGGGCAATCGAGAAGGGTCATTCGAGATCTTGGAAGATATCTTTGAGAGGTTGTGTTACGGACTTGAGGCGATTGGGATGAATTTGCCGTTAAGTGAGTTTGCCTACAACAACGATTACCAAGCGAGCATTAAGATGGCTCCGTATGAGGCGTTGTATGGCGAGAAGTGTCGCTCACCTACATGTTGGGCGAGTTAGGTGAACGCGTCGGTTGTTAGGACCGAGTTGGTTGGGTTTGAGAGCGGAGGACAAGGTCAAAGTGATCCAGGCTCGATTGAAGGAAGCTTCAGACCGGCAAAAGTCTTATGCCGATCTTAAACGAAGAGATATTGAGTTCGCTGTAGGAGATCGGGTTTTCTTAAAGGTCTCGCCTTGGAAGAAGGTGCTGAGGTTTGGCAGAAAAGGCAAGCTAAGTCCGAGGTTTATTGGGCCGTATAAGGTATTGAGACGAGTTGGACCAGTGGCGTATCAGCTTGAGTTGCCAGCAGAGCTTAGCCAGATTCACGATGTTTTTCACGTTTCGATGCTTCGGAGGTACCGTTCAGATCCATCGCATGTAGTAGCAGTGGAGGAGATCGAGGTAAATCCGGATATGACCATAGAGGAAGAACCTGTGCAGATTCTTGATCGGGATGTGAAGGTTCTGCGTAGGAAGTCTGTGCCTTTGGTTAAGGTTCTTTGGCGGAATCATGGTGTGGAGGAAGCCACGTGGGAACCCGAGGATACGATGAGACAGCAATACCCGCAACTCTTTTGATCAGGTAATTTCGAGGCGAAATTATTTTTAAGGGGTAGAAGCGTAATATCCGGGTTAGGGGCTATTTTGTGTTGCATGATATTGCATGTGTTTGGTGTGCTGTGTTGCTATTTCGGTGTTTTAGGGGGTTTAATTATAGGCTAGAAGTAAGCCTGAGTAGGTAGAAAAATTTTAGTTTTTGGCCTTAGGTGTGGGGAGCTGATAGAGATGGGGCTTAAGAAAATAAAATGGGATTTTTTATTGCACACATGAGGAGCTAGCAAGGTGGCGAGCTTGCGCCGCCACTTGGAGCTTGGTGTGGCGTCATCTGCAGAGGGGAGTGGAGGTCCAGTGTTCGAGCTGCAGAGTACTCCTTTTTATTTCTTTTTGGGACGGCATAGGGGGGAGAGTTGTATGTAGTTTAAATTCTGCTTGGACCAAGTCAAATGGTTTAAAAGAGGGGTGGAGAGTGAATTTAGGAAGGAGACTTATTCAAAATGTTTGAATGAGTGAATGGGAGCAATTTGGGGGATATGGCCGAATATTTGGGGAGTTGGGGAGAAGGTGGCGGTTTTGGGAAGTGGGAAGGTGTGTGCGAAATGCATTTTTGCATTTTGGCAATTCTCTTAAGCAATTTCGGTCAAAGGTTAGTAGCAACCAAGTTCTTTCATTTTGTCAAAGCAAGCCGATTTTTGCCATAGAAAATTCTCTCATTTTTGACACCCTTTGAAACCGAAAGTTCTCAATCAATTCTTTTCTTTTCTTCAATTGTTGAAACCGAATTCATATCTCCTCTAGCCTTGAATCTTTCATGTGTGCCTTACCATTCCATTAAGCCGAAACACTAATTCCCAAAACACATTTTCCATGTTTTTCCAAAACCGTAAGTACTTGTCCCCATCCATTTTCTATCTTCTTCCATTTCAAAAGCTCTTGAGCCGAATTCCCCATTTCTTTTCTCCTTTCTTTTTGTGCCGAAACTCTACTCATCACAATCTTTTTCTCTCCTTTACACTAAAGCCGAATTTAAGGATATTAAAACACCTGAAGCCGAATTCTTTTCTCCTTTTGTTGAAGCCTTGACCGAATCTCTCTTCTCTTCCCCGGTGTTGGGTTGGGTAGAATATTGGTGTTGGGTGTTGGTAAGTGCAGGGCCGAATGGCCATCTCCCTTCTCCCTTACACTTTGTTGATGTGGGTTTGCTTAAGGGCCAAATATGGTTATTTTTGGAAGGGTATTAACCTCTTTGTTATAGGTCATTGGGATTGTGGATACAATCAAGTGGAGCCTTCGTTTTCTGATTAGCCAGGAGGGGTAAGTTTTGGTAAGGGTTCGATATTAATCCCTTTGGTTATTGGTTGATAGCCGAATGTTGTAAGTGCCTAATCCTATGTTGGCCGATTGTTTTAGGGGCTTGACAATCGAGGGACATAGATCGTTCGTAGGATTTCTAGGCTCGTATAATCAGTGTGTAACTAACACCTTGATACTTAGTAATATTTTTAATAATAAATCGATTTGCCTGTTAAAACTATAACAGTATGTTGGACAAGTGAATACCCAAATGGGGTATGTGGACGATTCGGGTAAGTTCGTTCTATTATGAGTACTATTAATAAAGTATTATATCATGACCTATGTTTTGTATGCATGTTATGAGAACTCGCTTGGTATGTTGGCATGATATGCATGACTTGCATGAGATGCATGATACATGAGTATGGTATGTTGATGGGTGATATGAGATGAGGGAGCGGTGATAGTTTGTCTTGACGAGCACCAAGTGCTTTGGTAGCACACTTTGTGACTTTGGGTCACGGAGGTTTGGCACCTCCGGAGGTTTGGTACCTCGCGTCTCGTCCCGTGGCTCGGTACCACGATGGGTTGGCCCCACAGATGATTAAAGCGGGATTGACGCCCGGTGTTTTGGTAACACACGATGGGTTGGCCCCATCACACGATTTGTGACTACGGTCACGGTGCTTTGGTAGCACATTGTGTCTTTGGGACACCGGAGGTTTGGCACCTCATTGCGACTTGTCCACGTGGTTTGACCACCGTGGGTTGGCCCCACTTGAGATACGGGATAAATCGCTAGTGTTTTGGTAACACACGATGGGTTGGCCCCATCATCGTTGGATTTGTGACTTGGTCACGGTGCTTTGGTAGCACTGATTGTGTCTTTGGGACACCAGTGGTTTGGGACCACATTGATGGATATTATGTCTTTGGGACATCAGTGTTTTGGTAACACATCGTGACTGTATGTCACCAGTGGTTTGGTACCACACGGGGTAGAAAGGAGTATGGATGGTTAGGATCGGGTTGCATTGATTATGTTGCTATGTATGATGGGTGTTAGCATGTTGTTTTATCGGGAGCGGGATTTACACACTGAGTCACTCGACTCACCCTCTCCTTTGACATTTCAGGTGACTCGTAGACGCGGACTTGGAGCCGGGAGGGACTCGGGGTGCACATGCCATGCGCTAATAAAAGCTTTGCTCAGTTTATTGCTTTTGGGTACTTAGTTTTGTTTATTTTTATTTGGATTTGTAAAAGCTTTTTAAGATGTGCTTAATCATGTTTATGCTTTACGTTGGATTTTTAATATCTTTGTAACAAAATAACTTGGTACAAATTTTATTAAAATTTGGAAAGACGACGTTTTCAAACCAACAAAGCGTACGTTTTCAACTATACCATCGGGTATCACATTGATTTTATAAACCAATAAGGACCAATTGTTTTCTAACATGGAATCAAAAATTTTACTAAGTTTAAATGTTTTAGTAACAACACTAAACAACTTGCTTTCAAAAAGGAACAAAGTTTTTGTCAAGTCTACTGAGTACAAATTCGAAATTTTCAAACACGTTTTCCCTCGTAACATACCGGATTCGGTCGTGGTGTTTGGACCGGGTTTGGGGTGTTACATTAAGTAAAAAAAACAAGCAGATAAGGACTAAATTGGGGCACAAGAAATAAAAGGGGGCCAAATTAAAAGTTTTGGTTTATTGCTGATCAGATTTTTATTTTGACTTTGTAAAAGATAGATTTAGAAAAATCTGATATAAAATCTGAAAATTTGATTAAAATTTGATTTTATGTGGTTGGCTTGTTAGATGAATTAGGCTAAATTTAGCATATGTAATGTATATAAATACCTTGTATGGTGGCTTTGGAAAACACACTTGATTACATATTGAAATAAAATACAAATAAGTTTATTTCTTTCTTTATTAACGCGTCAGTGAATTTTTCCATTCCTATTTTCCATTTTACTACTTTTGTTTTAATTGCTTCCTAGGCCTTCCACCTTTCTACCCTTTATCATTTCCATTAAATTCCTTCCCATAAACCAACAAAGCATGATTAATTTCATGCACAACTAATTTCTTTTAGCTTTAGCCCGATTATCATTCTGAAAAAAAAAATCGTGAGATATGAACCCGCACTAAAAAAAACCTTTCAACATGATTTTCTCTGTAGCACCCCAAACCCGGCCCAAAAGTTAGGCCCGAATCTGGTGTGTCACATTAAAGTGTTTTTCAAAAACCATGTTTTCGTTGGAAACTCTCTTCTTAATGTTTAGAAGCTTTTTGCCATTTAAAACTTGTGTAAAGCCTCAGCTTGCATTTGTTTATTTCCAAATGGGGTTCATTGAAAAAGGTTGTTCCCTTTTAAAACGTTATTGATTTCCTTTAAAATCTCCTTCAACTGCAGAAGATTTTTTTTTAAAACGGGGCAAAAACGTGATAATCGAAAATAGTTGTCATTTTGGAAAAACTGCGATTTACTTCTAACAGATATAAATTAAAATAAAACCAAACCTAAAATTTAAAGAAAAAAAACTTCAAGAGGCCTTATTACAAACCAAACCAAAATAAAGTACTTATGAATAACTTAATAGAAAAACAGAAGTAGTTGTGTCGCCACTTTCGAGTCCCTCGCAGCTCTAAATCCTTTAAGGCTGGGGATTACCTGTACAGTTAAAAGAAAAGGGTGAGTTACAAGAACTCAGTGTCTAATCCCCTTACTAGAGTAACAGTCAGTATACAAAAACCGAAATAGTCTGGGCCAAAGCCCTTTAACAGTAACAGTATAGTCCAGTTCAGAGCATACGTGGGCCAAAACCCACTCCAATATCATTTGGTTCACAGCCCATAACAGAATCAATTAGGCCTGGCCCAATCTATAATAGAACAAGTGGGCCTAAGCCCAATACAGTGACATATCTCATAAACAGATATGCAACAGTATGAGAATGCATCCCACCAAATCCAGCCAACACACCAACCGTACCAACCAACACACCAATATCGCAGGATAGCTGCTACCAGTAACACAACAAAGCTTCTAATAATAGTAAACGTGGCCAAGCCACTAAAATTAGAATACGTGGTGGAGCCACTAGAACAGTAAAAACGTGGCAGAGCCACTAGTACAGTACTTCCTCCAAATCAGAATCCCAACCTAATTGCAGAATGTCGTGTATGTCATGCTCAATCATTACATGTGTATACAAAATGGCCATGCCCAGTAACAGTCATTTAGACATATATTAAAAACATATCAGCCACATGACCACAGTCAAGTCAGTTTAAACACAGTCATACGATCACAGTCAAATCAGTCAAACCATAGCACAAGTCAATCATTTACCCTCAGGGGGCAAAACAGTCATTTACCCTACAGGGGCATTATGATAATTCTACCCTAAGGGGGCATTACGGTCATTTTACCCTACAGAGGTATTACTGTCATTTTACCCTATAGGGGTATTATGGTCATTCTACCCTACAAGGGTATTACGGTCATTCTACCCACAAGGGTATTACGGTAATTTTGCAAATCAAGGGTATTTTAGTAATTTTACAGATCAAGGGTATTTACGACCCAATAGAAGGTTCACCGTCACCTTGAGCTTTTTAAGTAACCTAAACAGTCACAACGGTGTAAATTGGCCTAAGGCTCACTCCTCGGCCTGAGTGGGCCCACAGCTCTTGTGGCCCAATTAGCCCAGAAATATCCTCGGCTATATGAACAACACAGTTCAAACCAACAGAAACCATATAACATGCATTTTATCTGTGTGGGGCCCACCAGCCCAGTGGGTCCACACGGCCCATTGCCCAAAAACGACCTTAGCCATGTGGACTACACGGTTCGGTCTAACATTTACTACAATATGCAAATTTAATTTGTATGGGGCCCACAGGCCCATTGGGCCCACATGACGCATTTCGGCCCAACGAGGCCCAGAATAGCCCAATACCACGAGAATGCTCGTGGTGGCCTCTACAGACTAACACCCATGTTCATGGGCTCAGTCCACCACACGTGCGATCGTACGCTCGTGTGGCATCATATGCCAGTATTTCAGCTTTTCGGTATTTTGCCGATTTACGATTAGAAGGAGTGTGGTTACACACACTCTATCGGCTTTCTCGCCGACTGTAGAATACAAGGTACTGTTACACACCTTCGGCTTATCAGCCGACTATCAGGTACAGGGTAAAAATGCATACCTGATCATGTAGAGCACTAAGAATTCCCGTGTGCTGGAACCTATTCAAACATAACAACAGTTAATCACTTATCAACAGAGTTAATAGAACATTAACCAAACCCCCTAGCCAAAAGATTGACTACCACTTGCCTTGACTCGATACGTCAACTGTTATTCGTCGACTCGAACCAGAGTTTGGTGCAGCCACCCTTTCGCATCCCGGTAAAAAGTCCTGAATAGTCGACACCGCAGGCCTCTTAAACTTCGGAGTAGAGGCTACACGCTCAACCTCAGCCGGTACCTTTACCATCACTTTATTACTAGCACCCTCTTCACTCATCGGAAGTTGTAAAAACTGAGAAGACATACACAGGAGAGGAAGCGGTCATAAGGGATCGCACCATTGGCTTAAGAAGTAAAAGAGGGTACTAAAAGGAACCGAGAGACTTACCGATTAACAGAGCCGTTGCAGAATCGAAACAGAGAGGGAAAGAAAATAAAGAATTTGTCACCACAAAACTATTAAGAAAAAGATTCGGTTCACCCCGATAGGAAACGGAAACCAAATGAAGGTGACTGGCATTCGACCTAAGAGAATGAAGGGAGAAGAGGGAACAAAAGAACTTAATTCGGTCTAGCCCCAAAGAGAAAAGGAAGTATGCTAAAACGATAGAGAAGAACGTGCAAAAGAAAAGAAGGGTTTCAAGGGGAATTCAACACTTGACTTATGTGTTACGGCAAAAGAGAACTGAAAAGGAAAAAGACCCGAGTGGACAAAAGTGCAAAACCCCAAACAAAAAAAAAAGAGAAACTCCCAAACAGCAGAGAGGGAATTTGGCTTCTACACTCTCCCCAATTGCCGAAAACGCACCAAATGGAAGCCCCTAGTCGAAATTTCCCTAGTCAAGCTCCCCCATTCAACCAAGACTCCCCTCACAATCCAATTCCTTAGAAACCTTCACAGATTTCTCCTTGATTTGCTCCCAACCTCCCATTCAAATTCATTCAAACTTGATGACCAAGTCTTCAACCACCTCTGCAGAGTTCCAGTCCAGTTCCAACACCTCCCCAGCTCAAGCTGCAAAATAAACATACAATTGCGCATGCCATGCCTCGAACTTCAGACTCTTTGCCACACATGTAGCGCCACCTTGCCACTAGATCACCCACTATCTTTGTGTCACATTTTACCTTCAATTCATTAAGAGGTCTAAAGGCCAAGGTCCAGGTTCCTTTAAAAGAAAAACCAAAATAAATTGCAAGAGCCAAGACTTGAACCCAGGCTCCCTTGCAACCTTAATGACACCAGAACCATTGACCACATGCTACACAATAAATTAAAAGGCCTACATCCAAGCATCCAAGGTTTTATCCACTTAAAACCAAAATTTTTGCTAAAGGCCAAGTTTGAACCCAGAACTTTTCCAACACTTCTCAGGACCCTTAACCACTGAAGCAGACATTTAATTGTGTCATTTCCTTGCAAAATTAAATACCTATTTACAGCCTCCTTATGGACCCATACTCAAGGCCCAATACTTCTAGGCCCATACTCAAGGCCAAATACTTCTAGGCCTAATGTTTAATCAATTATAGTTTGAAAAACCATTCGTTAACATTTTGGAAAATAGATATTAATGTTTTAGGGAAACCTTGTTTTGAACATTTAACAATAGGTAGCAGCCGAATTTAAAATCAAAGCCAAAATAAAATCCCAGAGGCCTTATTACAAAACTTTAAACCCAACTCAAAATAGAATTTATAGCAAAGTAGAATAGAAATTACTAAAATAACGATGTATGGCCCCTCTGAGTCCACCTCGGCTCCAAATCCTCAATGCTGGGGAACACCTGCAAAATTTAAAGTAGTGGGGTGAGTTACGAGAACTCAGTGTGCATTTCCCCATTCAGACAAACTGGGCCTAAGCCCACAGAAGCAAATTGGGCCTTAGCCCATACGGAAGTACATTGGCTCAAAGCCCATAGAGAAACAAACTGGGCCTTAGCCTTAATAGTATGATAACATAGATAATACATGCAATGCAACCCAGCCAAGCCTAATATTCCATCCGCTACACACCACCCGTATCCAGCCTAAAACACATATGGGGATTTCTACAATCAACCCTCCATCCGTTACACACCTCGATGGCAGTCACGCTGCTCATCGCCAAAATTGTGGTAGAGCCAGCAGATTATCGAAATACACGTGGCTTAGCCATCGGACAAAATGTGACAGAGTCACCGAAATATGTGGCAGCGCCACCGAAATACACTTCCCCAATCATCAAAATCATCCCAATCCCATGCCATATACTATGGCATAATATTTAATGCATGCATGAACGTGTCAATATAGCAGATAAACAGATTACATAGTCATGGCAAATCTACCCTAAGGGTATAATTGTAAATTTACTCACCTGGCTATTTCCAAACTTACTCGTTAAGTATACCTCATGATCTTACCCACTAAGGGTATTTCAGTTTTTAACCAATACACATAATAATACATTGAAAAATGAATAAAGGTGTGAGATTACACACCTGATTACGTGGAGAACTAGAGACACCCGACCGACATCGCCCTCACTATCACGGACAACTACAATTTGCTTATCCAAATCGGATGTCGACTTCCTTCCACAACCTGGTGGAAAATTCTGAATCGCTGACACCCTACGTCGTTTGAACCTAGGAGCAGAGGCTACGAGTCCACTCCCCTTGGGCTCCCTTAGCGCAATCCCCTTAGACTGGTTATCCCTTGCCTCCATGAAGAGAATTCGATCAGTAAGGTACCATAGTGAAACCAGCGGTTGTCTAACAAGGGGTTTCGGCTCTTACCACCACTTCCCGAAGTCTGAAAGATTAATGAGCAAAGAAGAGAGTTGCTTGATCACTACAACAATTGGCCTTGATCAGCGAGGAACCGACCTTCCACAGATTCGGCTATGGCATGTTGAGAGAAGATAAGTGGGGATTAGTGAGCACTAGAATAAAGAGAAATAGCCGCTTGGCTATACACAATATAAGGCCGAAAGAAAAGGAAGAAGAGAAGAGTAACCGTTACCTTATGATTTCAGATGATTCGGACAAGGAAGGAGTGTATACCTTCAGCCTCAAAACTGAAAGAAGCAGGATTCCAAGATCAAAAGAACACCACGCCTTAGGTTATAGCAAATCAGCAATAGGTAGAAATAAGGGCAAACTGATTTAATGAAGAGCAAGAGAAGATTTGTTCATAAAGGCTATACCGAATGAAAGATCAACAGAGAACACAAGTGGCCTTGATAAGCGTAGAAGAGGTTCGACTAAAAGAAGAGAAAAAGGCTAGAAGAGAATTCGGCTATGGTATAAGGAATACAAAGAAAATGGAAGGGTGTGAGAGATGTTTCGGTCAAGAGGAGAAGAAATGGAATGTTGGAGAGATTCGGCTATAGCAAGGAAAGGTTAGGAAAAGAAGTTGACTAATACTGCTCAAGCAATCAGCAAGTAACGAAATTGCTTGAAGAGAAAAAGAAGAAGAGAAGAAGTAAGGGTGTGTTGCGTTTTGGTAAAGAAAAAGTGACGCAAGATGACCGAAAAGGCAAAAGAAAAAGAAAGACTTCCAAAATGGGTTTCGATTTTACTCTCTCAAATGACACTTGAAGAACGGCACTCTCCCACATCCACTTATGACTGAATATGCTGAAAATGCCTAAGGAACAAAGGAAATTCGGCACACACAGACGCTAACAAAAATCGAAAATGCTCCCTAAGCACCTCTCCCACTTTCGGCCAAACACTTCACACACCCATTCCCATGGTTCTCTCCTTGATTTCCTCCCCCACTCACTCTCCATCCACCATTTGAAATGGTTGACCAAGTCCCATTCCTCAATCTCCTCTACATCATCCATTTTGAATCCTTTGACACATTCTACAACCACCCCATCAGATTCCCACGCCAACACCACCACCTCTCCATCTTGGACACAAAAATAAAGCTCCCTGTTGCAGCAGATGGGATTCGAACACTCTCCCCCCTTCCATGCTCCCTTAAGACACCAACCACTAGGCCACCCTGCTACTTGTGACATCCAGATACAACAATTATTCTTAAGGCCTGCTTCCACTAGCTCCCCCCCTTAGGTGCCCAAAAAGAAAAATTTTACCAAGGCCCCAACACGACCCTAGGACTCCCTAAGACCCCCAAACTTGCCTAAATAACAACATAACAAGCACAACCCATGCAATTACCCAAATTTTACAGACCCTCAAATTTCAGGATGTTACAGTTCTACCCCCTTAAAGAAATTTTGGCCTCGTAATTTACCTGATTAAAAGAGGTGAGGGTATTGCTGTCGCATCGCCTCTTTCGGCTCCCACGTGGCTTCCTCTGACCCGTGATTAAGCCATAATACTTTAACCAATGGAACAGATTTCCTCCTCAATACCTTAATAACCCGATCCAATATCTGCATTGGTTCTTCTTCAAAAGACAAATCAGGTCTTACCTCAATTTCTTCCACCGGCACTATGTGAGATGGATCCGAACGGTAGCGCCTCAATATCGAAACATGAAATATATTATGTATCTGACTCAGCTCTGGGGGTAATTCAAGCTAATAAGCAACTGGTCCCACACGCTTCAACACTCGATAAGGCCCGATGAATCTGAGGCTCAACTTACCTTTCCGTCTAAATCTTAAAACCTTCTTCCAAGGTGAGACCTTCAAGAAGACATGATCCCCCACTGAAAATTCTATCTGAATGTAATGTCTCGTAGGGTGCCATCTGAATGCTGGACTGATAGCTGTTATTGTACGCAAATTCCGCCAACGGTAGATAATCTTCCCCACTACCCCTGAAATCAATCACGCAGCCCCTTAACATGTCTTCCAGAATTTGAATTACCTTTTCCGACTGTCCATCAGTCTGTGGGTGGAATGCTGTGCTGAAATCTAGCCTTGTACCCAAAGCTTCATGTAACGCCTTCCAGAACCGTGATGTAAATCTAGGATCCCTGTCTGATATGATAGACACTGGTATCCTATGCAGCCTCACGATTTCTGCCACCTACAACTTGGCCAATTTCTGCAACGAATAGTTGATATGAACCGGTATGAAGTGTGCGGACTTAGTCAACCGATCAATGATTACCCACACTGAATCTTTCTTAGTAGGCGTTAGGGGTAGCCTACTAACAAAATCCATCATTATCCTCTCCCACTTCCAAAGTGGAATCTTCACCGGTTGTAGCAACCCCAAAGGCAAATGATGTTCCGCCTTCACTTGCTGGCATGTCAAACACTTACTCACAAAGTCGGCAACTTCCCGTTTCAACCCAGGCCACTAATACAGTTCACGTAAGTCTCGGTACATCTTGCTTCCACCGGGATGCATAGCATATGGGCTACTATGCGCTTCCCGCAGAATCATCTTCCTCAACTCAGAGTCCTTCGGCATACAAACTCTCCTACGGAAACATAATACCTCATTCACTGTTCAACCCAAAATCCACTGTCTCCCCACTTTCCACTTGCTGAAGTCGAGAACCCAAATATTCATCCAACACTTGCTTTTCTTTAATCTGACCTACCCATGTCGGCTTTATGTGAAGTTTTGCTAATAGACTACCATATTCATAAAGACTGAGATGGGCAAACATTGCTCTCAAATCCGATATCACCTTACGACTTAACGCATCTGCCACCACGTTGGCTTTACCCGGGTGATACTTAATCGAGCAGTCATAGTCTTTCAGCAACTCTATCCACCTCTATTGCCTTAAATTTAGCTCCTTTTGGGTAAGGAGATACTTCAAACTTTTGTGGTCGGTATAGATAATTAACTTTTCTCTGTACAGATAGTGTCTCCATATCTTTAGGGTGAACACCACTGCAGCCAACTTTAGATCATAAGTGGGATAGTTCATCTCATGCAGCCTTAATTGGCGAGATGCATACGCTACCACCTTCTCTTCTTGCATTAACACACAACCCAGACCTGTGTGTGATGCATCACAGTAGACGACAAATTCCTTCCTAGCCTCAGGCTGAATCAATACCGGTGCCTCAGTCAGAATCTTTTTTAATTTCTCAAAACTTTCCTGTTGCTTATCGGCCCAAACAAACGATACTCCTTTTCGCAACAACTTGGTTAAAGGTGCAGCAATCAATGAAAACCCCTCAATGAACCTTCTGTAGTACCCAGCCAGACTCAGAAAACTTCAAATTTATGACATTGACGGATCAACCCTAATCCCTTCGGCAGAAACAACATGCCCCAAAAAGGTCATTTCCTTCAGCCAAAACTCACACTTGCTGAATTTGGCATACAGTTGCTTTTCTCTTAATATTTGTAGCACCACACGAAGATGTGAATCATGCTCTATGTCGTCTATGAACATCATCACAAACCGGTCTAGATAGGGTTGGAAGACTCGATTCATCATGTCTATAAAAGTGGCTGGTGCATTAGTCAATCTGAACGACATCACTAGAAACTCGTAATGCCCATATCGAGTTCAGAAAGCAGTCTTGTGAATATCCACCTCCTTGACCCTTAACTGATGGTACCCCGACCTCAAATCTATCATTGAGAAAATCGATGATCCTCGCATCTGATCGAACAAATCGTCAATCCTTGGTAGCAGGTATTTCTTCTTAATAGTCAACTTGTTCAACTGACGGTAGTAAATGCATATACGCATCGACCCATCCTTTTTTTTCACGAACAAAACCGGCACTTCCTACAGAGATACACTTGGTCGAATAAATCCCCGATCCAACAGCTCTTGGATCTGGGCTTTTAGTTCTGCCAGCTCTTTTGGTACCATCTTATAAGAAGCGATGGACACTGGAGCCGTTCCTGGAAGTAGCTCAATGCCAAATTCCACCTCGCGATCTAGGGGTAACCTCGGAAGCTCTTCAGGAAATACGTCTGAGAACTCCTTCACCGTTCTGACATCCCCTACAGACAATTCCTTAGCATCTGATGTGCTGATGAAAGCTAGGAATGGCTCGCACCCTTTCTGCACCATCTTTTCGGCCTTTAGTGCCGAAATCACATGGGACAGATAGTCTCTCCTTTCTCATATCACCATTACTTCCTCATCTTCTGGAGTTCTTAAAACCATACGCTTAGCAGTGCAATCCAAGTTTGTACGATGCTTAGATAGCCACTCCATGCCTATAATAAGGTCAAACTCACCGAACGACAGTTCCATCAAATTCGCCAGAAATACCACTCTCTGAACTTCTAGAGGCACATCCCTAAACAATTTATTCACTACCACAGATTGTCCTAAAAGTCTAATCACGAGCATCTGTCTAAAAGCAACCTCAGATTTTTTACCCAAAGTCCCAAAAACAGTACAGGCAATATACGAATGAGTTGATCTAATATTAATCAAAGCTGTAAAGGGTGAATCAAATATAAGAAACGTATCGGTTATGACGTCCGGTGGGTCGCCATCCTCTCGATGTCTAGTCGCATAAACTAGTCCAGGCTATCTTGCATCTGTATTACTAGCACCTCTGCCCGGTGCTCCACGACCTCTACCAAATCCATTCCCTCCTTTGGCCGGACCACAACCTTTCGATGGCTGCTGACCACCTCTTTCTGGCTGTACAAATCCTTGACCTACTGACCGCGCCCTAGCCAACTCCTGTGGACAGTCTTTTATCAGATGATCCCTAGATCCACATTTGAAACATCATCTAGTTCCTCTCCAACACTCTCCTGGATGTGTTCTCCCATACTGTGCACATGGTCGTAACTGACCTACAGCAACTGGCATCACAGCTCGAGCTGGCCCATCTAACCTAGGCCTCTTTTGGAAACCCCCCGAAGAATCTGACGTCCTAAAGCTTCTCTTACTCTTGCCCCTATCCTTATCCCGGTTCTGCCTCTCAGAACGTTTCACTTCTTCGGTGATTTTTGCTTTCTCCACCATAATGGAAAAATCTCTTTCTCACTGCGGAGCTATCAATACTCGTAGCTCATCCCGCAGACCATCCTCGAACCGCACACAACACTCATAATCGGTTGCGACTATACCCCGAGCGTAACGACTTAAGTGCAGGAACTCCGCCTCATATTCTGCCACGTATTTATTCCCCTGGACCAAGTTCAGAAATGCTTTCCTTTGGGCATCCACATAACTCGCCCCAACATACTTTCCCTGGAACGCTGTCTTAAAGAAGTCCCAGGTGATACGATCCGCTGGAGTACCTTCCCTCACTGTGAGCCACCACTGGTATGCCTCATCTTATAGGAGAGACACTGCTCCTTTCAATTTTTCCTCCGTCATGCAGTCTAGATCATCCATAATCCACTCAACTGCTTTCAACCAATATTCAGCTACATTTGGGGCCACACCAGAAATGCCCCTAAATACCTTAGCCCCGTTTGCCCGAAGTCGTTCAGGAATAGATTTTCGAGCCATTGACCCAGTACTCGCTCCGGCAACCCGCTCCAGAACTCGCAGCATAGCTTGGGACAAAGCATCGTCCCCTTCAGCTCGATCATGAGACCCCGTCTCGGTCACCGGTGATGTAGCTGCTTCCATTTCAGGCATGTGCCTAGATGCTTAAGACCCTACCCCTGCACCTTGGCCCCTACCACGGCCACGTCTACCTTGTCTACGTCCTCTCATACTCATGTTTGCTAGATCGAATTAATCTGATTAGGAATTATATGAACCAGTAAATAATTCCAATGTTTATTAACAAATGTCTTATGTAAAGCAAGTATAAGAATTATTCTCGCAAATCAAACTTTCTAATGTCTCAGTCTCTATAGTCTTAGCTAGTAATCTCTGTATACTAACTCTAATAGTTTCTAAAATCACTTCATCACATTATTAAACAAAATTAGAAGACTTACGGATTTGGTGCCAGAGACTCGGGTGCCATTCCTTCAAAGAGACATATATCCTCAAAACCATTTTTCAATCAATTTTTTTTGAAAACATTTTCGAACCCATTCCACATTCGATTTTTGCAAACTTGGCTCTGATACCACAAAATGTAACATCCCAAACCCGACCTAAACGGCATGACTGGATCTGACATGTCACATAGAAGGGTTGTTAAAAAAGTTGCGTGTTTGTAAAAATGTTCGTAATTTTTTTTAAACTCCGAGCTTAGGTGTTTGTTTATAAAAACCTGTTTAATTCAATGTCAATTTTAGAAAAGTTGTGGTTAATTTGAAAACTGCTTTTATTAGGAGAATCGAGTGTGTGTTATTGGAAAAAACTTGTTACTAATAGAAATCAGCTTTCGTGGATTTCAAACATCTGATGTTATGAAAACTGTTTTCGACGTTTATGAAAACCCGGTGTTTAATGAATTATAGTTTAAAAACAGTTCGTTAACGTTTTGGAAAATAGATATTAATGTTTTAGAGAAACCTCGTTTTGAACATTTAACAATGGGTAGCAGCCGAATTTAAAATCAAAGCCAAAATAAAATCCCAGAGGCCTTATTACAAAACTTTAAACCCAACTCAAAATAGAATTTATAGCAAAGTAGAATAGAAATTACTAAAATTATGATGTATGGCCCCTCTGAGTCCACTTCGGCTCTAAATCCTCAATGCTAGGGATTACCTGAAAAATTTAAAGTAGTGGGGTGAGTTACGAGAACTCAGTGTGCATTTCCCCATTCGGACAAACTGGGCTTAAGCCCATAGAAGCAAATTGGGCCTTAGCCCGTACGGAAGTTCATTGGCTCAAAGCCCATAGAGAAACAAACTGGGCCTTAGCCCTATTAGTATGATAACATAGATAATACATGTAATGCAACCCAACCCAGCCTAATATTCCATCCGCTACACACCACCCGTATCCAGCCTAACACACCTGTGGGGATTTCGACAATCAACCCTCCATCCGCTACACACCTCGGTGGCAGTCACGCTGCTCATCACCGAAATTGTGGCAGAGCCAGTAGATTATCAAAATATACGTGGCATAGCCACCGAAAAAAATGTGATAGAGTCACCAAAATATGTGGCAGCGCCACCAAAATACACTTCCCCAATCATCAAAATCATCCCAATCCCATGCAATATACCATGGCATAATATTTAATGCACGCATGAACATGTCAATATAGCAGATAAACAGATTACATAGTCATGGCAAATCTACCCGAAGGGTATAATTGTAAATTTGCTCACCTGGCTATTTCCAAACTTACCCGTTAAGTATACCTCGTGATCTTACCCACTAAGGGTATTTCAGTTTTTAACCAATACACATAATAATACATTGAAAAACGAATAAATATGTGAGATTACACACCTTATTACATGGAGAACTAGAGACTCCCGACCTACGTCACCCTCACTATCACGGACAACTACAATTTGCTTATCCAAATCGAACGTTGACTCCCTTCCACAACCCGACGGAAAATCCCGAATCGTTGACACCCTACGTCATTTGAACTTAGGAGCAGAGGCTACAAGTCCACTCCCCTTGGGCTCCTTTAGCGCAATCCCCTTAGACTGGTTATCCCTTACCTCCATGAAGAGAATTCGATCAGTAAGGTACCACAGTGAAACCAGCAGTTGTCTAACAAGGTGTTTCGGCTCGTACCACCACTTCTCAAAGTTTGAAAGATTAATGAGCAAAGAAGAGAGTTGTTTGATCCCTACAACAATCGACCTTGATCAGCGAGGAACCGACCTTCCACAGATTCGGCTATGGCATGTTGAGAGAAGATAAGAGGGGATTAGTGAAGACTAGAATAAAGAGAAATAGCCGCTTGGCTATACACAACATAAGGCCGAAAGAAAAGGAAGAAGAGAAGAGCAACTGTTACCTTATGATTTCAGATGATTCGAACAAGGGAGGAGTGTATACCTTCGGCCTCAAAACTGAAAGAAGCAGGATTCCATGATCAAAAGAACACCACGCCTTAGGTTATAGCAAATCGGCAATAGGTAGAAATAAGGGCAAACCGATTTAATGAAGAGCAAGAGAAGACTTATTCATAAAGGCTATACCGAATGAAAGATCAACAGAGAACACAAGTGGTCTTGATAAGCGTAGAAGAGGTTCGATTAAAAGAAGAGAAAAAGGCTAGAAGAGAATTCGGCTATGGTATAAGGAAAACAAAGAAAATGGAAGGGTGTGAGAGATGATTCGGTCAAGAGGAGAAGTAATGGAATGTTAGAGAGATTCGGCTACAGCAAGGAAAGGTTAGGAAAAGAAGTTGACTAATACTGCTCAAGCAATCAGCAAGTAACTAAATTTCTTGAAGAGAAAAAGAAGAAGAGAAGAAGTAAGGGTGTGCTGCATTTTGGTAAAGAAAAAGTGAAGCAAGATGACCAAAAATGAAAAAGAAAAAGAAAGACTTCCAAAATGGGTTTTGGTTTTACTCTCTCAAATGACACTTGAAGAAAGACACTCTCCCACATCCACTTATGACCGAATTTGCTAAAAATGCCTAAGGAACAAAGGAAATTTGGCACACACACACACACACTAACAAAAACCAAAAATGCTCCCTAAGCACCTCTCCTACTTTCGGCCAAACACTTTACACACCCACTCCCACGATTCTCTCTTTAATTTCCTCCCCCACTCACACTCCATCCACCATTTGAAATGGTTGACCAAGTCCCACTCCTTAATCTCCTCTACACCATCCATTTTGAATCCTTTGACTCATTCAACAACCACCCCATCAGAGTCCCATGCTAACACTACCACCTCTCCACCTTGGACACAAAAATAAAGCTCCCTATTGCAGTAGAGGGATTCGAACACTCTCTCCCCTTCCATGCTCCCCTGAGATGCCAACCACTAGGCCACCCTGCTACTTGTGACATCCAGATACAACAATTATTCTTAAGGCCTGCTTCCACTAGCTCTCTTGAGATGCCAACCACTAGGCCAGCCTGCTACTTGTGACATCCAGATACAATAATTATTCTTAAGGCCTGCTTCCACTAGCGCTCCCCCCTTAGGTGTCCAAAAAGAAAAATTTTACCAAGGCCCCAACACAACCCTAGGCCTCCCTAAGACCCCCAAACTCGCCTAAATAACAACATAAGAAGCACAACACATGCAATTACCCAAAATTTATAGACCCCTAAATTTTAGGATGTTACAAGGTCGTACCGGAATCGAGTACATAAGGAGAAGTTAGTGATTGAGGCATCCTTGATTGCTATAACCAACTTATTGTTTGGAAGGGAAAATTCATTTTTCAAAGATCGATTCGATTTCGAAGTGTACCGAGGCTAAGGCTAAGCATTAATAATTTGATTCACTAATTTGATTTAATTTTCTTAATTTTATTTTACAATAATAAATTTATTATTATTTTTTTATATTTGTTTATTTTATTTTCTTTATCATCTAAATTCTCCCATTTTATTTATTTTATGCCTTTGCATGCACAAGTCGGGGGCATGGTAGGCAGACTCAGAAATCTAGTTGCATAAAAAGGAAAATTAGGAATCACAGTCCCTATGGGTCAACCCTACTACTATATACTACTATTTAATTAAGTTAGAGTGTAGAAATTTATATTTGGTGTTTCGACGCCAATCAAATTTTAGTGCTGTTTTCGGGGATTAAGAATACTTTTTCTAATTTTCATTTGTTTTCCTTATGACTAGGTTAGAACCGAGAACCTTAGAATTTGAATCAGAAATAGAGAAGTTGGCTCGAACACTAGGAAGAGAAACTATTTGGCACGGTAAACAACCACAACCTGAGTTCAAAACAGGATCTTATACCGAAGATATTTTGACATTCTATGAACCAGACAAAATGATAGACCAAACTATATGCCAACTCGTAGCAGCACTAGATGGATAGCAGCCACTATGCATAATTTATCCAGTGGGAGGAATGCCGTTCGAGTTGAAATCGAGCTTAATTCATCTATTGCCTACCTTTCACAGATTGCTAAATGACAATCCGTATACCCGTTTAAAAAATTTCACATGGTTTGCAAAAGCATGAAACCTCAGGGAGTGACTGAAGATCAAAATAAACTTTATGCTTTTCCTTTCTCGTTAGAGAGTGGTTACTTTATTTACCTCCTAGTTCAGTTAATACATGATCTGATATGTCTCATTTATTTCTTGACAGATTTTTTCTAGTAGATCGGTCAGCCAAATTAAGAAGAGACATTGTAGGAATTCGGCAAAAGGAGAATGAATCGCTCTATGTTTATTGGGAGTGGTACAAAAAGTTATGTGCAAGATGTCCACAACATGGCCTGACCGAACAATCACTTTTGCAATATTTCTATGAGGGTTTACTCCCAATGGAGATGAAGATGATAGATGCTGCTAGTGGAAAGGCACTAGTAAATATGACGCCTCAGAGAGCAAGAGAGTTAATTTCGACCATGGCTACTGTCGCGTGTGAAATGATATGCGAATTGTGTAAGTATATACATCAAATTAAGTAATAAAGTGATGAGGGAGTATCGTTCTCGCGAGGATCGGATTGAGGCAGAAAAGTGGTCGAGTTATTATAATAAAATGCAATTAATGCTATGGTAAAGCTATGGTAAGTATGCAACGACAATTAACTGAATAATGATGTATGCAATATGTGGAATTAATGAATACTTGGAAATGATATCGCAAAGGGAGAAAAGAAATATAATGGCAATCATGATAATTACTATAGGAATATTATGTAAATGATCAGGTAAATAACTAAGAATTATATGGTAAAGATACGATGAAAAAGACTAAAGGACATATGATGTTGATTTGGAAGGTCAAGATTACTAAGAATCTACCCTTAATGTCAATAATGCCTTGGCAGAATCATACTCAGTTTACTACTCAAAAGAGTTCTAAAATGGTCTACTTCTTTCGAGAGAAAAAAACCTTAAGTTACCTTGCTCGTGTCTATAGGCCTTAATATGGTACCCTACATTATTTTCCTTTTGTTTGAATGTTGCTCTATGTCTAGATTCTATTGCAAGTATCGGTCTAGTACTTGCTCATATAATTCAATTTAGATCCAGATAATCCATATTTTTTCAAAATTGGATTTAGTTTATAGGCATGTGGAACAGTCATATATGTCTAAGGATTGCATGCATAGAATTTAGAAATAAAAACAATTAAATGAAATAGTAAATTGAATTAGATATATGTTTCAACCATTAAACAAAGTAAAAATTTCATCATGTAATCCCAACCCGATGAGATTTAGCTCATGGGTTGGCACATAAAATTCAAAACCAAAATAACAACAAACACCATTTTTATCATTCAATTCACAGAAGAATAAAGTAAGAAATATGGAAGACTTCGGGAAGACAACTTTCGTGTGCCAAGTTCACACTCTAGTAGCACAGTGTCTTGCGATGGCTGAGAAGTATTGCCTTCGTCTTCCTCTTCCCGTCACTGCTCAGCCATTACCATCTATTCTTGCCTAAGGATCTCTTCCTCTTGTTCTTCCTTTATGGTTTCCTCCTTTGGCTATTTATAGCTTTTTACCTAGGGTAAATCCAACAACCCATGTTTAATTTCTCCTCTTTTTAAATTCTTTTTTCGACAACCCAAGATTATCTTCTCCTCTTTTTAAATTCTATTTTCAATATCCCAAGATTATCATCTCCTCTTTTTAAATTCTTTTTTTTCTAGGATAAAAAACCAACATCCCAGGATTATCTTCTCCTATTTTTTAGGCAGATTTTTTTGGTATAAGTACAATTTGATTGAAACCAGTATACGTTGAGTGTTGACTCGGTCTTCCTAGAATCGCCACAACATTCGTGCTGACAAAATGTCTAACCTTTTGCCCCGACAAACCTTCACTCATTTATTTCTCGTTCCTCAACCTGTACCTGCCAAACCACCAAACATTACCCTTCCACATGCAATTAAAAGAAACAAATAATAATATTTAAGCACCGTGCACGCTTCTTATGCAATGTTCTAAAAATGCTAAAATAATATCCTAAAATGCAACTAAGTTCACTTAAGTAAAGACAATTGACCCAGTCTAAAGGCATGAATTATAACTCTTTTCAAGAGTTATCACACCCCCAAACCTCAGTTATTGCTTGTCCTCAAGCAAGATATGTATGAATGCATGAACGTAAGAATTTCCATAGCAACATAATCACCTTTACATTGTAAGAACCTTAAGAGAGAATTTTGTACTTCAGTTCTTAGCAATCTTCTATGTCTAAAAACTTGATCAAGTTTTATAAGCTTATTTAGCAAAGGCAGTGCCGAAAATATTGCCCTAAAAGAAAGTAAAATCCTAAGTATTCATGCAATTTTCACTATAGCAAGTACCTCATAATTTACTTAGTTCATCTTTTAACTAATCAGTTTTCCTTTTTCTTTTTTGGCATTATACATACTCAAATACATACATAACCATTTATTATGCCTATTTTTTTTTTACTTGGGGTTTCAACTCGTCACATTATTCTTTGACTTGACAATTACAATGGAGCATACAATTAATTGTCGAATACTCAATCATGTCACAATTTGAATACTCACTCATGAAGCTAAGGCTTTTAACTACAAAGATGGATGAGTAAACAACTACCTCCTTAGCTACTTAGCCCGTTACTAAAGTGGAATTGTAACACCCCAAACCCAGCCCAAACGCTACAACCGGATCTGGTATGCCACTTACGGAATTTTATTATACATGTCGCATTTTGGAAAACATTTACTAGGTTTAAACCTTTATTTCGAAAGCTTAATAATTCATTAAAGTATAAAATATTAAGTTACCAATTATCTTGGTGGATTTTAAATAAAAGCCCAAAATTCATACATGTCTAAACTTAATTGAAAACATAAAACTTAAAACCCAGTAATAAAAGCCCAACGTGGCCCGTGGCCTTATTACAACCATATTTTAAACCCATTAATTAAAGATATAAAACACTAAACTAAAAAGCCTTTCTGCTGAATCCAGTTGCTCTTTTGTATGGCCACCTCGCATTCCTCTTCAGCCCGGTCTGATGCACTAAGTGTCACCTGAAATTGTTAAATAATTGGTTGAGTCGCGAGATTCAGTGTGCAACCCTTATGCACCATTAGATTTGGGCTTTAGCCCCATAAAACAGAATAATTAATATACATAACAAAAATAATATGCAAAGTCCAACCCAAATCCTAGGTTTCCATCCGCTACACGCCCCCGTACCAGACATTCACACCATTGGGGATTCTACAATCAACCCACACCGCTACACGCCTTGATGGCAGTCGTGCCGCTTATCATCAGATCATGGCCGTAGCCACTACAACAGATCACAGAAAAAGTAGCTACAACAGATCACAGTAAGGAACCGCTACAACAGATCACGGTAAAAACCGCTACAACAGATCACGATAAAAATCGCTACAACGTATAACTTCCTCCTTTCATCAAACCCAACCCATGCAATTATAGAAAATCGGCATACTCATATCATTTAATCAGAACATTCATTTAGAACGACAGTGATCACTAACCTGGTGATTTGCTTTACCCTCCTTGGGTTTCAAACGTTGTGTCGGGATTTCGGCATTTAACAGAACATATAAGACTTATAATCATATATTTAACAAATAGATCTAGATGGTGTGGAGAGTTACACACCTGATTAATGTCGATACCCTTGCTAGACTGATCTACAAGTTTGCTCAAAAAGCCGAAAAGATGTGAAAATTGGGCCTCTCCTATATTCGGCCAAGGGTTAGTAAATCTCGAATTTACACGTTGAAACTAATAGATCTTCTTACCTTGAAATCTCGAAAGTGGAGACTAGCTATTTTCGACTTTTAGATCTAATTGACCAAGCTTCCTTCAAATCCCGAATTGCCGTCCATCATAAAACCATTAACTATTAGCTTTTTTGGCTTTTTCCTTTCAAAAGTCAGAATAGAATATGAGAAACTAGCAGAAGTCGACACTTACCTTAACACAGGGATTTTGGCTAGCACTAGAAAGACAATTCAGCAATGCCAAAGTAATAGATTTTAAATGCTAGAAGAATAGATTTAACTCACAAATAGGATGAATAAAGAAAAACTATAGAGGTTTCAGCTTTTTAGAGAAATCGGCACAAGGGAAAGAAGAATGGAGAAAATGTTTCGACTTTTGAAGAAATTGAAGAAGAGAAATTAGAGAGGAAGAGGCTAGGGATTTTCGGCACAAGGAATGAGGAGAGAATTAGGGTTTTAAGTGTCAGAATCAAGGAGCTATCCCCCCTTATTTATAGGATTTTCGGCACCTCCTGTATAAAACCAAAAACGCCCTTCCTAATTAATTAAAATTCAAGCTCAATAAAAGGGAAAATCTGGCACCCCTTTGCCATGCAGTAGCCGATTTCTTTACTCCTCTTAGTGGTGGATTTTTGGCCATTACTCTCCTTGTAGATAGGCTCCTATCTTTTCTCCTTTCTATCTTCTATATTATCAATTATAAAATCCAAATATATCTTCTTATTTTTAAGCCTTGTAGCCGTCCACCTCATCAAGTCTTAATGCCGAAATTTAACTCACTTAAATTAAAAGATTTGGGCTTCATTAAACCTAAATTTTGGGCCCCTAACTCCTTGTGTGTGGCGTCACCTTCTAATTCCCTTACAGTGCCACCTTTTGTTGGGCCACAAGCCCACGTTGGTATTTTAAACATAATTACCATTCTTTTAACTCTATAATGCCTAATCTAATAATTTAACCAAGGCCTTTGCCTAATTCTGAGCCCAATTTGGACCCCTATTACTTAAATTAACATATTAAACATATTCACCCATTAAACGCATAGGCCCAAAAATTCAGGATGTTACAGTTCTACCCTCTTAAAAGAAATTTCTTCCTCGAAATTTCTAACTAACTATTAATCGTACTACCCAAGTCTGTCCACTATGCTTTCGCTGCGAACTCTGATTCTAAAGCCAAAAGAAACACTTGGTGTACTATGATAGAGTACGCACCAGTATTCGCATCTAGAGCGTCCTCCTCCCCTTCTACTCATTCTACCGATTCGCATTTATCTAATTAGGAATTTTATGAATTATTAGTTTTCTTCCACTGTTTTAACCACGAACATTCTTATGAATAATAGCTTTAAGAGTAGTTCCTTCGAATTCGCATTCACCATTCAGTCTCAAGTTCATATCCTCTAAAAAACACATACATTCCATCATCAACATCCATGAACTCACGTTCATTACAGAAAAGTGTTGTTGTTGTTCTCACTACCTAGGGTATTTTCGTAATTTTATCCTACAGGGGTATTTTCATAATTTTTCAAAATAAGGTTCCTTGGTGATTTTGTGAAATAATGGTATTTTGGTAATTTTGCAATCTGGGGGTGTTTTAGTAATTTTGAAATTCGGGGTATTTTGGTAATTTTGAAATCCGTGGGTATTTCAATAATTTTGAAATCTGGGGGTATTTTGATAATTTTGAAATCCGGGGGTATTTTGGTAATTTGGCAATCCGGGGTATTTTGATAATTTGTCAATCTGAGGGTATTTCGGTAATTTTATGAATCAAGGGTAATTTGGTAATTTTACAAACCAGGGATATTTTGGTCATTTTGCGAAACAAGGGTAATTTGGTGATTTTACAAACCAGGAATATTTTGATGTTGTTGTTTTTTTTTTTTAAACAAGGGCACTTTGGAAAATCTAGGTACTCTTGTAAACATAGGGTTTTTGGGTAAATTTTTCATAGCTGTGAACATTTTCAAATCAAGTGTATCTTTTTGGAAATGTTCAAAACTTAGGGGTTTTTGTTTGCAAAATAGGGTGGTTGATCCCTTTCGGGTTTTAATTATGGGTTCAGCCCATGAACAAGTCCTTATAGCTAGAGTGAACAGTCACAACGCACCAGGTAAGATTCCAGCGAAGAGGAGTTAAGTCACTAGGACTGCTTAAGTACCAGGCTCTTCCAGATCCAATCCTAGACATGCGCATGCCTGTTGCCACACCCTAGTTTTGCGACTCGTTCACGGGTTTGTTTAGTGAAATTAAGTCTTATCAGATTTTAGGAGCTGTTTCAGCTAGGCCTAAAGTCCGTCAAGTTCTAATCTAACTAATCTACGTCCCATAAAGCCCATCAAGCCTACATACTTATAATCACGTAGTGAGTCCAGAATACTTACTTGGTGGACTCGGGCCGGAGACACATGTGCCATGCCGAGCTAACAGACCTGTTATCATTTAAGAACATGCATGTTTCAAAAGCCCATTTTTAGAAAACGTTTTTAGCCCAAAACCCCCAAAGTCGAGTATTGAACTGGGCTCTGATACCAATTTGTAACACCCCAAACCCGGCCCAAACGCTACAACCGGATCTGGTATGTCACTTACGGAATTTTATTATACATGTTGCATTTTGGAAAACATTTACTAGGTTTAAACCTTTATTCCGAAAGCTTAATAATTCATTAAAGTATAAAATATTAAGTTACCAATTATATTGGTGGATTTTAAATAAAAGCCCAAAATTCATACATGTCTTAACATAATTGAAAACATAAAACTTAAAACGCAATAATAAAAGCCCAACGTGGCCCGTGGCCTTATTACAACCATATTTTAAACCCATTAATTAAAGATATAAAACATTAAACTAAAAAGCCTTTCTGATGAATCCAGTTGCTCTTTTGCATGGCCACCTCGCGTTCCTCTCCAGCCCGATTCGATGCACTAAGTGTCACCTGAAATTGTTAAATAATTGGTTGAGTCGCGAGACTCAGTGTGCAACCCTCATGCACCAATAGATTTGGGCTTTAGCCCTATAAAATAGAATAATTAATATACATAACAAAAATAATATGCAAAGCCCAACCCAATCCTAGGTTTCCATCCACTACACGCCCCCGTACCAGACATTCACACCATTAGGGATTTCTACAATCAACCCACACCGCTACACGCCTTTATGGCAGTCGTGCTGCTCATCATCAGATCATGGCCGTAGCCACTACAATAGATCACGGCAAAAGCCGCTACAACAAATCACGGTAAAAACCGCTACAACGTATAACTTCCTCCTTTCATCAAACCCAACCCATGCAATTATAAAAAATCAGCATACTCATATCATTTAATCAGAACATTCATTTAGAACGATAGGGATCACTAACCTGGTGATTTGCTTTACCCTCCTTGGGTTTCAAACGTTGTGCCGGGATTTCGGCATTTAACAAAACATATAAGACTTATAATCATATATTTAACAAATAGATCTAGATGGTGTGGAGAGTTACGCACCTGATTAATGTCGATACCCTTGCTAGACTGATCTACAAGTTTGCTCAAAAAGCTGGAAAGATGTGAAAATAGGGCCTCTCCTATATTTGGCCAAGGGTTAGTAAATCTCGAATTTACACGTTGAAACTAACAGATCTTCTTACCTTGAAATCTCGAAAGTGGAGACTAGCTATTTTCGGCTTTTAGATCTAATTGACCAAGCTTCCTTCAAATCCCGAATTGTTGCCCATCATAAAACCATTAACTATTAGCTTTTTCGGCTTCTGCCTTTCAAAAATCAGAATAGAATATGAGAAACTAGCAGAAGTCGACACTTACCTTAACACAGGGATTTCGACTAGCACTAGAAAGAGGATTCAACAATGCCAAAGTAATAGATTTTAAATGTCGAAAAAATAGATTTAACTCATAAATAGGATGAATAAAGAAAAACTATAGAGGTTTCGGCTTTTTAGAGAAATCGCACAAGGGAAAGAAGAATGGAGAAAATGTTTCGGCTTTTGAAGAAATTGAAGAAGAGAAATTGGAGAGGAAGAGTCTAGGGATTTTCGGCACAAGGAGTGAGGAGAGAATTAGGATTTTAAGTGTTAGAATCAAGGAGCTATCCCCCCCTATTTATAGGATTTTCGGCACCTCCTGTATAAAACCAAAAACACCCTTCCTAATTTATTAAAATTCAAGCTAAATAAAAGGGAAAATTTGGCACCCCTTTGCCATGCAGTAGCCGATTTCTTTATTCCTCTCAGTGGTGGATTTTCGGCCATCATTCTCCTTGTAGATAGGCTCCTATCTTTTCTCCTTTTTATCTTCTATATTATCAATTAAAAAATCCAAATATATCTTCCTATTTTTAAGCCTTGTAGCCGTCCACCTCATCAAGTCTTAATGCCGAAATTTAACTCACTTAAATTAAAAGATTTGGGCTTCATTAAACCTAAATTTTGGGCTCCTAACTCCTTGTGTGTGGCGTCACCTTCTAATTCCTTTACAGTGCCACCTTTTGTTGGGCCACAAGTCCACGTTAGTATTTTAAACATAATTACCATTCTTTTAACTTTATAACGCCCAATCTAATTATTTAACCAAGGCCTTTGCCTAATTCTGAGCCCAATTTGGACCCCTATTACTTAAATTAACATACATATTCACCCATTAAACGCATAGGCCCAGAAATTCAGGATGTTACAGGAATGCCTCTCGTTTTCTTTATTACACACTCTTACTAAAACTCACCTTTCTAGTCAACAGCACAATGGAGCAAACAAAGTGGTGCTAATTTACTCAACAATTCTAAGCATTGGAGAATTTGATGACACTTTTTTAAAGAATTTCTTTAGACGATGCCACTTTATTCATTATTGAGTATTGTCATGATACTGAATATAACTTCAAGAGCCTCTAAGTTTATCAAAAGAAACTTACTAAGGATCAATTGTAATCGGAATTAGGACATCCTAATTTTAGGGATCAATTTACAAGCAAACTATCCTAAGATAAAATCACCTAATCCACCTTCACAACTTTCTAATTTATTGAAGAATTAAGCTCCTCATCAAACAACACAGACAAAAATACACTCATAACAGTCTAAACAATTCCTGGTAGTCATGTGTGCCATGGTAAAATGAATGACAAATGAACAAAAAAAATACTAAAAACACGCATGCTTAACTAAATATCTAATGTAGTCTAGATGCACAATACACCCCCAAACCTAAAGGATGCATTGTCCTCAATGCCTGTACAGATATGAACCATGAATGCAAGAACATACATATGTACATAATGAGATGTTATCGAGCTTGGAACTGAATGGTGGTATTTTAATTGTGGCGAGTGGTCTTTCGGGCACTCATCTTATAATGCATCGACTTTTAAGTAAACTGAATGGTACATTCTCCTCTTCATTATCAAATTTGGCGATTTCATCAATGATCTGATCAATCTCACGATCATGTTTAGTCATCGTTTCAATAGATAGAGGTGGAACAGCCACAATGCTGTCCATTGGTGGTGCAACTGAGGGATTTGCTTCCTCTTCGTCCTCACAGTTAGTCTCAATGCTGACATACTCTATTTTCTTTGGTTCTTCCTATGGTGCTTTGAGTGTATTCTCTTCATTGGCAAGATTCGTCTTAACAGGCTCTGCATTACCAACCGCTTCTCCTCTTGCAGCTTATTAGACAAAGGAAATGAAATTACCAAGAGAAATTTAAATCGACAAAATGAAATATAAAAAAAAAGAATTTTCAAGATGTTGAAGTTTAACATCTCGAATATCAATGTACTGTTTATCTTGCTCTACATGAGCAACCCAATAGTGCTTCAAACGTTGTCCATTAACTTTAAATGTGTCCCTCGATTTCATGTCCTTGACATCAACTGCTCTATGTGTATATACATGAGCTACCAAACATTTTTCATCAAAATTGAAATGTCTATTTTGCTCCAACAAAGTGCATAAGGGTCTCCACTCAAATGAATCTTCATCACTATTAGAATTTTTGTAGCAAAATCTTGTGAACTATTTCTCCACTGTTGTTTCTATCAAGTCAATTGCATGACATTATTCATTCGCATACAACATATTTCAACGTATTAAATGCATTGATTGTGACCAGCTTATCATTCATCCTCATGATCAGTTCACCTTTCTACATATTAATTAAAGTCTTGCCAGTAGCAAGAAAAGGTCTTCCAAGAATAATTGGTACATCATGGTCAGCTTCACATTCTAAAATAAGGAAATTTGCAGAAAAGATAAATTTATCTACCCTTACCAGTATGTCTTCAATTTTACCTTCTGGATGTGTATAGGATCCTGATCAGCCAGTTGCAACGTGACTATTGTGGGTCTTGCCTTCCCAATTCCTAGCTTCCTGAAAATAGACAAAGGCATTAGATTTATACTTGCTTCTAAATCACATAATGCCTTACCAACATAATGATTTCTAATTAAACAGGGGATAGTGAAACTTCCTAGGTCCTTTAACTTTGGAGGTAATTTATTCATCAACATTACTGTTCACCCTTCAGTGAGAGAAATAGTTTCAAATTCTCCCAAACTGCTTCTTTGATAGTGTATCCTTTATAAGTTTCACATAATTGGGCATTTGCTCCAAAGCTTCTACTAGCGGTATGCTGATATGGAGTTGCTTCAAGACCTCTAAAAATCTTTTGAACTAAACATCTTATTTAGAATTATGGAGTCGTTGAGGAAAAGGTAGAGGTGGTCTTTCTTTAGGTTACTGATATTGTTTTGTTGTGGAATTCTTGTTGGCAGCATGATCTGATTCTGCTGCAACATTCTGTTGTTTATCATTTTTAGGTACAGTGTACTTTTCAGTTGGTTCTGAGATATTTTCATGATTGAGTCTTGAGTTGTCCTCTTCTGTCGTGGAATCTTTAACAACATCATTCAAATGAGTTCAAGTTTTGAGAGATTTATTTGCAATGCTCTTTTCCTTGTGATCTCGAATCCTCAGTATCACTTGGAAAAGTTCCTTGTGGTCTTGAATTTAAAGGATTTTCTATCTGCCCCACTTGATTCTCAACACCTTGGAGACATGTAGCTTGACTCTGAATTACGGCACCATTCTTGACCACATATTTCTTCAAAAAAGATTCAATAGGATTAGAAGATGATACCTAGCCTTGTTGAGAATTTTGCCTCAGCATAGGATGATTATAACCAGGTGGTGCACTAATGGCATTTTGTCTTGCAACATTGTTAAAATTCCCCGTACCATGATTGAAACTAAAATTCAAATGCTACTTCCACCCTGAATTGTTGGTGTTAGAATATGGGTTATTATTCTAGTTAAAATTACCTATGTAGTACACTGACGCTGGGTTTGATGGGCGTTTGTCAAACACATGATTTTCACTGCAATAAACACATGACAACTCTACTGATTTCATCTCATAGACTGTAGTTGAATTTTTTATTGTTTTAATTATGTTAGCTAGAGAAGATACTTGGGCTGTCAATGAAGTGATTGCATCAAGCTCTATGGTACAAGAAACTCTCTTACCCGCCCCAACTCTTGTTGTCGGATATTGATATTCATTGTTGGAAATCTTTTCCAAAATCTCATATGCTTCATTATACGTTTTATTTAGCAGTGTATCATTGAAGATGCATCAACTACCATCCTCATATTAGTATTCAACCCATTACAAAACATCTCTATTTGAGTCTAGTGTTGGAATCCATGCATCATACATTTTCGAATTAACTCCTTAAATCATTCTGAAGCTTCATATAGTGTTTCATCGTCTGATTGCCAAAAAGCTGTAATGTCATTTATGAGCTTGGCATTCATATTTGGGGGATTATACCGTGGCAAAAATCTTTGGAAAAGATCATTCCATGATGCCATTGTTCCCAATGGTAAAGCATTCAACCATGCTCTTGCTCAGTCTCTAAAGGAATATGGAAACAATTTAAGTCCAAGGGCATCTTCAGGAACACTCTGTTGACTAAACGAGTCACAAAATTCTAGAAAAATTCTTAAATGCAGTGTTGGATCTTTTTTAGGTAACCCACTAAACTATCCTATTGTTTGCAACATCTTAAACATTACCAGTTTCAACTCGAATTGTTGAGCTTGTATGTGTGGTTTGACTATCCCTGGATTCAAATCATCTAAAATTGGAACAACATGCTCTCGAATCAGTTTGTCACAATAATCTATCACTCCAAAAACATGAGGATTAGCTCTTTGACCATTCAGATTACCATTTGATGGAGCTCAAAACTAACTATTATTTTGACAAAGGCAAGCGCACCTATCGAACAGTAGTATAGCTGTGGTGAGTCCGGAATATTGTATCCTCAAGGACCAAGAGTACTAGTATTAACTATCTTTTTATTACCTAGCCTAATAAGTAAGGGGATTTATTTTTAATCTATAATTAACTAACTAATTTAACTAACTATGAATGCGACAAAGAGTAAATTGGGAAAATACTTTCAGACAACTTTATATGAGATAGGCAATACCTAAGGAAGAATCCACCTAGACTTCACTTATTATTTTTGATTCATGCGATTTATTCACTTGGCTTAATCCGTAGAAATTCCTAAATTATATTAATACCTCTTTCGAGGCTACTAACAACTGGCTCTTGGTTGATTAATTGAAATCTCTTTCTAATTAAAACCCTATTGTCGCATTAACTCGATCTATGGATTCCCTTATTAGGTTTGAAACACCCCAAACCCGGCCCACGAGCCTCGACCGGATCTGGTATGTTCCTCGAGTGAAACGGTTCAAAATATTCTTGATTACTTTAAAAAAATTGGGATGGTTTGAAAGAAATTTTACTTTGTATTGGGCTCGAGTTGAAAACAAGTTTATCTTACATTGAAACCCATTTGTTTTAGGGTGTCCAAAACATTTAGAGGTTATTATTTTTTTTTTTAAATAAACTTACTTAATCTTTAATTTGATAAAAATTCGTAACATAATAAATTCAAATAAAAAGAAACATGCATAAGACAGTTCATACTATGGCCTTATTACATCAAAATTTAAAACCGAAAAAAATCCAAAGTATTTAAAATATAACATGTCCAAAATTAAATAAAATCCCGAACTGAGCATGGCCACCACTAAGCTCCTGCCGACCCGGTCCATCACTGATCGTCACCTAAAAAATATTCCCACAACGGGGTGACTCAAACAGACTCAATATGTAACCAACACTAAGTCCCAACAAATTTAGGCATATCATAGCATATCATACATGAATATAACAGATAAAGTTAATGATGGAAACCCGAACCCAAACCTAGATGCCATCCGCTACACATCACCCGTACCAACCATCACACCGTGGGGACTACTAAGTCGACCCTCCATCCGCTACACATCATCGGCGAAGCGATCATTTGCGATCGATGTGCTCATCGCCCTTATAAGATTCGTGGCATAGCCACCAGATAAAATATTTGTGACATGAGTCACCACATTCAGATAATGTGACCGAAGTCACCACATTCAGATATCGTGGTATAAAACCACCACATTCACTTCCCCTTTCATAATCACCCATATGCCCCATGTCATACAAATATGCATACGCCATGTCATATTCCTATTTCACATTCTTATAGTTCACATATGCCATAACAGATCATACTACACTCATAGTAGGAGTGGGAAACGTACCTGAGTACTTTGTACCATAGCATGGTACCTTAGCCATATCTTTCACATTCTTATTAACATATTTAAGAAAACATAACCATAAATCTATCGAGAAATAGTGGGTTTTGATTTACTTAACGAATTTACTGAAATCCCGAAACCCGATCTATCACTTTAGATCTGTAATTCCTATATTCGGCCAACCCTAAATGTGTTAGTAAAAAGCCATTCGGCTACTACTCAATCACTTCAGAAGTTAATTTCGGCTCTTAAAAAAGAAATAGATTTGAACCACCATATCTGGCTTTGGCCGATTAGTATTTACTTACCTCTGCGGATCTACAAATCCCGAAATAGCTACTTGATTATGAAGGTGCCAAAATACCTATAGGCATAGGTTAGATTTAATTCTAACTTTAAATCACAATACATAGCCTTTGGCCGAATACCACATGACTTACCTTAGATCCCGAAAGATTCTCCTTACAGTCGACTATGCTAGAAATCCTGAAATTCTCCTTCAAAAATTCGGCCAAAGATCATTATTGGTATTAGAGTTTTGATTTCGGCTTTAAGGAAAAGAAATAATACGACAACAATCAAATCCTTACCCTTAATGTTGTAGTCGACAGCACCTTTACCAAAAACCCACAGAGTTATTCGGCTAGGACTACTTGTCGAGCACTCAAATTCCGGCTTTTGGGATTTTAATGAACCAATCGGCTATGGTCAAAAACAATCTGCTTTCGGTTTTTGGAAGATTGAGAGGAAAAGAAAAGAATAAGAGAAGAAAGGTGAGGAAATCGGCTAGGCTTTGCTTGAGTTTTCGGCTTTGACAAAAATAAAAGAGAAGAGGATGTTCACTTAGAGAATTTGGCAGAGGAAAAGAAAGAATGAAGAATAGCCACCCTTTTCCCCTTTCTGCCGAAATTAGTCTACCTAGAGACCCTTATTCGGCCAACTCTCCCACCTCTGATAGCTTAATCTCTCAATTATCACCTTATTCAAATTAATAAAAAATTAATCCAACATTTATCCCCTATCTCAATTAATTATCACCATTTATCTCAAAGAAAAAATAAAAGGATTAAAGCTCCTAAAATTTAGCCTTAGTGCTGTCCCTTGCTGCTCACCTCTGCTGCAAAATAAAACCTTTATTTTGTTTCCCTTGTAGCTCGAACCTAGGCCCTTTGAACTCCTTGTGGCGTCACTTACTGGGCTTTAAGTGGCGCCTCCTTGCCACTTTTCCAAGCCCATTTTTGTGTTATAATTTCCCTACTAATTCTCTTAAGGCCTATCAGGCTAAGCTTCCCTTTTTAAACTTGAAATCTAATAATTTCTAAGGCATTTTTCCTACATCCTAAGGTTCCCGAAATTCATAAAACACATATTTTAACACACAAAGGCATGCTATTTCATATAATTAAGCCAAATGCATAAGCCCACTTTCTGGATATTACAAGGTTTGACCCCAATCCGGCAGATTTTCGTCACCCTATTTCTAAGGTTGTAATCAACTCCGCTTAATTGTGTTAGTCTACTCTTAAACAGGGACTTTTACTCCACTGAATAAACACATTCGACTTGAATCAATAACTTGAATTATCAAAACAAGAATAAGAACTCACAATTAAGAATAAGCACAAGTATTTGTCTCATAAATCAAATAATAATAAGATCTGTCTTAGGTTTCATCCCCTTAGGTATTTAAGGGATTTAGTTCATACTAAAAGGGGCAAACATCATAAAAGAGGAAAAACAACAAAACATAAGAAAACCCAAAAACTCCTAAAGAACTTGATGGGAGATCTTCAGTCTTGATGGAGATCATTCTTCTAATGATATTCTCGATGACTGTCTTGCAGTATTTTCTCCTTCTACTCAGTGTCTATTCGACGTCCTGTCGAACTCCTCTTTTAGGTTGCCCCCTAGGGTGTTTATATAGGCTTTGAGATGCCTTACTTGGCCCACAAGTTCCTATTCCGACTAGAATTCATCCTAGTTTCGGCAGGGACACGCCCGTGTAACACGTTCGTGGTCGATAGCCCAGGCTGTATTCAATCTTGTTAGTCACACACGGCCATGTGGTCTGCCCGTGTGCAGTGGTCCAGGCCGTGTAGGCCCATTTTGTCCCTTTTTGGCCTATTTCTCGTACTTTTTGACTCCCTAAGCTCTTCTAAGTATAAAACATGAAATTAAGAGATTAGGAGCATCGAATTAATCAAATCCAATGGATACTTATCCAAAATTAAGCCAAGCATAGGGTTAAAATATGTGTAAATTATGGTTTATCAAATATCCCCACACTTAAGCCTTTGCTTGTGCACAAGCAAAATCCTCAACTCACAATTAAAATTAACTTCCTTAATTCATAATTCTTATCAATAATGTTTCATCATAATTCATAGATAATTCATACATTGATAATTTGAACTAAAAGAGTCATAAAGATTCAAACAATCTAAGTCATAAATTTTTATAGCATGAAAATATAGGTGCTTCCCCTTACCTAAATAATTACCTCTAATTCAAAACTAACAAGAATTGATATCCTCACTATAGATTCACTCAAATCACTCAAGGTGTTTAAGATTCAAATTTAGCACTCAAAAGTCAAACATGAAGAGTTAATCCCATAGGCTTGCATGGAAATCAAACTCCACCACTATAAAATGAGATGATACACAAATCAAAAGGTCTTTAAAGGGTTGTAATAGGGCTTGGGTTAAAGGTGTGGATATAAGCTGAATTAGAAGGTTAGAATCGAGATTGAATTGACAAATTACCTAACTAGAAACAATGAACTAATGATGAATAATTACATTAACTAGAGCTTCTTCTAAAGATGTAAATTTAACTGTTTACGCTCATAAAACATGGAACTAATAATAAATATACTTTCAACCCTTTTTTTTAAGAATAATAACATACAAAGAACTTAACAACAGAAATAGAGAACATAGTTAGGCAACTGCTCAAATCAAATCTCGACAAAAAGGGACGTCAAAAGATTAGGGGAAGTAAAAATTTGGTTTTTAGTTAATATTAATGGGTGAGTCAAGGAACAGTTTATTAGGCTAAAAAGGGTTCACTAGGGGTTAATTATGAAGGTAGTTTTTTTGTGTAGAGTAAGTGGTTTAAATCCTAGGTGCCTTTATCATTTCAGTATATCAAATCAAAAATGTGGTCTCGACATGTATAATCGAAGCAAGTTCTAGAATAACAAATCAATGTTGACACACTCATAATCAATAAAGTGAGCAAGAAAAGATATATGCTCTGAAAAGCTTAAAATCTCACAGAAATTATGGTTTTTGATGTCAACCTTATAAATTTCAAACTTCAAAGTAAGATTTAAGATTAGAGAAACAACCTAATAAAATTTTTAATTCTGAAAATAGACTTATCATGCTTGATTCTTTAATGTCTTAAAGTTTAAACCATCAATGCACAATTACCTATGACTTAATCCGAAACATATCAATGAAAGTTATAAATCGATAGAAGTTTCGTTCTAATAGTAATATGAGAAAATTACTTAAGAACAAGGCATAATTCAGTAATGTTGACACCTCCCCACACTTAAGATGTACATTGTCCTCAATGTACAAAGATAGATATCTACAATATATAAAATCATAAGATAGGGAGAGAAGTGAACTTCCTAAATTTTGGATGGAGTCAAGGAAAAGAAACGATAAGTTAGGCATAGATGAAGGTGGAGGTGGATACTAGGGTCGTAGTGTGGTGATTCCCTAATAGCCTTTTGAACCTGAATTAAAGAAATCAAAATATAATAGTATAAATTAAAGACAAGAAAGATAAAGGGAAGAAAAATAACGGAGAAGAGAAAAGAAAAAGAAAAAATGGATGGATTTAAAGGTCCTTATTTTGTTGAGTAAATGAAGCGGCCGGCATAGACTTATGTAGATCGGTCACGCACGGGGAGACTGTGCTAGGGCCCTTTCGTTTCTTCTACATGGGAAAAGGTGGTGTGAAGGAAATGGGGAAAAGAAAATAGAAGGAGAGAGATAATAGAAAAAGAGAGGGGTGTGGTGGTTAAGGTTTGGTAGAAGAAGAAACTGGGGAGAAAGTGAGAAGAAGAGGGGTTTTAAATAAGAGACAGGGATTTGGTGGCTGCCCAAGCCCGTGTGCCATGGGCGTGTTAGGTCACACGACCGTGTGGTGTTTTATTCATTTCTCCCACACATGTGTGGAGGTTGCCATGCCCATGTGGATTACTCAGTGTCGGCCATGGCCTAAAAGCATGGGCGTGTTGTATTTCCGTGTAGATTTCTCAATTTTGACCACAGCCGAATCGCACAGCCGTGGCATTTTATCGCAACCCGTGTTTTGGGGAAAATTTTCGTCCTTAGTTCGCACGGTCTCTGCCACGCCCATGTATCTTTTCGTAGTGTCCACACGGCCACGGCCACGCCCATGTGTAAGGCCGTGTGGATAGAGAAACTTGCGCTTTACTAATTTGGTTAGTTTTGAGATAGGTGCTAAAAATAAAAAATATGACATTAGTGAAGTTAGTGCTCGGGTTGCCTCTCGAGAAGCGCTCGTTTAAAGTCTTAAGCTAGACTTACCTCTCATTCGCATATTCATGGTGGTTTGAGGAGTTGAAAATCCTTTCTCTTGCTATCAGTTCTACTATCAATATATAGTTCGAGTCAATTAGTGTTTACCTTACAAGTGCTGAACTTAGGATTAGTTACCTCGACTGTTCCGTATGGGAAAACATTGAGTATCTTAAAAGGGATTTCTTCGTTTGTATTAAGGTCTGAAATGGCAATTCGAGGGTCTGTCTTATCTAACAATACCTGATCCCCGATCTGAAATTGGTATGTTCCATCTTTAAGTTTGACATAAAGCTGCCTTGGTTTTTCTTCATGTGTTCTTGGTTTCTCCTTAACATGTGGCTTCCACTCGTCTAGTTCATCGATCTGAAGCCTTCGTTCCTCATGAGTTATTTCCTTGTCGGCACGAGGTCTAAGATGTGGCTCAGATGTGTGATTTTATGGTGCTTCCTGAAAAGAAGGTTGAACCAAATGGTCATTAATAGAATTTATGTTTTCACCTTTATTACTCGATGTCCTAGCCAAGTCAAGAGCCTGAAGAGTGATCGTTTTGTCACCTGCAAAAAACGTGAGTTCACCTGTACCGACATCAATATTAGTTTTACCAGTTGCTAAAAATGGTCTGCCTAAAATTAAAGGAACATTATTATCCTCATCCATGTCTAAAACAACGAAGTCTACTGGAAATATAAATTTATCAATTTTTACTAGTACATCCTCGATTATACCCCTAGGAATTCTAATAGTTTTATTAGCTAGTTGAATGCTTATCCTAGTTTGTTTGGGTTTCCCAAGACCTAGTTGTTTAAACATTTTATAAGGCATAACATTGATGCTTGCCCCTAAATCAGCCAAAGCATTATCAACAGATAAACTACCAATTAAACATGAATTGTAAAACTCCCTGGATCTTTTAATTTTCATGGTAGTTTATTTTGCAAAATTGCTGAGCACGCTGCATTTAGTTCCACATGCGATGCCTCGTTTAACCTCTGTTTGTTTGTCAACAACTCTTTTGTTCATCTGTGCGATCTTTCTTCATCGCATTAGGGTATGGCACACGAGGTTGGTACTCTGTAATTACCAGTTTTTGTTTATCATGGTTTACCTCAACCTTACCTTCCTCGACCACATTCTCTTGCCTCAATTTTGGTTCATTTAACCCTTCCCTATCATGAGCGGTAACGGCATGAAGTTGCTCCTTTGGGTTTGTTTTAGTGTTGCTTGGCAAGCTACCTTGTGGTCGTTCAGAGATCAGCTTAGCAAGTTGTCCTAATTGGTTCTTGATCCCTTGAATCAATGCTTGTTGGTTTTTAAGTGCTATTTTGGTGTTTTAGAAATGAGTTTCTGACACCACGATGAATTTTGTTAGCATCTCTTCAAGGTTCGGCTTCTTCTCTTGTGGGTAGGTGTAACATCCTGGAAAGGGCCTATGCATTTTTGGTTTAATTGTACGAAATGACAAGTCTTAAGTACTATGAATAAATTTCTAATATTTTTGGAAATGGAAATGGAAATGAATATTTTTGGAAACCTAGAAATGCATGGAAATGGAAATGGACATGAACATTTTTGGAAACCTGAAAATGAAAGGAAATGATTCAAAAATGGAAAGTAAACATTTTTGGAAACCTGGAAATGTAAGAAAATGGCAAGTTTACAGAGCTGGTCGAAAATTTTAGGAAACTTAGAAATGACTTAGAAATGTCAAGTTTTAAAGTTTAAAATAGGAAAGTAAGGCAAGGTGGCCTTAAAAGAAAAAGTTTGTGAAATTTGACACACAAACAAAGCTTGGAAAAGTGGTGGCTCAAGATGCCATTTAGGGCCTAAGGAAATGGCGCCATATGCAGGAGGATTTGGGCCTGGGTTCGAGTCACTTGGGAAGCAAATAAAAAGATTTTTATTTTGCTTCCAGAAGCACAAGGATGGACGGCAACAAGGCTCTCAAAAAGGGAATTTTATTCTCTTTAAAATTCAAGCTAATAAGTTGATAAATAAAGGATTTTTCTTTTTTTTTTATTCTGGATTATTTGAGGAGATAAATGATGGATTAAATACTTTTATTTTAAATAAAGTGATAATATTATCACATATGAGGAGTAGTGGCCAAGTAAGGGACTCTCCTATTGATAATTTCGGCTAAAGGAGGAAAGTTAAGGCTATTCTCTCATCTTTCTAAGTGTTTGCAGAAATTCCCTAGCAAACTCTCTCTCACCGAATTTTCTTCTCCTCTTTTCTTCTTCTCTTTTCTTCATTTGTCAAGTCGAAACCTCTTTGATTCTGTTTAAGTCTCCATAGCCGAATCTACGTGGCTTCAATCAAAAGTGCAGTCATTTGTGGTGATAAGGTAAGAATAATGGATTCTTGTTGTTTATTCTCTTTCAACCAAGATTTGGGAACTGATTCTTTTGGTTATCTTTTGGCCGAATAATAAAGGAGGAATTCCGGGATTTCAAATCTAAGGATTTAAGGTAAGAAAAGCATGGTTTAGGCCAAAGGCCAATTGATTTAAGAGTATTAAGTGATATGGAAATCAGATCTAACATATGTGTGTAGGGATTTCAACATCTCCATAGCCAAGGGTTACTTTTCGGGATTTGAAATCACAAGGTATGTGTTCAAGATACTCGGCCAAGGCTATTTTAAATATTTAGATTTATTATCAGAAGCCGAAAACTAACCTGTGGAGTAATATAGTGTTTAGCCGAATTCACAAGGGAGGAATACAAAGATCCGGCACTTGATTCTTAAAATCAATTTAGTTACAAGGTAAGTAATACAAATCCTAGTTGTATTTGGAAAAATGGCTGAATGGTCTTTTAAATAGTAAGTGATTAACTTATGTAGGATTTGATATCTAAATCTGTAATCGGTTCTCTTCGGGATTTTCGAGGACTTCATTAAGCGAATCAGGTGTGTACTCCAAACTATTTTTATAATATGAATTATGGTTACATATCCTAAAATATATGTTAGTAGAAATATGAGCATGGCTAAAGTACCATGTTATGGTACTAAGTACTCAGGTACGTTTCCTACTTCTACTAGGAATATGAAAAATGTTATTCATAACATGAGAATATGATAAGAATTTGAACTATGGTATATTATGCATATTAACGGGGCATCTAGTTGTATATTGAAAGGGGAAGTGAAAAGTGGTGATTTAAAACCACAGTAATCTGAAAAGTGGTGATCTAAGACCACAGTAATCTGAAAAGTGGTTTCCTACAACCACAGATGCGGAGCCTTAAGCCCGCAAATTGGTGTGTAGCAGAAGGAGGGTCGACTTAGTAGTCCCACGGTGTGTTTGGCAGGTACGGGGGTGCGTAGCGGATGGACAACTAGGTTTGGGATTGGGAATGCATCATAACTTGTATTTCATGACTGAATATGTGACTATTGTATGCCTGATTCCATTACGATTTGGTGTGGTGTACACATTGAGTCTGTTTGACTCACCCCGTTGGGGAAATATTTTTTTTCAGGTGATGAGCAATAATGGACCGGGTCGGCAGGAGCTAAAGGTGGCCATGCATCGTAAGGAGAAATTTAGAGATGTGGATTTTATTTTTACTAAGTACTTTAGTTTTATTTTTGGGTTTTGATTGATGTAATAAGGCCATAAGGCCCAAGTTGGATTTCTTTATTTCTGTTTAAATTTTACGAACTATTTTGATTAAAGTCCAGGTTAAACTTATTTATTTAAAAATAAACCCTAAACTATTTTGCCATCGTAATTAAATGATTTCTAAGTAAAATAAGTGGGTTTCGATCTAAGCCCAACCCAAAACAATATTTTTCTAAAATTTCACAAATTTTTTCTAAGTAACAAAGAACCTTGAAACCGATTTTCTTAAGGAAATACCAGATCCGGTTTAGGCTCGTAGGCCGGGTGTGGGGTGTTTTAGTTTGGTATCAGAGCCCAGTTTTCAAACTCTCGGCCTGTGGGCTAAGGCCCAAAATGTTTTCAAAGCGAGCCCAAATGAGTTTTTGTGAAATACGCAGGTTTTCTGGCATGGCACCTAAGTCTCCGACCCGCAGTCCACCAGGTAAGTACCCCTAACTATTTGGGTGATTATGTGGTTTATGAATTGTATAAGGGTAGAAAAGGCATGGAACGTAGAATAGTATGATAGGAACTTGAACCCTAAGATTAGACTACTCAAACACAAGACACATAAGACTTAATGCACTAAACAAACCTATGGCTAAGTCACTGAGCTAGGGTGTGGTAACCTCTGTACGCATGTCTAGGATTGGATCCGGAAGAGCTTGGTATTTAAGCAGTCCTAGTGACTCACCTCCTCTTCGCAGGAATCCTACCTGGTGCGTAGCTTCGGTTCACCCTAACTCAGAGGGCTCAGTGGTGTGGCAGCCTCTGTGCGCATGTTTAGGAATGGTTTCGGTGGGAGCTTGGTATTTAAGCAGTCCGCGTGACTCACCTCCTCTTCACTCGAATCCTGCCTGGTGCGTAGCTTTGGTTCACCCTGACCAAGAGGGCTCAGTCATAGGCTAAACATAATGACTAAAACCCAAAAGGGAACTAGTCATGTTTTAAAAAAAAAAAAACAACAAAACCCTAGTTTTTCAAAACTCTTAAAATTACTCTTTTAAATTTGTGAAAGCTATCTTTACAAAATTTCCCGAAAAATTTCTGATTTGTGAAAATTACAAAAATGCCCTTAGTGGTAAAATTACCAAAATGCCCTTGGTTTATCAAATGTCCAACTACTCAACAGTTTTACCAAAATTCCATTATTTTATAAACATACAAAAACCCTAATTTGCGAATCATCAAAAATACCTTAATTTTGGAAAATTACAAAATTACCCCTAACTTGCAAAATTACCAAAATGACCCTGATTTCCAAAATTTTTGCAACATCATCGTTTCGAAAAGTAAAATTCTCAAAAAGAACCCTCAAAGTTTTACAACTTTTGAAATATCTCTGACTTATTACATCTTACAAATTTACCCCGGTTTGTGGAAAATTACCGAAATACCCCAAGGTCAAAAATTACCGAAATACCCCAGGATTTCAAAATTTTTCCAAAATTACCCGGGGCTTTGAAATTACCAAAATACTTTTGACAAAATCACCGAAGAACTTTTTATTTTGAAAAATTACGAAAATCCCCTGTAGGACAAATTACGAAAATACCCTTGGGTAGTGGAAAAACAATAACAATGAGAACTACAACGTTTCTCTGAATGAACGAAAGTTCATACTTGTTTGATGGATGAATGAATGGAAAGACTGTATGCTTGTATGAATACGAAAGAACCACACCTAAATCCTTTTTCATAAAACTCCTTCGCGGGTAAATAAGTGGAACAATGACTAATTCATAAAACCTTTTAATCAGATCTCGACGCTAGAAATGAGCTCTAGAGGACGTGGTCATCGTGGACGAGGTAGAGGAAGGATGACCGTGTCGGAACCCGTTAGATCGGGTCAAGGGTCTGAAAATGAGATACCACCGCCACCACCACCCCCCCTGTTGTGTGGGAGCAAAGCAAGCTCGAGACGGGGAAGATCTTTGTGTCGCAGTCGCGCTACGAGTTTTGGAATTGGTGGCTGGTGCAGGAGGAAATCCGGGAACCTAAAAATCTGTGCCAGAACGGCTCCGAGCTAATGGAGCCGAGATGTTTCGGGGAGTGTCTGGAGTAGCACCCAGTACTCTGAGTACTGGTTGGAAGCAACGGAGCGCATCATGGATGAGCTTGATCTGACCCCGGAGGAAAAGTTAAAGGGAATGGTGGCACTGTTACGTGATGAAGCGTATTAGTGGTGGTTAACTGTGCGGGATGGTGCCACGGCTGAGGATCTGACCTGGGAGTACGTTAAGGAAGCGTACCAGAAGAAGTATGTGGGAACCAAGTACATTGATGAGCAAAGGAAAGCTTTTCTGGGGCTGATCCAAGGAAACAAGTCGGCTGCAGGATATGAAGCTGAATTCCTGAGGTTGAGCCGGTACGCTCGAGGTGTAGTGGCGACTCAGCATGAGCGCTATGTCTGTTTTGAGGACGGGCTAAGGGATGATCTGAGACTGTTGATAGCACCGCATCAGGAGCGGGAATTCTTTACTTTGGTAGAAAAGGCCAAGGTGGCTGAGGGAATCAAGGATTCTACAAAGCAGGCTATGGATAGAAATAGGCCCAAGAGAAGTTTTGGGTCATCAGGAAAGGTTCATAAGAGGCTTAGAGTTGATGGGCCACGAGGTCAGCAAGCGGGATCAGAAGCACGGTATCGACCTTGTGATGTGTGTGGAAAGAAGCACTTGGGAGAGTGTTGGAGGAGAACAGGAGGATGTTTTAGGTGTGGGTCCAAGGACCATGTGGTCAAGGAATGTCCTAAGAACTTAGACGAAAGCCGACCGACAACTCAGAATGTTAGTCAGGTGGGTAGAGGAGGACTGCAGCCTCAACGAGGTCGTCGTTCGAGCAACAGAGGTAATGGTGCTCGCAGAGGTCATGGAACACAGGGCCACGGTGCTGCTAATGCTGAGGCAAGGCAACCGGGTTTGGTTTATGCGGTTCGCCAGAGGGAGGATGGTGATGCGCCGGATGTTATAACCGATACGTTCTTTATTTTTGACAAGCCCTATTTTACTCTAATTGATGTGGGCTCGACCCATTCATATGTTGCATGTAGCGTAGTGGAAATAATAGGCCTAGACTCTGAACTTTCGGGTAGGCAGATGACTGTAGTAAGCCCATTAGGCCAAACTGTAGTGGTAGATAAGATCTTTCGGAATGTACCCCTAGAGATTCAGGGAGTGAATTTTCGGGCTGACTTAATGGAATTACCTTTTGGAGAGTTTGAACTTATACTCGGAATGGATTGGCTAGTAGAGCACCGAGCCGTGTTGGATTGTGCGGCTAAATGTATGGAACTAAGAACCTCGGAGGATGAAGTAGTAGTAATGATCGGAGAAAGGAGGAACTACTTGTCTAATGTAGTTTCGGCGCTGAAGGCTGAGAAGATGGTTAGAAAAGGGTGCAAGGCATTCTTAGCCTTCGTAAGTGCATTAGGTGGAAAGAAGAAGGTGTCCGTGGAGTTAGAACTGTAATGAACTTTAAGGATGTATTTCTGGAGGAGTTACCAGGAATACCCCCAGATAGGGAGGTGGAATTTGGAATAGATTTGCTACCGGGAACAGCTCCTGTGTTAATCGCTCCATACCGAATGGCGCCAAAGGAGTTAGTGGAGCTCAAGGCTCAAATCTAAGAGTTGTTGGATCATGGGTTCATCCGCCCCATTATTTCTCCATAGGGAGCACCGATCCTATTTGTGAAGAAGAAGGACGGAACTATGCGTATGTGCATAGATTACCGTCAGTTGAACAAGCTGACCATTAAGAACAAGTATCCTTTGCCAAGGATCGATGACTTGTTCGATCAGCTGAAGGGAGCCGCAGTGTTTTCAAAGATCGACTTAAGCTTGGGTTATCATCAGTTGAAGGTGAAGGAAGCTGATATCCATAAGACCGCTTTTAGGACAAGATACGACCATTTTAAGTTTGTGGTGATGCCGTTTGGGTTGACGAACGCTCCAGCCGCGTTCATGGATATGATGAACCGAGTTTTCCAACCCTACTTGGATAGGTTCGTCGTTGTATTCATCGATGATATTTTGGTGTACTCTAAGTCAGAAGAGGAGCATGATGAGCATCTCCGAGTGGTGTTGGAAGTGTTAAGGGAGAAGAAGCTTTATGCCAAATTCAGCAAGTATGAATTTTGGCTTAAGGAGGTGGCATTCCTAGGACATATAGTATCTACAGAGGGAATAAGAGTGGACCCTAGGAAGATCGAAGCGGTGTTGGATTGGAAACCACCTAGGTTCGTGTGGTGAAAACGAAGTTTCTTAGGCTTGTGCAAAGCTATTGTGAAGGTTTGTGAAAGGGTTCTCGTCAATAGCCACGCTTTGACAAAGTTGCTACGGAAGGAAGTACCCTTTGAATGGACTAATAAAGCAGAGAGCTTTGAAAAGCTTAAAAGGTGTTAATGAAGCTCCAGTGTTAATTCAGCCGGAAGCAGGAAAATATTTTGTGGTGTATTGTGACGCTTCGCATACGGGATTAGGCTGTGTGCTAATGCAAGAAGGAAAAGTAGTCGCTTATGCGTCTCGGCAGTTAAGGCCGCATGAGGTTAATTATCCAACCCATGACTTGGAACTAGCAAAGCGATGGTTTTCGCCTTAAGGTTTGGAGGCACTACCTTTATGGAGAAAGGTCAGTTATCTACACAGACCACAAAAGTCTTAAGTACTTGTTGACTCAGAAGGAGTTGAACTTAAGGCAGTGAAGGTGGGTGGAGTTGTTGAAGGACTACGATTGTTCGATAGAGTATCATCCGGGCAAGGCAAATGTGGTAGCTGATGCTCTAAGTAGGAAGGTTGTGGTGGATCTAAGGGCTATGTTCGCCCACTTAAGTTTGTATGATGATGGAAGCCTGTTGGCAGAGTTACAAGTCCAGCCCACATGGCTAAATGAGGTGAAAGAGGGACAGTTGGCTGATAAGGATTTAAGTGCTAAGTTACAGCAAGTTCAGAACGGAGAATTAAAGGATTATGGCTTCAACGATGAAGGAGTACTATACAACAAAGGAAAGGTCTGTATGCCGAGGGACAAGGAGTTGAGACAAAGGATTCTTCGGGAAGCGCATGGTAGCCCTTATGCTATGCATCCCGGAGGCATTAAGCTGTATAGAGATCTAAGGGAACAATTTTGGTGGTCTGATCTTAAACGAGAAGTGACGAAATTTGTGGGAAAATGTTTGACGTGTCAGCAAGTTAAGGCTGAACACCAAGTCCCATCAGGGTTGCTTCAACCAATTGAGATTCCACAATAGAAGTGGGAGAGAATTACCATGGACTTCGTTAGTGGGCTTCCCCTTACGCCTACTAAGAAGGACTCGGTATGGGTAATAGTGGACCGTTTGACCAAGTCCGTGCACTTTATTCCAGTAAGAGTGGATTATTCTCTTCAAAAGTTAGCTAATTTATATGTGGCGGAAATCGTGAGGTTACATGGAGTACCAGTGTCAATCATCTCCGATAGAGACCCAAGGTTTACGTCTCGATTTTGGAAGGCAATTCAGCAAGCTTTAGGCACTAAGTTGGACTTCACTACGGCTTTTCATCCACAATCCGACGGGCAGTCCGAGCAGGTTATACAAGTATTGGAAGATATGTTGAGAGGCTGTATGATGGATTTCCGAGGAAGTTGGGAGGATTATTTGCCTTTAGCTGAGTTCGCCTACAACAGCTATCAGGCAAGCATTCGGATGGCACCATATGAAGCATTATATGGTCGGAAGTGTCGAACTCCTACTTGTTGGACCGAGTTAGAAGAACGTCTAGTTTTGGGACCAAAGTTAGTGGCAGAAACAGAAGAGAAGGTTGAGATAATTCGAGCACGGTTAAAGGAAGCCTCTGATAGGCAGAAGTCGTACGCGGACCTTAGGCGAAAGGAGATAAAGTTTGAAGTGGGAGACCAAGTGTTTCTGAAGGTCTCACCTTGGAAAAAGGTTATGAGGTTCGGTCGCAAATGGAAGTTGAGCCCAAGGTTTATAGGGCCCTACCGAGTATTGAAGCGAGTTGGGCCAGCGGCATACCAATTGGAGTTGCCACCAGAGTTGCAACAGATGCATGACATATTCCATGTATCCATGCTACATCGCTACCGATCGGATCCGTCCCATGTGGTACCAGTTGAAGAAGTGGAGCTAAGGCCAGACTTATCCTACGAGGAAGAGCCAATTCGGATCTTGGAACGTGATGTGAAAGTATTACGAAGGAAGTCAGTTCCTCTAGTCAAAGTGTTATGGCGCAATCATGGATTGGAAGAAGCTTTGTAGGAGTCAGATGAGACAATGCGACAGCAATACCCTCAATTATTTTAGTTAGGAAATTTCGAGGACGAAATTGTTTTAAGGGGGGGTAGAATTGTAACATCCTGGAAAGGGCCTATGCATTTTCGGTTTAATTGTACAAAATGACAAGTCTTAAGTACTATGAATGAATTTCTAATATTTTTGGAAATGGAAATGGAAATGAATATTTTTGGAAACCTAGAAATGCATGGAAATGGAAATGGACATGAACATTTTTGGAAACCTGAAAATGAAAGGAAATGATTCAAAAATGGAAAGTAAACATTTTTCGAAACCTGGAAATGTAAGAAAATGGCAAGTTTACAGAGCCGATCGAAAATTTTAGGAAACTTAGAAATGACTTAGAAATATCAAGTTTTAAAGTTTAAAATAGGAAAGTAAGGCAAGGTGGCCTTAAAAGAAAAAGTTTGTGAAATTTGACACACAAACAGGCTTGGACAAGTGGCCTGAAGATGCCACTTAGGGCCTAAGGAAATGGCGCCATATGCAGGAGGATTTGGGCCTGGGTTCGAGTCACTTGGGAAGCAAATAAAAAGATTTTTATTTTGCTTCCAGAAGCACAAGGATGGACGGCAACAAGGCTCTCAAAAAGGGAATTTTATTCTCTTTAAAATTCGGCTAATAAGTTGATAAATAAAGGATTTTTCTTTTTTTTTATTCTGGATTATTTGAGGAGATAAATGATGGATTAAATACTTTTATTTTAAATAAAGTGATAAAATTATCACATATGAGGAGTAGTGGCCAAGTAAGGGACTCTCCTATTGATAATTTCGGCTAAAGGAGGAAAGTTAAGGCTATTCTCTCATCTTTCTAAGTGTTTGCCGAAATTCCCTAGCAAACTCTCTCTGCCGAATTTTCTTCTCCTCTTTTCTTCTTCTCTTTTCTTCATTTGTCAAGCCGAAACCTCTTTGATTCCTGTTTAAGTCTCCATAGCCGAATCTCTGTGGCTTCAATCAAGGGTGCCGTCAACTGTGGTGATAAGGTAAGAAGAATGGATTCTTGTTGTTTATTCTCTTTCAACCAAGATTTGGGAACTGATTCTTTTGGTTATCTTTTGGCCGAATAATAAAGGAGGAATTTCGGGATTTCAGATCTAAGGATTTAAGGTAAGAAAAGCATGGTTTAGGCCAAAGGCCAATTGATTTAAGAGTATTAAGTGATATGGAAATCAGATTTAACATATGTGTGTAGGGATTTCAACATCTCCATAGCCAAGGGTTACTTTTCGGGATTTGAAATCACAAGGTATGTGTTCAAGATATTCGGCCAAGGCTATTTTAAATATTTAGATTTATTATCAGAAGCCGAAAACTAACTTGTGAATAAAAAAATGTTTAGCCGAATTCACAAGGGAGGAATACAAAGATCCGGCACTTGATTCTTAAAATTAATTCAGTTACAAGGTAAGTAATACAAATCCTAGTTGTATTTGGAAAAATGGCCGAATGGTCTTTTAAATAGTAAGTGATTAACTTATGTAGGATTTGAGATCTAAATCTGTAATCGGTTCTCTTCGGGATTTTCGAGGACTTCATTAAGCGAATCAGGTGTGTACTCCACACTATTTTTATAATATGAATTATGGTTGCATATCCTAAAATATATGTTAGTAGAAATATGAGCATGGCTAAAGTACCATGTAATGTTACTAAGTACTCAGGTTTACGTTTCCTACTTCTACTAGGAATATGAAAAATGTTATTCATAACATGAGAATATGATAAGAATTTGAACTATGGTATATTATGCATATTAACGGGGCATTTGGTTGTATATTGAAAGGGGAAGTGAAAAGTGGTGATTTAAAACCACAGTAATCTGAAAAGTGGTGATCTAAGACCACAGTAATCTGAAAAGTGGTTTCCTACAACCACAGATGCGGAGCCTTAAGCCCGCAAATTGGTGTGTAGCTGAAGGAGGGTCGACTTAGTAGTCCCACGGTGTGTTTGGCAGGTACGGAGGTGTGTAGCAGATGGACAACTAGGTTTGGGATTGGGAATGCATCATAACTTGTATTTCATGACTAAATATGTGACTATCGTATGCTTGATTCCATTACGATTTGGTGTGGTGTACACATTGAGTCATTTGACTCACTCGCTGTTGAAATATTTTTTCAGATGATGAGCAATAATGGACCGGGTCAGCAGGAGCTAAAGGTGGCCATGCATCGCAAGGAGAAATTTAGAGATGTAGATTTTATTTTTACTAAGTACTTTAATTTTATTTTGGGTTTTGATTGATGTAATAAGGCCATAAGGCCCAAGTTGGATTTCTTTATTTCTGTTTAAATTTTTAATTTACTATGTTACGAACTATTTTGATTAAAGTCCAGGTTAAAATTATTTATTTAAAAATAAACCCTAAACTGTTTTGCCATCGTAATTAAATGATTTCTAAGTAAAATAAGTGGGTTTCGATCTAAGCCCAACCCAAAACAATATTTTTCTAAAATTTCACAAATTTTCTCTAAGTAACAAAGAACCTTGAAACCGATTTTCTTAAGGAACATACCAGATCCGGTTTAGGCTCGTGGGCCGGGTGTGGGTGTTTCAGTAGGGTTGCTGTTGAAAGCCTGGGAGGGGTTGTTGTCTTTGATTTCCTTGGCCACCCCATGAGAAGTTGGGGTGATTCCTCCAACCAGGATTATAAGTGTTACTATAAGGGTTATTCTGAGGTCTAGAATTATTACCCATATAGTTCGTCTGTTTGCTTTCTATGCCAGGGTTGTAGGATGGATATTCTGTGTTGTTCGTCCCTCCTCCATTTGTATCGCACTGCATTACTAGATGTACCTGTGAAGAACCACACAAACCATCAATTTTCTTACTTAAAAGTTCTACCTGGTTTGAAAGCATGGTTACTATGTCGAGGTTGAAAACACTGGCGGCTTTTGTTGGCTTTGTCCTCATAACTTGCCAATAATTGTTATTCAATGCCATCTCTTCTATAAATTCATAAGCCGCTTCAGGGGTCTTGTTATTCAGGGTTCCACCGGCGGCTGAATCAATTAACTGCCTAGTTGATGGGTTCACACCATTGTAAAAGGTTTGAACCTGTAGCCACAAGGGTAAACCATGGTGAGGGCATCTTCTTAGTAAATCCTTGTATCTCTCCCATGCATCTTAAAGTGTCTCTAGATCTATCTGCACAAAAAAAGAGATATCATTCCTCAACTTTGCCGTTTTAGCCGGCGGAAAATATTTAAGTAAAATTTTTCGGTCATTTGTTCCCATGTAGTGATTGATCCTCGTGATAACAAGTTCAACCATTGTTTAGCTTTGTTCCTCAATGAAAAGGGGAACAACCGAAGGCGAATGGCATCATCAGAAACGCCATTGATTTTAAAGGTATCGCATAATTCTAGGAAATTTGCTTAGTGATTGTTGGGATCCTCATCCTGCAAACCATCAAACAGAACAAACTACTGAATCATCTGAATAGTTGATAAACTGTAAAAATAACATGTTTTAATCCCACATTTAGCATGTTTTTGGATGATTTATCCCTTGAATTATGTAATTTTGTGCTTTTAATCCTTTGTTTTCATGTATTATACTTAGAAGAGCACTGAAGGATGAAAAAAATGAGAAACGGGCCCAAAACGGAGTAAAGGGCCATATCACGAAATCAACACGGCCTGGCCATGATTCACACGGGCGTGTGCCATGGGTGTGTCCCTGACGTGAGAAAGAAGAGTTTCAGTCGGATTAGGATACTTAGAGGCAAAGAAAGCCATTCCAAAAGCCTATATAAACACCCTAGAGGCCAACCTTCAGGGGGCATCTAGTTAGGCCAAAGAGCCGAGCCAGAGGGGCTAGAATTGTAGAATTTACTCTAAGAAAGCCAGTTGATTCATCTCAAGAAGCCAAAGTCATACTCAAGACGGAAGATCTTTCTTCAATTCCTTCAGGCAGTTTTAGGGTTTTTCTTACGTTTTGTGTTATCTTTTCTTCTGAGATGTATTCTTTTATTATTATGAACTAAACCCTCAGATACCTGAAGGGGATGAAACCTAAGATGAATCTTGTTATCGTTTGCTGAACTATATGATAAATACTTGATTTGTTCTAAATTATGTGTTCATAATTCTTGTTTTGATTTTTCCGGGATATTAATTCAAGTGTGATGTGCTTAGGTGGTGGAGCAAAAGTCCCTGCCTAATAGTAGATCTATATAATTAAACAGAGTTGATCGCACGCCTAGACATAGGGTGACAAGATTTTGTCGGATTAGGGTGAAACCTAATATGAGAGTCCATAGATCGAGTTAATGCAATTCTAGGGGTTTTAATTAGAAAGAGATTTCAATTAATCAACCTAGGGTTAGACGTTAGTAGCCTCGACGGAGGTATTAATATAACTTAGGGAATCCTAAGGGATCAAGTCAAGTGAATAAATAGTCTGGTTCAGAGTTAGATAACAAGTAAAGTCTAGGTGGATTCTTCCTCGAGTATTGTCTTAATCGATTGGCATTTTTTCCCAAAGTTATTTTCCCCAATTCCTTCTCTTTGTCTTTGCTTTTTTTAGCTTAGTTGTTAGTTAATTTTAGATTAGATAAAAATTCCTTTAATTCTTAGGCTAGATAATAAAAAGAAAGTTAGTATTAGTACTTCAGGTTCCTTTGGGTTCGACAATTCGGTCTTGCCGCAGCTATACTACTATTCGATAGGTGCACTTGCCTCAAGTCGTTGTCACAGTTAGTTTCTAGGCTCGATCATTCTTTTTATAAATTTTTTAGACTCTGACACACGATCAAGTTTTTGGCGCCGTTACCGGGGAGCCAGAATATTAAGAAAGCTCAATTTTTAATACTTTAGCCAAATTATATTTATTTTATTTTTGCGATTAAATTTCATTTTTATTTTTCTAAATTTTCTTCTTTTGTTCCTTTCAGGTACCTCTAGTTTATGACTAGAAGGAACACGACAGGACCCCTAATTTATGACAGTGATTTGAAGGTACTGTTCGCAGAAATCGTAGAGAAATAAGGCGGAGCTTAAACTACATAGAAGAAGAGCAAGAAGTCGAAACTAATACCACCAAAGAGATGGCTGAGAATAATCCGCCACCTCCAGAGATGGCTGAACATCATGCTCCTAGAACTATGTATGATTATGCTAAACCTAATTTAATAGGTACTGAGTCAAGTATTGTTAGACCTATTATTGCTACAAATAATTCTGAACTGAAGCCTAACACTACACAGATGATACAACAGTTTGTTCAGTTTGATGGTTTGCAGGATGAGGATCCTAACACACACTTAGAAAATTTTCTAGAATTCTGTGATACCTTCAAAATAAATGGCATTTTTTATGATGCCATCCGTCTTCGGTTATTTCCTTTTCTTTGAGAAATAAAGTCAAACAGTGGTTGCATTCTTTTCCATGAGGATCAATCACTACATGGGATTAGATGACCGAAAAATTTTTATTCAAATATTTTCTACCAGCTAAAATGGCCAAGTTGAGGAATGATATCTCTTCTTTTGTGCAGATGGACTTAGAGACGCTTTACGATGCATGGGAGAGATACAAAGATTTGTTGAGGAGTTGCCCATACCACGGATTATCTTTGTGGCTACAGGTCCAAACTTTCTACAATGGTGTGAACCCCTCAACAAGGCAATTAATCGATTCGGCAGCCGGCGGAACTCTAAATAACAAAACTCTTGAAACAGCCTACGAGTTTATAGAAGAGATGTCATTGAATAACTATTAGTGGCAAGTTACAAGGACAAGGCCAGCAAAAGCAGCCAGAGTTTTCAACCTTAATGCAGTAACCTTACTATCAAATCAGGTAGACATGCTAAATAAAAAGTTTGATGGTTTGTGCTCCTCACATGTACATCCAGTTATGCAAAGTGAGACAAGTGGAGGCGTGGCGAATCCTAAGTACCCACCCTACGGACAGGGAATGGAGAGCGAACAAATGACCTATATGGGTAATAATTTTCGATCTCAAAATAACGTAATACTTATAATCTAGGTTGGGGAACCACCCCAATTTTTCATGGGGTGGTCAAGGAAATCAGAGAAAACAACCACCCCAAAACTTCCAACAATAGCCCTACCTACAGGAAAAGAAGTCGAACCTTGAGGAGATGCTGACAAAATTCATAGCAGTCTCAGAAACTCGTATCCAGAATATAGAAACAAAACTTGAAAAACAACAAGTATCGACACAGGAGCTCAAAGATCAAATAGGGCAGCTTGCTAAGCTGATCTCTGAAAGACCATAAGGAAGCCTACCAAGCAACACCAAGACTAACCCAAGGGAGCAAATTCAAGCCATAACAGCTCAAGATAGTGAAGGGCTAGACGAGCCCAATTTCAGGTAAGAGAATTCGGTAGAAGAAGGTAAGGTTGAGATAAGTAATAAAATTCCAAAATCGGTAATCAAAGAATACCAACCTCGCATACCATATCCCGAAGCAATAAAGAGAGACGACACAGAAGAACAGTTTGGTAAGTTTCTTAAACTTTTAAAGAAATTACATATTAACTTACCGTTTCTTGAAGCTCTTTCGCAGATGCTAGATTCAAGAAAATTTTTAAAAGAACTTTTAACAAACAAACAGGAGTTAGACGAGGAATCGCATATCGAGTTAAACGCAGTGTGCTCAGCAATGTTGCAAAATAAACTACCACATAAATTAAAAGATCCTGGGAGTTTTACAATTCCATGTTTAATTGGTAGATTATCTATTAAATGCTTTAGCTGATTTAGGGGCAAGCATCAATGTCATGCCTTATAAAATTTTTCAACAACTAGGTCTAGGGAAACCCAAACAAACTAGGATGAGCATTCAATTAGCTGATAAAACTGTTAGAATTCCTAGGGGTATAATTGAAGATGTTCTCATGAAAATTGATAAATTCGTATTCCCAGTAGACTTTGTCGTTTTAGACATGGATGAGGACAATAGTATCCCCTTAATTTTAGGAAGACCCTTTTTAGCAACTGCCAGGACTAAAATTGATGTCAGTGCAGGAGAACTCATACTTTGTGTAGGTGATGAATCAATCAGTCTTCAAGCTCTCGACTCAGCTAGGACAACGAGTAGTCAAGGTGAAAATATAAATTCTATTAATAACCATCCGGTTAAACCTTCTTTTGAGGAAGCACCGCAAAGCTACACAACTGAGACAGATCCTATACCTCATACCAACAAGGAAATAACCCATGAGGAACGAAGGCTTCAGATCGATGAACTAGACGAGTGGAAGACACGCTTCAAAGAGAAATTAGGATTACATGAAGCAGAATCAAAACCACACCAAGGGACAAACAAATTCAAAGTCGGAGATCAGGTACTGTTAGATAAAGCAGACCCTCGAATACCTCCTCCTGACCCTAATACAAATAAAGAAATCCCTTTTAGGTTACTCAATGTTTTCCCAATACGGAACGGTCGAGGTAAGTAATCCTACATTCGGTACATTTAAAGTAAACGCTACTCGAATTGAACTTCACCATAATAGTAGAACTGATAACATGAGAGAGGATGTACAACTCTTTAAGCCACCCTGATTATTCAAATGAGAGGTAAGTCTAGCTTAAGACTATAAACAAGCCCTTCTCGGGAGGCAACCTGAGCACTAACTCTATTAACTTTTACATTCCTTTATTTTTATTTTTATTTCTACTTCAGCATCTAATTATCAGCTAACCAAAAATATAGATTTTCATTCCACACGGCCTTGCACACGGCCGTGTCCGTGGCCGTGTGGGTACCACAAGTAGGAATATGGGCATGGGCCGCATCTCTATTTAAACCCCCTTTTTCCTTTCCTTTTCCCGTTATCTTTCTGCTTTCTTTTACAATTATTTACTTTTATTTTTATTTTTATTTTTATTTTTATTATTTTCTTCTTATTCTTCATAGCATTTAGATTTAACTTAGGATACAATAAAATCAGACCGGCTGCTTTGAGGACTCAAGTTCAAACGGCTCAAGGCACTCCCCACGTTTCTCTTCATTAACTCCATCCAAAATTCAGGAAGTTTCACTTCTCTCCCTATCTTTTGGCTTTATCACTATATTGTCAGTTTATCTGTCTTTGTACATTCAGGGCAATGTACATCTTAAGTGTGGAGGGGTGAATATTTATTTCGAGAAAGTGCCTAACTTTCTTCATCATTCTTAAATCCCTAAATTATGCCATGAATGATATCTTGTCTTTAAGTAATTTTCTCATATTACTAATTAGAATACAATTCCCTGTGATTCATGATTTTCTTTGATATGTTTTGGATTAAATCATTGATAATTGTGCAGTGATGATTTAAACTTTAGGAGACTAGAGAATCAAGCATGATAAGTCTATTTTCAAAAATTAAAATTCTGTTAGGTTGTCTACCTGAATCTAATTATTACCTTGAAGTTTGAAATTTACAAGGTTGATATCAAAAACCCATAATTTTTGTGAGATTTTAAGCCTTTTAAGAGCATATATTCTTTTCGTGCTCACTTTTTGATTATGAGTGTGTCAACATTGATTTGTTATTCTAGAACTTACTTTGATTATACATGTCAAGACCACACTATTGATTTGATATACAGAGATGATAAAGGCACCTAGGTTTTAACCCACTTACTCCACTAAAAGCCTACCTTCATAATTAACCCCTAGTGAACCCCTTTTGATCCTAACAACCCTTTTTATTGATTCACCCACTAATATTAACCTAAAACCCATTATGTATTTGTTATCACCATTCCTTGACTCCCTTTTTGTCGAGATTTGATTTTGAACAGTTTCCTAACTATGTTCTATATTTTAGTTGTTAAAGTTCTTTGTTATTATTGTAATGATTTGTTCTTAGAAAACGAAGTATATTCAATATTAGCTTTTGTAATTGAGCTTATACATTTGAATTCCACATCTTGAGAAGAAGCTCATGTTATTAGTATTACAAGCTTTCAATTGATGTAATTATTTAATATTAGTTCATTTTTCTAGTTAGGTAATTTATCAGGTCAGTCTCGATTCTAACCCTTTAATTCAGCCTTTACCCACACCCTTAACCAAAGCCCCGTTACAACCCTTTTTAAAGACCTTTTGATTTGTGTATCATCTCATATTATAGTGGTAGAGATTTGATTTTCAGGCAAGCTTATGGGATTAACTATTCATGTTCGACTTTTGAGTGCTTAATTTTGAACCTTAAACACTTTGAGTGATTTGACTGAATCTTTAGTGAGGATGTCAACTCTTGTCAATTTCGAATTAGAGGTAATTATTTAGGTAAAGGAAAACGCCTATGTTTCCGTGCTATAAATGTATGACTTTGATTGTTTGAATCTTTAGAACACTTTGAGTAAATTATCAATGTATGAATTATCTTTGAATTATGATTATGCATTATTAATGAATATTATGAATCAGGGAAGTTCATTTTAATTGTGAGTTGAGAATTTTGCTTGAGGACAAGCAAAAGCTTACGTGTGGGGGTATTTGATAAACAGTAATAATGACATATTTTAAGCCCACATTTAGCATGTTTTTGGATGATTTATCCCTTGAATTATGTAATTTGGTGCTTTTAATCCTTTGTTTTCATGTATTATACTCAAACAAGCACCGGAGGATGAAAAGAATGAGAAACGGGCCCAAAATGGGGTAAATGGGCCATATCACGAAATAAACACAGCCTGGGCCCAAGACCACACGGTCGTGCCTCATTAATAGACTCAACATGGCCTAGCCACGATTCACACGGGCGTGTGCCATGGGCGTCTCCCTGACGTGAGAAAGAAGAGTTTCAGTTGGATTAGGGTACTTAGAGGCAAAGAAAGCCATTCCAAAAGCCTATATAAACACCCTAGAGGCCAACCTTCAGGGGGCGTCCAGTTAGGCCAAAGAGCCGAGCCAGAGAGGCCAGAATTGTGGAATTTACTCGAAGAAAGCCAGTTGATTCATCTCAAGAAGCTGGAGTCATACTCAAGACGGAAGATCTCTCTTCAATTCCTTCAGGGAGTTTTAAGGTTTTTCTTATGTTTTGTGTTATCTTTTCTTCTGAGATGTATTCTTTTATTATTATAAACTAAACCCTCAGTTACCTGAAGGGGATGAAACCTAAGATGAATCTTGTTATCGTTTGCTGAACTATATGATAGATACTTGATTTGTCCTTAATTATGTGTTCTTAATTATTGTTTTGATATTTTCAGGATATTAATTCAAGTGTGATGTGCTTAGGTGGTGGAGCGAAAGTCCCTGCCTAAGAGTAGATCTAGCATAATTAAGCGGAGTTGATCGCACGCCTAGAGATAGGGTGACGAGATTTTGTCGGATTAGGGTGAAACCTAATATGGGAGTCCATAGATCGAGTTAATACAATTCTAGGGGTTTTAATTAGAAAGAGATTTCAATTAATCAACCTAGGGTTAAACGTTAGTAGCCTCGACTGAGGTATTAATATAACCTAGGGAATCCTACGGATCAAGTCAAGTGAATAAGTTGTCTGGTTCAGAGTTAGATAACAAGTGAAGTCTAGGTGGATTCTTTCTCAGGTATTGTCTTAATCGATTGGTTTTTTTTTTCCCAAAGTTATTTTCCCCAATTCCTTCTCTTTGTCTTTGCATCTTTAGCTGAGATGTTAGTTAATTTTAGATTAGATAAAAATTCCTTTAATTCTTAGGCTAGATAATAAAAAGAAATTTAGTATTAGTATTTCAAGTTCCTTTGGGTTCGACAATCCGGTCTTGCCATAACTATACTAATGTTCGATTGGTGCACTTGCCTCAAGTCGTTGTCACAGTTAGTTTCTAGGCTTGATCATTTTTTTTATAAATTTTTAAGACTCTGACACACGATCAATAGTGTTAGGTTTCAGTTCAAAATTATTTGCAGCAATATCAGGTCTAACAATACTTGATTCAGTTCCTGTTAAATTAGGTTTAGCATAATCATACTGAAACACCCCCAAACCCGGCCCACGAGCCTTGACCGGATCTGGAATGTTCCTTGAGTAAAAACAGTTCAAAACTTTTTGAATACTTTGGAAAATTCGGATGGTTTTGAAAGAAATTTTAATTTGTGTTGGGCTCGGGTTGGAAACAAGTTTATTTATTTGAAATCTAGGTTTTTATAAAACTTTACTGTTGAATTTCGAACTTACATGTTAAAGGTAAAAATCGAGTTCTTAGAGTTTACCATCTTAATTGAAAATCATTTGTGTTAGGTGACAAAACATATGAGGGTTTATTAAAAAAAAAAGAATTTAAATAACCTTTGACTTAACAATAGTAGGATCGTGATAAAATAAATAAAATCAACCATAAAACAATTAAGTACTATTGGCCTTATTACAAATGAAAACAATCCCGAAAATAAATCCAAATACTTTAAATGTAAAAGTCCAAAATTTAAATAAATTCCAAACTGAGCGTGGCCACCACTAAGCTCCCGCCGACCCGGTCTATCACAGCGATCGTCACACGAAAAACATTCCCAGCGGGGTGATTCAAACAGACCCAATGTGTAACCAACACTAAATCTCATCGATTCAGGCATGTCAAATCATATAATACAAATGTATATAACAGATGAAAGTAGTGATGCAAACCCGAACCCAAACCTAGGTACCATCCGCTACACATCACCCGTACCAACCTGCACACCGTGGGGACTACTAAGTCAACCCTCCATCCGCTACACACATCATCGAAGGCGCAACACTACGATCGACGTGCTCATCGCCCTTATAAAATTCGTGGCATAGCCATCAGATAAAATATTTGTGACATGAGTCACCACATTCAGATAATGTGACCGAAGTCACCACATTCACTTCCCCATTCATATAACCCCTATGCCACATGTCATACGAATATGCATATGTCACATTCCTATTTCACATTCTTACAGTTTCACATATGTGCCACAACAGATCTCATTATAATCCTAGTAAGAGTAGGAAAACGCACCTGAGTACATTATACCATTGCATGGTACCTTAGCCATATTTTTCACATTCTTATTAACATTTATTAAAACATATCCATGAATCTATTAAGGTTTAGAGTGGGGTACACACCTGATATATTTATCGGTTTCACCGAAATCCCGAAGAATCCCGATCTAATGCTCTAGATCTTAGTCCCTTGCTGCCGATTTCACTGCTAATCAAATCTCGAAACTTGTGATGTTCCTTCTTGCAATCGGCTAGATACTATATCACTTAACTAATTAGTTTTCGGCTTTTGAATAAATAAGAAACAGATCTAAATACCAAAATAGGGCCTTGGCCGAATGTCAGATTCACTTACCTTGTGAATCTTAAATCCCGAAAATTGTCACTTCTTTGTCGTACTGTCGAAATCCTTATAGATATGTGTTAGATCAATTTCTAACATGTAATCATAACAAATGGCCCTTGACCGAATATTACACATGCCTTACCTTAGATATTGAAATCCCGAAACCTCCTTATAGTCGACTAGAGATAGATCCCAAAAGAGTCCTTCATAGTTTCAGCCAAAGACATTGATAGAGTTAGATTTCCTAGTTTTCGACAAGGCTAAAAGGAAAAAAATGAAAACCGAATGACAATTGGCCCTTACCCTTAATACAAAAGTCGACAGCACCTTTGCTTGAAGCCCCAAAGATATTCGGCTATGGCCTAGATGTAGATCAACAATTTCGGCTCTTGAGGCTTAATGAGAGATTGACTAGGGGTTATTGGTATATTCGGTTTTGACAAAATAAAAGAAGAAAAGAGTCACTAGAGAATTCGGCAATGGTGGAATAAGGAGAAGGAGAATTCGACTAGAACAATTAGAAGAGAAAGAAGAGAAAAGTGCTAGCTTGGAGAGAAAAAAGAAAACAAAAGGAGGCTAAAATTTCTTTATGAAATTCGGCTACTCCTCTTCTATTTTGACCGAAAATCACCCCTAGAAAGAGTCCCCCATTCGGCCACAACATCCCTCCCTTATTTTCCTCCTATTTTATCTCTTCTTCACTTATTCAAAATAAAAAAAATAAATCCTCAATTATCATCTGCTTTAGCCAAAATTTTCAAGGGAGTTGGACCTCATCTTAAACTCCTTCCCCAGTCTCCCTTTGCCGTCCACTACCTCCCCTTGTGTCGAAAAAATAAAACTTCATTTAGCTTCCCACGCGACTCGATCCTAGGCCCTTCCTCATAGCCCATGGCGTCATTTCCAGAGGCCTTAAGTGGAACCTCCAAGCCACTTAACCAAGCCTATTTGTGTGTCAAATCTCCCCTATATTTTCTCTTAAGGCCCCTCTGCTTCAGTTCCCTCTTTTAAACTTTAAATCAAGTAATTCCTAAGGCATTCACTACACTCTAGGGTTCACAAAAGTCATAAAACACATTATAACACACAAAGGCATGCTATTTCATATTTAAGAAAAATGCACAAGGCCAATTTCAGGATATTACAGTTCTACCCCCTTAAATTAATTTCGTCCTCGAAATTACCTGGCCGAAGTAAGTGAGGGTATTGCTGTCGCATTGCCTCTTCTGGCTCCTACGAAGCTTTCTCCGATCCATGATTGCGCCATAACACTTTGACTAGGGGAACCGATTTCCTTCGTAGTACTTTCACATCTTGCTCTAAGATCTGAATCGGCTCTTCTTCGTAGGATAGATCTGGTGTAACATCCCAAAATTGGGCCTAGGAGAATTGAGCCCAATGGGCCTTAGGCGTAGTAGCGTTTAAATTTTCAAAGAATAAGAGATCGGCTTAAATGCAAGTTAGACTTATTAGATAAGTGATTTTGGAAGATTAGAGGGCTTCTATGAAGTCCCGGGATCAAATATTGGCTTTGGGGAAATTTTGGTTTTAGGTGAAAAAAAAAACCCTGGAAGTTGGCAGATAGGCCTTAAGAATAAAATATGGAGAAAAATGACACAAGTGGAGTGTGTGGTGTAGTGGCAAAGTGACGCCACATTAGAGACAAGGGAAAGACGCATACAAGGAAGGAAGGAGGTCCAAGGTTCAAGTCTTGGCTTTTGCATTTTGGTTTCTTTTTGCTTGGACCTTAGAATTTGGCCCATAGTTTATATTTAGTTGCGCATGGTTTAAGACACAAGAGGAGCTTGTGGCCAAGTGGTTAGCAGCGTGGATTATGCTACAAGGAGCCTAGGTTCGAATCTCATGAGAAGCAAGGAGTATTTATTTTATGGATTGGACGGCAAGAGTTTCATTGAATTTAAACTCTCTTGTGAAAGGATCCCACATCGGAAAGACACAAAGAATGAAGGTGAAGAGCTAGCTATATAAGGAGCATCCTAGAAGGAGAGTAAACACATCTTGGGGCGTTTGGGCACAAGAGTGGTGGGAGCGCGGATTAGCCCAGAGTCCTATCGGTGTGTAACTCTCTCTACTCTAGTTGTAGAGCGGCAAAATGCCGAAAATGGTTACACGGCATTAGTAGCCACACTGAGCGCGTGCGGCGCGCATGTGGGGCTTCACGCGATAGTTGAGGCCATCGTGTAGTATTCTCGTGGGTTGGGTCGCTTGGGCCTCGATGGGCGAAGTGGGCCCAATGGGCCCGTGGGCCCATATGAGTAAATTGCATGATTGGTTAGTATATGTTGAACTAGACTAGGTGGAAGTTATATACGTGGCTAAATTCGTGCTAGGTGGGCCACATGAGCGTGTGGGGCGGATGGATGGGCCGAAATCGAGTTTTAGGCCCAATCGTCCTCAGATGACCGGAAATGGTATTTGAGTCGCTAGTGGTGACATTAGGCCTTCGGAAAGGCCATTTCAGTTGTGAATTTACGAAAATACCCTTAGTAGGTAAAATTACGATTATACCCTTAGAGGTTGATTAGCATGATTATGTTGTTTAGTTTTGGCCGATTGTAGGGGAAGGCTTGATCTCGCATATCTCGAGTTGTGGCTAGTGCTCGAAAAGTGTTAAGGAAGGGGGATCTAGTGCGTTAGATCTTGATCTCCAGAGATTTGATAGTCGTATTAGTAAACGGTGTGTAAACTAACACACTTCTTGCTTTGTATATGTTTGATAAACTGATTGATTGAAAAAATCGAAACAGTATGGTTGAGTGATATGATACCCTATGGGGTATGTGCACGGATTCAGGTAAGTCCGTTTCATTATGAGTACTGTTATTGATACATGATGTCATGATTTATGATGTATGTGCTATGAGATGCAACGTTAAACATGTTTGCATGATTTGAATACTATACATGAGTTGGTATAATGATGGGTGATATGAGAGGAGGGGCGGTGATATTTTTGTCTTTGCGAGCACACGGTGTTTTGGTAACACAACTTTGTGACTTTGGGTCACCAGAGGTTTGGCACCTCAGGAGGTTTGGGCACCTCGCCTCGTCGTCCCGTGGTTTCGCACCACGGTGGGTTGGCCCCACAAGGCGGTATTGAGGATTGACGCCGGTGATTTGGTATCACACGATGGGTTGGCCCCATCACCCGATTATCGTGGCCGGTCACGGTGGTTTGGTACCACATTTGTGTCTTTGGGACACGGAGGTTTGGCACCTCATTGCGACTCGTCCCCGTGGTTGGACACCACCGTGGGTTGGCCCCACCAGAGAGATACTGGGATTGTCGCTAGTGATTTGGTATCACACGATGGGTTGGCCCCATCATCGGATTTGTGACTTCGGTCACGGTGATTTGGTATCACAAAGCGTGTCTTTGGGACACCGGTGGTTTGGCACCACATTGACGGATATCGTGTCTTTGGGACACCGATGTTTTGGTAACACATTGTGACTATATGTCACCGGTGGTTTGGCACCACCGGTGGTTTGGTACCACCTGGGGTAGAAAAGGTGTATGGATGGTTAGGATTGGGTGCATATTGATTGGATGCATGATGGTTATGTTTATGTTGCATATGATATTTTGCTAATCCAGGAAAAGGGTGGCACACTTTGAGTCTTGGTGACTCACCTTTTTCCTTTAACCATTTTCTGTGTATTGCATAAGGTGGACCAGGGATCGGAGAGGACAAGGTGGCCTATGCCGAAGATGATGATTTAATATTTTATGTTTGGTTTTGATATAAGTACTTTATTTGAATTATTGGGTTGTAATAAAGGCCATTTTATTATTTGGTATTACTTGATTATGGTTTTGTTATTTTAAATTCTTATTAACTCAAAAATGTTTTCACACAACAAAAGAAATTACATGAGTTTTAAGTAAGAGGAATTCGTTTTACTCACATATCTGATATAGTTTTCAAAATTGAATTCTTTCATGCTTTATGCTAAGTTAACGAGGTTTTTCAACCGTCTTTCCGCAATAACATAACCAGATTCGGTCGTAGTGAATGGGCCGGGTTTGGGGATGTTACATCTGGCCTTAGCTCCACCTCTTCAACCAGAACTACATGAGATGGATCCGATCGATAACGACGTAGCATGGAAACATGGAATACGTCATGCATCTGCTTCAACTCCGGCGGCAACTCTAACTGGTATGCTACTGGTCCAACTCGCTTCAATATCCGGTAAGGTCCTATAAATCTTGGACTTAGTTTTCCTTTTCGACCAAATCTTATCACCTTCTTCCAAGGCGAAACTTTAAGGAACACTTGATCTCCCACATCAAATTCTATTTCCTTTCGTTTGAGATCTGCTTACAACTTCTGCCTGTCAGATGCCTCCTTCAACTGTGCCCGAATTATCTCAACCTTCTCTTCGGATTCCGCCACAATCTCTGGACCCAAAACTCGACGTTCCCCTAATTCTGTCCAACACGAAGGAGTGCGACACTTCTGTCCATACAACGCTTCATACGGTGCCATCCGAATACTGGCCTGATAGCTATTATTGTACGAAAATTCTGCTAAAGGCAAATAATCTTCCCAACCTCCTCTGAAGTCTATCACACAGCCTCTTAACATATCCTCTAACACTTGGATTACCCGTTCAGATTGCCCGTCAGACTGTGGATGAAAAGCCGTAGTGAAATCCAATTTGGTGCCTAAAGCCTGATGTAGTGCTTTCCAAAACTGAGACGTAAACCTTGGATCCCTATCTGAGATGATCGACACCGGTACTCCATGCAACCTTACAATCTCTGCCACATATAACTTCGCCAACTTCTGTAAACAATAGTCAACCCACACCGGAATGAAATGCGCAGACTTTGTCGACCAATCCACTATCACCCATACCGAGTCCTTCTTAGTAGGCGTAAGGGGAAGCCCACTAACGAAGTCCATGGTGATTCTCTCCCACTTCCACTGCGGAATCATTATCGGTTGAGGCAATCCTGACGGAACTTGGTGTTCAGCCTTAACTTGCTGACACATCAAACACTTACCGATAAATTCGGTAACTTCTTGTTTTAGACCAGGCCACCAAAATTGTTCCCTTAAATCTCTATACAACTTAGTACCTCCAGGATGCATAGCATAAAGGCTACTATGCGATTCCTGAAGAATTCTCCACCTAAGTTCCTCCTTCTTCAGCATACAGATCTTACCTTTGAAACACAATACTTCACCACTGGACATACTGTAATCCTCTAACCCACTATTCTGAACTTGTCGCATCTTAGCACTTAGATCCTCATCAGCCAACTGACCCTCTTTTACCTCACTCAACCACGTCGGTTTGACTTGCAACTCTGCCAACAGGCTTCCATCATCATACAAACTCAGATGTGCAAACATCGCCCGCAGATCTGTCACCACTTTCCGACTTAAGGCATCTGCTACCACATTCGCCTTGCCCGGGTGGTACTCTATGGAACAATCATAATCCTTTAGCAACTCCACCCACCTTCGCTGTCTCAGGTTCAACTCCTTCTGAGTCAACAGATACTTAAGGCTCTTGTGGTCTGTGTAGATCACCAACTTTTCTCCATACAGATAATGCCTCCATACCTTAAGAGCAAAGACCACTGCCGCCAATTCCAAGTCATGAGTCGGGTAGTTAACCTCTTGAAGCCTTAACGGTCGAGACGCATAAGCGACCACTTTCTCGTCTTGTATTAATACACATCCTAATCCTGTATGGGAAGCGTCACAGTACACCACAAAATCCTTCCCTGCCTCAGGCTGAATTAATACCGGTGCTTCAGTCAAAACCCTCTTAAGCTGCTCAAATCTCTCTTGTTATTTATTCGTCCATACAAAAGGTACCTCCTTCCTTAACAACTTCGTCAAAGGTGCGGCTATTGATGAGAACCCTTCCACAAACCTTCTGTAGTAGCCTGCCGATCCCAAGAAACTTCGAACCTCAGCCACAGACTTAGGTGGTTTCCAATCTAGCACTGCCTTGATCTTCCTAGGATCCACCCTTATTTCTTCCGCAGATACCACATGCCCTAAGAAAGCAACTTCCTTCAGCCAAAATTCACACTTACTAAATTTGGCATAGAGCTTTTTCTCCCTTAGCACTTGCAACACAATCCGAAGATGCTCATCATGTTCCTCCTCAGACTTGGAGTACACTAGGATGTCGTCGATGAACACAACGACGAACCTATCCAAGTAGGGTTGGAAGACCCGGTTCATCATATCCATGAACGCGGCTGGGGCGTTCGTTAAACCAAACGGCATCACTAAGAACTCGTAGTGCCCGTATCTTGTTCGGAAAGCCGTCTTATGGATATCCGCCTCCTTCACCTTAAGCTGATGATATCCCGACCGTAGATCTATCTTCGAAAATACTGTTGCCCCCTTCAGCTGATCGAACAAGTCATCGATCCTTGGCAAAGGATACTTGTTCTTGATGGTCAGCTTATTTAGCTGACGATAATTTATGCACATACGCATAGTTCCGTCCTTCTTCTTCACAAACAAGATCGTGCTCCCCATGGAGACACACTGGGTCGAATAAACCCACGATCGAGTAACTCTTGGATCTGAGCCTTGAGCTCAACCAACTCTTTTGGTGCCATTCGATACGGGGCAATTGACACAGGAGCTATTCCTGGTAGCAAGTCAATTCCAAATTCCACTTCCCTATCTGGGGGTATTCCAAGTAATTCCTCCGAAAAGACATCCACAAACTCCCTTACTGTCCTTACTCCACTAACTCCCTCTTTCTTAGCATCCAACGCGCTAACAAAAGTCAAGAAAGCCTTGCACCCTTTCCAAACCATCTTTACAGCCTTAAATGCTAAAACTACATTAGACAAGTAGTTTCTTCTTTCTCCGATTATAACTATCACTTCATCCTCTGGGGTCTTTAATTCCATTCGCTTGGCTGCACAATCCAACACAGTCCGCTGTTCCACTAGCCAATCCATGTCGAGTACGAGATCGAATTCTCCGAAAGGTAGTTCCATTAAGTCGGCAGGAAAGTTCACTCCCTGAATCTCTGGAGGTACACTCCGAAAGATTTTATTCACCACTACAATTTGACCTAGTGGGCTTACTACAGTCATCTCCCTAGCAGAAAGTTCAGAGGCTATGCCTAGTGTTTCCACCACACTACATGCAACATAAGAATGGGTCGAGCCCATATCAATCAAAGCAACATAATATTTACCGAATAAAAAAAACGTACCGATTATGACGTCCGTTGCGTCTCTATCCTCCCTCCAGTGACCGCATACACTAGACCCGGCTGTCTTGCCTCTGTATTACCAATGCCTCTTCCAGGTGTTCCACGTCCTTTTCCAGCATTGTTACCTCTACCATTTGGACCACGACGACGGCCGAGGTCGTTGTCCACCTCGCCACCGATGATTAGCTCCACGACTCGTGTGGGTCGACTCCCGTCTATCTTTATCGGACAGTACTTAATCATATGGTCCTTAGACACACACTTGAAGCATCCTTCTATCTTTTTCCAGCACTCTCCTAAGTGCATTTTCCCATATTGAGTACAAGTACGATACTGCCCTCCGGTACCAGCTTGTTGACCACGCGGCCCCTCAGCTCTAGGCCTCTTTTGAACATTCCCAGACGATCCTGATGATCCAAAACCTCTCTTCTGTCTATTCCGATCAGAGTTCTACCTTACAGAGTCTTTAATTCCTTCGGCTACCTTAGCCTTTTCTACCAACGCGGCAAACTCACGCTCCTGATGTGGGGCTATCAGCAACCTCAAGTCATCCCTTAGTCCGTCTTCAAACCGGACACATCGCTCATGCTCCGTAGCCACTACTCCTCGAGCATACCGGCTCAACCTCAGAAATTCAACTTCGTATTCTGCTACAGATTTATTCCCTTGAACCAGCCCCAGGATTGCCTTCCTCTGCGCATCAGTGTAACATGTGCCAACATATTTCTTTTGATACGCCGTCTTAACATATTCCCAAGTCAGATCCTCAGCTGTGGCACCATCCCGAACTGTTAACCACCATTGATACGCTTCATCGCGTAGCAGCGCCACCATTCCTTTCAGTTTCTCTTCAGGGGTTAAGTCGAGCTCGTCCATAATTTGTTCCGTCACCTCCAACCAATACTCAGCCGTACTGGGTGCCACACCGGGTACGCCACGGAATACCTTAGCTCCGTTGGCTCGGAGTCGCTCGGGTACAGATTTCTGAGCTCCCATATTTCCTCTAGCACCAGCCACCATTTCAAGAACTCGTAGCACGACTGCGATACAAAGATCATCTCCCGCCCGATCTTCTTCATTCAAAGACCTGCGGTGGTGGTGGTGGTGGTACTTCATTCTCAGATCCTTGACCCGACCTAGAGGGTTCCGACACGGTCATTCAGCCTCGATCGCGTCCATGAACATTACGACCACATCCCCTAGAGCTCATGTCTACGTTCGCGTTTGCATTAGTCCTTGTTCCACTGATTATTCGCGAAGAAATTTTATGAAAGGAGTTTAATAGCAGTTCTTTCGATCAATCAAAGTCTTCGTTCAAGTTTTCTATCCTAATTCAGAGGAGCACATTCATTCAAGCATTCATTTAGTAGTATCTACCACACACATTCATTACCCTAACATCTTTGTCTTATTCCTATCCCAAGGGTATTTTCGTCATTTTTCCTACAGGGGTATTTTGGTAATAAACTGGGGTCCATTTATAAATCTTAATAAATCAAGGCACTTTGAAATTCTCAAACCTCAAGGGTACTTTTGTAAATTTTCTTAAATTAGGGGTATGGCAGAAATTTTTAAAATTGGGGGTCATTTTGGTAATTTTGTAAATCAGGGGTAACTTGGTAAACTTTCCAAATCAAGGTGTCTTGGTATTTCACAAAGATAAGATTTTTGGACATTTTTGCAAAATCAAAAAATTTTATTAAAATCAGGGGTAGTATGGTAATTTTGAACTAGGTTTTGCTACAATTTAAAGGGGTAATTTGGTGATTTTAAAACCGAAGTTTTTATAAAAATACAGCTAATCCCTTTCGGGTTTTAGTTATCGAGTTTAGCCCGTGAATAAGTCCTCTTGGTTAGGGTGAACCATAGCTACGCATCAGGTAGGATTCCAGCGAAGAGGAGATGAATCACTAGGACTGCTTAAGTAACATGCTCTTCCGGATCCAATCCTAGACATGCGCACAATGGTTGCCACACCCTAACTCGGCGACTTAGTCACAGGTTTGTTTACTTAGGCACTTAAGTCTTATGTGATTGTTGGGGTAAACTAGTCCTAGGGTTCAAGTACCTATCATACTATTCTACGTTCCATTTCTACCCTTCTACAGTTCATACTATAAATCACACAAATGAATAGGGGTACTTATCTGGTGGACTTCGGGTCGGAGACTTGGGTGCCATGCCTGAAAAACCTGCTCTTTTCATAAAAAAAACTTGTTTGGGCCTTATTTTAAAAATGTTATGGGCTTTAAACCCAAGGCCGGGAGTTTAAACCGGGCTTTGATACCAAACTGAAACACCCCCAAACCCGGCCCACGAGCCTTGACCGGATCTGGAATGTTCCTTGAGTAAAAACGGTTCAAAACTTTTTGAATACTTTGGAAAATTCGGATGGTTTTGAAAGAAATTTTAATTTGTGTTGGGCTCGGGTTGGAAACAAGTTTATTTATTTGAAATCTAGGTTTTTATAAAACTTTACTGTTGAATTTTGAACTTACATGTTAAAGGTAAAAATCGAGTTCTTAGGGTTTACCATTTTAATTGAAAATCATTTGTGTTAGGTGACAAAACATTTGACGGTTTATTAAAAAATAATAATTTAAATAACCTTTGACTTAACAATAGTAGGATCGTGATAAAATAAATAAAAGTAACCATAAAACAATTGAGTATTATTGGCCTTATTACAAATGAAAACAATCTCGAAAATAAATCCAAATACTTTAAATGTAAAAGTCCAAAATTTAAATAAATTCCGAACTGAGCATGGCCACCACTAAGCTCCTGCCGACCCGGTCCATCACTGATCGTCACCTGAAAAACATTCTCACAACGGGGTGAGTCAAACAGACCCAATGTGTAACCAACACTAAATCTCATCGATTCAGGTATGTGAAATCATATAATACAAATGTATATAACAGATGAAAGTAGTGATGCAAACCCGAACCCAAACCTAGGTACCATCCGCTACACATCACCCGTACCAACCTGCACACCGTGGGGACTACTAAGTCAACCCTCCATCCGCTACACATCATCAAGGCGATCAGCTGCATCGGCGTGCTCATCGTCCATATAAAATTCGTGGCATAGCCACCAGATAAAATATTTGTGACATGAGTCACCACATTCAGATAATGTGACCGAAGTCACCACATTCAGATATTGTGGTGTAAAACCACCACATTCACTTCCCCATTCATATAACCCCTATGCCACATGTCATACAAATATGCATATGTCACATTTCTATTTCACATTCTTACAGTTTCACATATGTGCCATGACAGATCTCATTATAATCCTAGTAGGAGTAGGAAAACGTACCTGAGTACATTGTACCATTGCATGGTACCTTAGCCATATTTTTCACATTCTTATTAACATTTATTAAAACATAGCCATGAATCTATTAAGGTTTGGAGTGGGGTACACACCTGATATATTTATCAATTTCATCGAAATCCCGAAGAATCCCGATCTAATGCTCTAGATCTTAGTCCCTTGCTGCCAATTCACTGCTAATCAAATCTCGAAACTTGTGATGTTCCTTCTTGCAATCGGCTAGATACTATATCACTTAACTAATTAGTTTCCAGCTTTTGAATAAATAAGAAACAGATCTAAATACCAAAATAGGGCCTTGGCCGAATGTCAGATTCACTTACCTTGTGAATCTTAAATCCTGAAAATTGTCACTTCTTTGTAGTACTGTCGAAATCCCTATAGATATGTGTTAGATCAATTTCTAACATGTAATCATAACAAATGGCCCTTGACCGAATATTACACATGCCATACCTTAGATATTGAAATCCTGAAACCTCCTTATAGTCGATAGAGATAGATCCCAAAAGAGTCCTTCATAGTTTCGGCCAAAGACATTGATAGAGTTAGATTTCCTAGTTTTCGACAAGGCTAAAAAAAAATGAAAACTGAATGACAATTGGCCCTTACCCTTTATACAAAAGTCGACAGCACCTTTGCTTGAAGCCCCAAAGATATTTGGCTATGGCCTAGATGTAGATCAACAATTTCGGCTCTTGAGGCTTAATAAGAAATCGACTAGGGGTTATTAGTATATTCGGTTTTGACAAAATAAAAGAAGAAAAGAGTCACTAGAGAATTCAGCAATGGTGGAATAAGGAGAAGGAGAATTCGGCTAGAACAATTAGAAGAGAAAGAAGAGAAAAGTGCTAGCTTGGAGAGAAAAGAGAAAGCAAAAGGAGGCTGAATTTTCTTTATGAAATTCGGCTACTCCCCTTCTATTTTGACCGAAAATCACCCCTAGAAAGAGTCCCCCATTCGGCCACAACATCCCTCCCTTATTTTCCTCCTATTTTATCTCTTCTTCACTTATTCAAAATAAAAAAATAAATCCTCAATTATCATCTACTTTAGCCGAAATTTTCAAGGGAGTTGGACCTCATCTTAAACTCCTTCCCCAGTCTCCCTTTGCCGTCGACTACCTCCCCTTGTGACGCAAAAATAAAACTTCATTTAGCTTCCCACGCGACTCGATCCTAGGCCCTTCCTCATAGCCCATGGCGTCATTTCCAGAGGCCTTAAGTGGCGCCTCCAAGCCACTTAACCAAGCCTATTTGTGTGTCAAATCTCCCCTATATTTTCTCTTAAAGCCCCTCTGCTTTAGTTCCCTCTTTTAAACTTTAAATCGAGTAATTCCTAAGGCATTCACTACACTCTAGGGTTCACAAAAGTCATAAAACACATTATAACACACAAAGGCATGCTATTTCATATTTAAGAAAAATGCACAAGGCCAATTTCAGGATATTACACATACATAGTACGAGGAGCAGGACTTTAATTCACCGGGTTGGCGGGAACCACAGGAGGTAGCGGATTGTTATCAGCCATCTCTTTGGTAGTGTTGGTATCGTCCTCTTGCTTTTCTTCTATGTATTAAGGCTTCGCCTTATTTCTCTGCAGTTTCTGCAAACTGTACTTTCAATTTCACTATAAAAAACCAAGGGTCCTGACGGGTTCCTTCTAGTCATAAACTAGAAATACCTACCAGGAACAAATAAAGAAAAATTATTAAAGTTTAGTTTTCCTAATATCTTAGTCCCCGGCAATGGTGCCAAAAATTTTATGGAACTCGAAAGTAGCTATTATTTTGACAAAGGCAAGCGCACCTATCGAATAGTAGTATAGCTGTGGTGAGTCCGGAATATCGTATCCTCAAGGACCAAGAGTACTAGTATTAACTATCTTTTCATTACCTAGCCTAATAAGTAAGGGGATTTATTTTTAATCTAAAATTAACTAACTAATTTAACTAACTATGAATGCGGCAGAGAGTAAATTGGGAAAATACTTTTAGACAACTTTATATGAGATAGGCAATACCTAAGGAAGAATCCACCTAGACTTCACTTATTACTTTTGATTCATGCAATTTATTCACTTGGCTTAATCTGTAGAAATCCCTAAATTATATTAATACCTTTTTCAAGGCTACTAACAACTGACTCTAGGTTGATTAATTGAAATCTCTTTCTAATTAAAACCCCTCTTGTCGCATTAACTCGATCTATGGATTCCTTTATTAGTTTTGACCCTAATTCGGTAGATTTTCATCGCCCTATTTCTAGGGTTGCAATCAACTTTGCTTAATTGTGTTGTCCTACTCTTAAATAGGGACTTTTGCTCCACTAAATAAGCACATTCGACCTGAATCAATAACTTGAATTATCAAAACAAGAATAAGAACTCACAATTAAGAATAAGCACAAGTATTTATCTCATAAATCAAATAATAATAAGATCTGTCTTAGGTTTCATCCCCTTAGGTATTTAAGGGATTTAGTTCATACTAAAAGAGAGAAACATCATAAAAGAGGAAAAACAAAAAAACATAAGAAAACCAAAAAACTCCTAAAGAACTTGATGGGAGATCTTTACTCTTGATGGAGATCCTTCTCCTAATGTTGTTCCTGACGGCTATCTTAGAGTATTTTCTCCTACTCGGCGTCTATTCGACATCCTATCGAACTCCTTTTTTAGGTTGCCCCCTAGGGTGTTTATATAGGCTTTGAGATGCCTTACTTGGCTCACAAGTATCCTATTCCGACTAGAATTCATCCTAGTTTCGGCAGGGACACGCCCGTGTGACACGTTCGTGGTCGATAGCGCAGGCCATGTTCGATCCTGTTAGTCACACACGGCCGTGTGGTCCACCGGTGTGCAATGGTCCAAGCCGTGTAGGCCCATTTTGTCCCTTTTTTTGGCTCGTTTCTCGTTCTTTTCGACTCTCTAAGCTCTCCTGAGTATAAAACATGAAATTAAGAGATTAGGAGCATCGAATTCATCAAATCCAATGGAAAATCATCCAAAATTAAGCCAAGCATGGGGTTAAACTATGTGTAAATTATAGTTTATCACCATTCATACTTGGTATCATCTTAGGAATATGATGATTATCATTTTAACCATTTGGATTATCATTAAGACTAGAAACAATCCCGTTCCTAGCCATTTTTCACAGTTCTTTCCACCTTATTCCTAAAATTCTTTCAATCTCTGGGTCAAAAGGATATTCTTTGTTAGCATGAATGCCTCTTCTCATGTATTGATGGCAAACATGTGGAAATTAAAGTAAACTAAGTTAAATAAAACTAATGGAATTAAGTAAAATAACCAAACCAAATTACACCAAATTGTCGATCCCCGGCAACGATGCCAAAAACTTGTCGCGTGTGAAATGATGTTCGAATTGTGCAAGTATACATGTCGAATCAAGTAATAAAGTGATGAGTGAGTATCGTTCCCACGAGGATCGGGTTGAGGCACAGAAGTGGTCAAGTTATTATAATAAAATGCAATTAATGCTATGGTAAAGCTATGGTAACTATGTAGCGACAATTAAAGAAATAATCATGTATGTAATATGTAGAATTAAATAAAAATAATTTAATCAAACACCGATTCCCTAACAACAACGACAACAACTTGACCGCCTCTCCCTCGACCACATAGTGAGAGAGAGAAATCAACACTCGAGAATTAAGTACAACATAAAAATCGCGACCTTATTGCAAGTGTGACAGGTCAGTTGTAATATTTGTAGTGTGACAATGGAACACTAGAATATGCCAAGGACCGAATCCAAGAGAATCATGGATTTAACAATTTCTAAATAACATGTGTGTAAAATAAAGAGTCTGACTAGCTAATTGCAAAAAAATATATTACAAAAAATTATAAAATTAAGAGAAATTAATCTAGTTTACTATCTAGCCTTTAAGAACTAAGTTGTAAAACATGCAAAGTTACGAAATTAACAATTAAATAACAAACGGTGGTTGGTTGACAATGATGTGGTTCACTAATCCTTGAATTAGGGATCCAAATCACTTAAACTCCTAAAATGGCTCCATTTTACCTCTTAATTTCCATTTTATCAAGTTTGACAAATTAATCCAGATTATCTCTCGATCTCATCGGATAAGCTAGGACTACTGAATTGGTGCCCAACAAGATCTCCTTTCATCCAAAAACCATCTCATCAGATCTCTATCAACGAACCCTTTAAAGATTTAGCTACTCTTACTGGAAATAAAATTAACAACCATGAAAATGAAAAATAAAGAAACCATGAAAGCAAAGCTTGAGAAAAATATAAAAGTTGGGATTTTTATGCAAGAAAACTTAAAGGGTATGTAAAACAAACCAATTAACAAGAAAATCTAAGGCAATAAACATAAAAAGGAACAAACTTTAACAAATGCAAAGTAAGAGAAACCGAAATACATTAAACTAAATCTAAAAATGTCTTACAACCAAGGTATAGGGACTAAAAGTGAAAATAAAACTAAGCTACAGTGATAACTAACTTAACTAACACTAAGGATAACTAAAACAAGAAGAAAACTTATTGGGTAATGTAAAATCTACAGCTAAAGAAATGAAAATAAGAAACCTTAGAAAGAGAGGAAGGAAAGCTAAGAGAAAATCTAAGTAAAACTATGCCTAAACTAAGGTAATGTGGCCTCCTTTTTCTCTTAGACAAATTTTGGCTGATATAGCAACTATTCTGACCAAATTTGTGTGCGTAAAATACATTTGAATGGGACATCAATGATCGGTGGTTCGGGTGGATAAAGACTACCATTTTTTTCCAATTTTTTTCGCTCAAGATATCGATATCGCTATACCATGGAAGAGGATATCGCGATACCTCAGACAATTTCAAACTTGGGGGTCTTCTTGGAGGGTGGATATTGTGATACCTAAATTGGATATTGTGATACCACTACAGGGTGGTCTCCCATCTCGAGCCTGTTGGAGTTACTGCTATTCCAAGGTTTGGATATCACAATACCCTTTCCTTTGGTGCCATTCTTGCTCAATTTCAACCTCAAACATGTCCCTACATCACTCAACCACACATTAGGACCCCAGTGGTTATATTAGCCAATTTGGATATCAAAATGAGTAAAAATAAGACATTTACACTTATTATATTAAAAGCTAAAAATTACAAAAAAAAAAACTACGAAAAATACGTTACTTTGCTTGAGAATAAGCTCCTTAAGTATATCGAGAAAACCTAGTTTACCCTATCAAATTACGACAGATCAATTTCACCACTAAATTTACTTTTGTTATTTTTGTGGCTGGGTTTTCACTACCATTCAACATCAACTCAAAGATTAAAAATCTTAAATTAGTTGAGTAAGGTTCAACTTTACATTCCTAGGTCCTATGCAGTATCAAAGCTTGCAAAGTCCTTGACAAAATTTTGAAGACCATCTTGATTTGGGTATTATAGTCTAAATGAGCTCCATTATCCTCCGCTTCAATAAAGAAACCCCTAAATGTAAGTACGTGGCTTGGTTCTAAGGAGTTGTGAAGTTAAGAAACTAGCATCTGAGCGTAAGAAGTTATCCCTTAATTGGCGAGGCCCATATGTTGTTCCTTAAGTAATGTAGAATTGAGCTTACAAACTCAGTACAATAGTAGGTGTGCCAGTAGGCAACATGTAGAACATAACACACTTTAGAAAATATTATGTATAAACTCAAAGTATAAATATAAAATAGTATATACTTGAAATTTGTAACCTCACCATAAGGCATGCGGTTAATATAAAATTTTAAAAAGGGGATCTATCTCAACCTAAAAAAGATTGTTTTCTGCCTCTCAAACACCCTCACAAGGGTGCTAATTAACAACAAAATCATTTTCAATGAAAGCCAAAAGAAAAAGCAATAAATATTCATGACTATTAATCATCAATGATGTCATCTTCAATAAAGGTAGAATCAACTACATTCTTCCCAAAGCCAAGAGTTTCCTCAGGGACAACATTTGGAACAATTGTTGTAGCTCAAGCTTTTTCCAAATCTCTTGGAGATGGGTTAAAGAAACTGTAGCCTTCGAGGTTGGTTCATAGTTGTTCAAAGCGACGTCAAAAAATTTCAGCGGCCCAAACTTAAGTTGAACCTTGTGTAAAGTCTAGTCTATAGTCCTCCCAGTATAGATAATTTGCTTAACCAGATTTTTCTTCTTTGATTCTACTATAGCAAGTTGGTCCTTTACTTGAAGCACTTATTCTTGACTAATTCCTTCTATTGAATCACTAAATTAAGTTTGTCTCGCGCAACCCAACCATCCTTTGCAACATACTCTTTTAAATCTTTAAGCTCCTTCTGTAAGAATCGAATCTTCCACTTAAAACCTTTCCTCTTTGCAGCCACAACTCCGGATAGCAAACAAACGATCCCAAATGGGTAGATATTACCTGTGGTAAAAAAAAGGCATGCATATGCAAAAAATTGTAAATAAGGGAAAATTTATAATTAATGTATACACATCAACATTAGCATGATGGATATAGACAAATGTGGGAGCTCATATCATTTGCAGCTCTCTTGCTTACTCACTGGCCACCATTTTAAGGCCCATTCAAAGGGCGACGATGGGGTATGAGAATAAGGTACAGCTTTTAAAGGAGAAGCATTTATAGCATAAGGGTTCTTCGTAGGGGTATTTTTTGAGTATATAAACAAGGAATCTTCTTCTTAGAAAGGTCAATAGAAGCGTCGTAGATAAATCTTTTCCCCTTTTTTTGATGAAATGCCTCGCACAAAAGAAAGCACAGAAGTCTTCGTAGTTGCAAAACAAATACACAAAATGATCACATTACATATAAGATAGATATTAGTGATAGTATCATAAATAAATACATGAACTTTAGGGTTATACTATGTCTCAAAAGTATTAGAGTTTGTCCCACCTTCTTTTAGTACAACCACTTTCAATTTTGAAGGCAAATTAGTGCCCTTGTTTAACTCCATTAATTTTGCCCTGCCGAAAACTACTACAGTTATTTCTTCTCAACTTATGTTACTAAGTTATGAAAAAATTTGATGACATATCAATCCCTTCACTTTTATTTGACTCATCATCTAACCTAGAAATGTCTGTAAGAGTAATGGAAGGTCTTGCACTAGTGTTTCACAAATATTACCTTAAAGGGTCAATTTTTAAACAACAAAAGGCATGATAAGATCAAGGATATAAATGTGAAAATACATAAAAGAGAAAGAAGAAAGAGGTAGTAGATGGAAAAGTATCTGTACTTTGTTGACGAATTTCAAGGGATAGTCCTAGGGTAATGGTTAAATCCAGTGGCAATATTCCCACATCCAACAAAGATAGTGTTTCTTCACTAACATTGGGTTGAGTTTGCAGCAAGGTTGATGGTCAATGAAGTATCTAACTTGCTTTGCTTCTTCGTCTGCAATTGGGAGTTTTATATTACATTTTTGGTTCTTTAAATTCCAAAATGGAGAAAGCCCGACCTAATTCAAAGGGTTTTTTGAAACACCCCAAACCCGGCCCACGAGCCTCGACCATATTTGGTATGTTCCTTAAGAAAAACCGGTTCAAATTCGTTTGCACTTTGAAAAACTTTAAGTGATTTTGGGAGAAAGTTCGAATTGGGTTGGGCTCGAGTTGAAAACAAGTTTGTTTTATATTGAAAACACATTTATTTTAGGTGACAAAATATTTAAAGTTTATTTCAAATTAAATTTGCTTAGTCTTTAATGAACAAAAAGTTCGTAACATGATAAATAAACAAACAGAAATAAAATAGTTCACTATGGCCTTATTACATCAAATAAAAACCCAAAATGAAATTCAAAGTACTTAAAATAATAATAATAATAATAAGAGTCCACATAATAATTTCCTTGATGGGCATGGCCACCACTAAGCTCCTGCCGACCCGGTCCGTTACTGATCATCACCTGAAAAATGTTCCCACAACGGGGTGAGTCAACAGACTCAATGTGTAACCAACACTAAAATTTAATAGCTCAGGCATACCTTATCATATCACATGCAAATTCATATACAGATAAAATAATGATGTAACCCGAACCCAAGCCTAGATGCCATCCGCTACACATCACCCATACCAACCTGTACGCCGTGGGGACTACTAAGTCAACCCTCTATCCGCTACACACCATCGAAGGCAGTCGCTGCAGTCGACGTGCTCATTGCCCTTATAAATATTCGTGGCATAGCCACCAGATTAAATAATTTTGACCAAAGTCACCACATTCAGATATCGTTGTCTTAGATCACCACATTCAGATAATGTGACCGAAGTCACCACATTCAGATATCGTGGTCTTAGATCACCACATTCACTTCCCCTTTTTCAATAACCCATATGCCCCATATCATACATATTATGCATTAACATGCCTAATTTCACATTCTTATCACTGTTCACATATGAGTCATAACATATATTCATAATCCTAGTGGGAGTAGGAAACGTACCTGAGTACTTTGTACCACAATATGGTACCTTAGCCATATTCACATTCTTATAAACATGCACATATTAAACATTGCCATAAATCTTATTAAAAGTTAGTGTGGGGGGTACACACATTCGATTTAACAACAAATTCACTGAAATCCCGAAATCCGATCATCGCCTTAGATCCTTAACTCCCTACATTCGACCATCACTTTAAATTTAATGAAGACCATTCGGCCATAAAACCAAATCCTATTAGGATTGTTATTACTCAAAACTTACCTTGGTGCCGATTTCACTACTTAATCGAATCCCGAAAACTTTGTGCTATACCTTCCTTCAATCGGCCAACATTAAATCCATTAACTTGGTTAGTTTCCGGCTTTTAAACATTTAAGAAACAAATCAAAATACTAAAGTAGGCTTTGGCCGAATGTACATATGTACTTACCTTCCAAATATTAAATCCTGGAACTAACCTCTTGCTTTGAAGATGTCGAATCACCTATAGGTACATGTTAGATCCACTTCTAACATTTAAATACTAATAAATGGCCCTTGGCCGAATATTACGTGGCTTACCTTGAATATTGAGATCCCGAAATCCTCCTTATGGTCGACTAGAGACAGATCCCGAAAGAGTTCTTCATGGTTTCGGCCAAAGACATTAATAGAGTTAGATTCCAAATTTTTCGACAAGCCTAGAAGAAAAAGAATGGAAACCGAATGACTATTGGCCCTTACCCTTAATACAAAAGTCGACAACATCTTTGCTTGATGTCCCAAAGAGTTTCAGCTATCCTTGCTAGATAGTGATTGCTTTGCCTCGGTTGAGATCTAATGAACAATCGGCTAGGGACTAAGAAGATCTTATTTTCGGCTTTTATGAAACTTGTGAGAAGAAGGAAAAAAGGGTTGAGCAAATAGTAATAGTCTTTGAAGAAGAGATGGAGAAGTCAGCTAGGCTCTCTTAAGTTTTCGGCTTTGTGGAGATTTGAGAAGAAAAGGAAGAACCGTGGCAGAGAGAATTCGGCAGAGAGGAAGAAAGAAAGAATGATGATTAGCCTTGTTTTCCTCCTTATGCCGAAATTACTAGGCCAAGACTCCCTCACTTGGCCATCACTCTTCTATTTTGATAGCTTTATCTCTTTAATTATCACCTAAAATAAAAGATAATTCAGCAACTATCCTTACTTAGTCGAAATTATTAAACTCAAAGTCCCTTACTTGGCCATCACTTCTCCCTTATTTTCCTAATTAAAGAATATTTCCTCATTTATCATCTTTTATCCTTAAATAAAATAAAAGGGATAAAACTCCTAAAATTTAGCCATGTGCTGTCCCCCTATTCCCTCTTATTGACGCCACTTAGCAAAAATAAAGGCTTTAAAATTTTGCTCTCCACGCGACTCGAACACAAGTCCTTCCCCCTAGCATGTGGCGTCATTTCCAGAGCTCTAAGTGGTGCCTCCAAGCCACTTTTCCAAGCTCATTTGTGTGTCATGTTTTGCATACAATTCCTCTTAAGACCACATTGCTTCATGTCCCCCTTTTAAACTTTAAACTTAACATTTCTAAAGCATTTCCTCACATTTCCAAGACATTTCCTCACATTTCCAAGACAAGACATTTCCTTATATTTCCAAGACAAAACATTTCCTTACATTTCTAAGACATTTCCTTACATTTCCAAGACATTTCCTTACATTTCCAAGACAAGACATTTCCTTACATTTCCAAACACTGCCAAAACCTACTAACTCATGAATTATGCACGAACGCATAACCCCTAATCTAGGATGTTACAGTTCTACCCTCCTTAAAAATAATTTCGTCCTCGAAATTACTTACTAACGAATAATCGTACATCTTAACTCACCGCACTACGCTTATATGCGCTGCACTCGATCTTAATAGAATCATCATACTTCTTAGGCACAATCTCTAAGTTCACGTCCCTAGAACTCATTTCTAACGCCAGCGATTTAACTCGATTAAAAAGTTTTATGCATCAGAATTTTGTTCCACTTATTAACCGTGAACAATTTTATGAAATAAAGATATTTAGAAGTAGTTCTTTCGATCACACAAAGTTTCAGTTCAAGTTCACTACTCTTATTCAAAGAATCACATTCACATTCATCAACAGAGACACCTTCATTCCTCAATAGAGGCACATTCATTCATCAACATAGACATATTTGTTGGGTGGTATCTACCACCCACATTCACTATTCGAACACTCTTTGCCTTATTCCTATCCCAGGGGTATTTTCGTAATTTGTCCCATAGGGGTATTTTGGTAATAAATCGGGGTCAATGTGGAAATCTTTATAAATCATAGGCATTTCAAAAATTTTTAAAACTTGTGGGTATTTTGAAAATTTCTACCAATCGAAGGTAATACAAAAATTTTAGAAATCGGGGTTATTTTGGTAATTTTTGTAAGTCAGGGGCAATTCAGTAATTTTCCAAAATCATGGCATTTTTTATATTTTGCAAATTAGGATTTTTGGACATTTTATAAAGTAATGAAAATTTTGATTAGAACTGTAGGTATTTTGGGAATTTCATAAACCAAGGCATTTTTTTAATTTTACCACTAGGGGTATTTTTGTAATTCTACAAATCGAAAGTTTTTCGGAAAATTTTGTAAAAATAGTTCTCTCAAATTAAAAAGGGTAATTTTAAGAGTTTTAAAACTAGGGTTTTTATAAAAACACAATTTGGTTCCCTTCGGGTTTTAGTTATTGCGTTTAGCTTTGTGGTGAGTCCTCTTGGTTAGGGTGAAGCAGTAGCTACGCACCGGTAGGATTCTGCGAAGAGGAGGTGAGTCACTAGGACTGCTTAAGTACCAGGCTCTTCTGGATCCAATCCTAGACATGCGCACCATGGTTGCCACACCCTAATTTGGCGACTTAGCCATAGGTTTGTTTAATTAGGCATTAAGTCTTATTTAATAGTTGGGGAAAACTAGTCCTAGGGTTCAAGTACCTATCATACTATTTCTACGTTCCATTCCTACCCTTCTATAGATCATACCATAAATCACACAATGGATAGGGGTACTTACCTGGTGGACTGCGGGTCGGAGACTTAGGTGCCATGCCAGAAAAACCTGCTTATTTCCAAAAAATATTTTCATAAAACTTACTTGGGCTCGATTTGAAAACATTTTGGGCCTTAAACCTCAGACCGAGAGTTTAAAACGGGCTCTGATACCAAACTGAAACCCCCAAACCCGGCCCATGAGCCTCGACCAGATTTGGTATGTTCCTTAAGAAAAACCGGTTCAAATTCGTTTGCACTTTGAAAAACTTTAAGTGATTTTGGGAGAAAGTTCGAATTGGGTTGGGCTCAAGTTGAAAACAAGTTTGTTTTATATTGAAAACACATTTATTTCAGGTGACAAAATATTTAAAGTTTATTTCAAATTAAATTTGCTTAGTCTTTAATGAACAAAAAGTTCGTAACATGATAAGTAAACAGACAGAAATAAAAGAGTTCACTATGGCCTTATTACATCAAATAAAAACCCAAAATGAAATTCAAAGTACTTAAAAATAATAATAATAATAATAAGAGTCCACATAATAATTTCCTTGCTGGGTATGGCCACCACTAAGCTCCTGCCGACCCGGTCTATTACTGATCATCACCTGAAAAATGTTCCCACAACGGGGTGAGTCAACAGACTCAATGTGTAACCAACACTAAAATTTAATAGCTCAGGCATACCTTATCATATCACATGCATATTCATATACAGATAAAATAATGATGCAACCCAAACCCAAGCCTAGATGCCATCCGCTACACATCACCCGTACCAACCTGCACACCGTGGGGACTACCAAGTCAACCCTCCATCCGCTACACACCATCGAAGGCAGTCGCTACAGTCGACGTGCTCATCGCCCTTATAAATATTCGTGGCATAGCCACCAGATTAAATAATTGTGACCGAAGTCACCACATTCAGATATCGTTGTCTTAGATCACCACATTCACTTCCCCTTTTTCAATAACCCATATGCCCCATATCATACATATTATGCATTAACATGCCTAATTTCACATTCTTATCACGGTTCACATATGAGTCATAACATATATTCATAATCCTAGTGGGAGTAGGAAACGTACCTGAGTACTTTGTACCACAATATGGTACCTTAGCCATATTCACATTCTTATAAACATGCACATATTAAACATTGCCATAAATCTTATTAAAAGTTAATGTAGGGTACACACCTGATTCGCTTAACAAATTCACTGAAATCCCGAAATCCGATCTACTGCCTTAGATCCTTAACTCCCTACATTCAACCATCACTTTAAATTTAATGAAGACCATTCGGCCATAAAACCAAATCCTATTAGGATTGTTATTACTCAAAACTTACCTTGGTGCCGATTTCACTACTTAATCGAATCCCGAAAACTTTGTGCTATACCTTCCTTCAATCGGCCAACATTAAATCCATTAACTTGGTTAGTTTCCGGCTTTTAAACATTTAAGAAACAAATCAAAATACTAAACTAGGCTTTGGCCGAATGTACATATGTACTTACCTTCCAATCTTAAATCCCGGAACTAACCTCTTGCTTTGAGGATGTCGAATCACCTATAGGTACATGTTAGATCCACTTCTAACATTTAAATACTAATAAATGGCCCTTGGCCGAATATTACATGCCTTACCTTGAATATTGAGATCCCGAAATCCTCCTTATGGTCGACTAGAGACAGATCCCGAAAGAGTTCTTCATGGTTTTGGCCAAAGACATTAATAGAGTTAGATTCCAAATTTTTCGACAAGCCTAGAAGAAAAAGAATGGAAACCGAATAACTATTGGCCCTTACCCTTAATACAAAAGTCGACAGCACCTTTGCTTAAAGTCCCAAAGAGTTTCGGCTATCCTTGCTAGATAGTGATTGCTTTGCCTCGGTTGAGATCTAATGAACAATCGGCTAGGGGCTAAGAAGATCTTATTTTCGGCTTTTATGAAACTTGTAAGAAAAAGGAAAGAAGGGTTGAACAAGTAGTAATAGTCTTTGAAGAAGAGATGGATAAGTCAGCTAGGCTCTCTTAAGTTTTCGGCTTTGTGGAGATTTGAGAAGAAAAGGAAGAACAGTGGCAGAGAGAATTCGGCAGAGAGGAAGAGAGAAAGAATGATGATTAGCCTTGTTTTCCTCCTTTTGCCGAAATTACTAGGCCAAGACTCCCTTACTTGGCCATCACTCTTCTATTTTGATAGCTTTATCTCTTTAATTATCACCTAAAATAAAAGATAATTCAGCAACTATCCTTACTTAGCCGAAATTATTAAACTCAAAGTCCCTTACTTGGCCATCACTTCTCCCTTATTTTCCTAATTAAAGAATATTTCCTCATTTATCATCTTTTATCCTTAAATAAAATAAAGGGGATAAAACTCCTAAAATTTAGCCATGTGCCGTCCCCCTATTCCCTCTTATTGACGCCACTTAGCAAAAATAAAGGCTTTAAAATTTTGCTCTCCACGCGACTCGAACACAAGTCCTTCCCCCTAGCATGTGGCGTCATTTCCAGAGCTCTAAGTGGTGCCTCCAAGCCACTTTTCCAAGCTCATTTGTGTGTCATGTTTTGCATGCAATTCCTCTTAAGACCACCTTGCTTCATGTCCCCCTTTTAAACTTTAAACTTAACATTTCTAAAGCATTTCCTCACATTTCCAAGACATTTCCTCACATTTCCAAGACAAGACATTTCCTTACATTTCCAAGACAAGACATTTCCTTACATTTCCAAGACAAGACATTTCCTTACATTTCCAAACACTACCAAAACCTACTAACTCATGAATTATGCACGAACGCATAACCCCTAATCTAGGATGTTACATTTTTGATTGAAAAGTAGGCAAATTTGTCAGTCTAGTCATAGTGTTTTAATTCGGTAAACATACTATCCCATTCCATTGCAAGTAATATTAGCAAGTAGTTTTAAGCTTACATGTAACAATCTGTTTTTTAGTAGTGTCGAAAACAGTGGTTTGGGGGCCACTAAATCCGACGAGTAAGTTCGTAAATATTATATTATGTAATAATATTTACGAGTCAAATATGGTTTTAAAAAGGTTTTTGATTCAATAATTTATGCTATTCGAATAATTAATTAAGCTCAAGTGGTAAGACCTTAAGGTCAAGTGGTTTTAGAAAATGAGGTATCGGGACCTCGTTTCTATAAATTGAGCCGTAAATATTTATAAAAATAGATACGAAATGTCATTGAGGTGGTATTAAAATTTCATTAAAAAAATTTAACGTTTCGATAGTTAATTAAATGAAAAGAACTAAATCGTAAAAGTTAAAAAAGTCAATTCGCTATTAATTTAAAGGTGTTAATTGATTAAAGAATTATAATTGGATGGCCTTATTGAGTAAATTATCCATCCTAAAGATATTGGGACGGTTGGATGCTTTAATTTCTTTTAATTATAATGTTTTATATGTTATTTTATTAATAAAATAAAATAAAATGTTAATAAAATAAAGAAAACATAATAGTTTTCTTCTCCATTTGGTTTTGTTCTTCACCGAACCACCATGGGAAATTTTGAAGCTCGCCTAACCATGTTTCTTTGTATGTTAGCCCCTAAGCTATCTCTTTCTGATAATTTTTATGTTTTAGAGATCGTTGCAACTAGGTCCAGTTAGCCTGTACCTTCGATTTTGAAATTGTTAAAGATTTTGAATGCTGCCATTGAGGAATCTAGTGATTTTAGATTTTAAATGATGAAATTGAAGTGTTAGTTGGTATTTAACAGTATTTTGTTAAGAAATTTTTGATGAATTTACCGATTAGGGACTAAATTGTTAAAATAGTAAAAATACAAGGATTTGATGTAAAATTATTACAAATGTCGGCTGTTTTGTGTTTCATGAATATCCTGCTGATATGAATTGGCATTAAAAACGGTTAATTTGCATGTTTTAGGCTCAGAGACTAAATTGAATAAAAGTAAAATATTAGGGGTAATTTTGTAAAAATGTCAAAATGACTAAATTGCTTAAAATGAATTTTTTTGCTATCTAAATTAATAAATTGAATGAAATTATTAATTTAGATCCAGATCGAGTAGAAAATCGAGGAGAATGAAAATTACCAAAATGCCCCTGTACTTTGACATTTCTGCAATTTTAGCCAGGTGAGTTCGTATGAACTGAATTCTGTATAATGCTGATAATTGAATGTCAGTATATGATTCTAAAGTGATTGAATCAATATATATACATGTTATTATATAATTTATTGAGTAAGAGACGATGGAAATCCAGCGACGTACGACAACTATCGAGCCACGTTTGAACCTTAGGAATATATAGGATACAAATGACATGCCATTAGGGTTTCCATGTTTCGGTTGCTGGTCTTGAATGTCCTACCGGTGGCTGAGTTCTGACATTTTTTGCTAATACTTGACAGCTTGTGTGAGTAGCATCATGTAGCTTACATTCTGACCGATAGCTTGTGTGAGTAGGCCCATTTTACAGCTTGTATGAGCTACGACTATATGTTTAGCACACTTTGTGTGAGCTTTCCTGCATATCTGATATTATTCTAAGTGGTTCAACGGGCATAAAAAGAGAAGGAACGGTAAGTATTTAAATGACTTATGTCATGAATTTATGAAAAGGAATGAAAAGGTAAAGCTCAATGAAAGTATGTTTACCCTCGTGAAATTGAAGATTTCAAATGATGTTGCTTATATATATGACTTACCTTATGTTATTTCAAGTGATTTATAAGTTGATGCTTTGGTATGAGTTGTGGATGATGGCTAGGCTTGTGCCAAGCTTATAATTGGATTATATCATGCTTAGTCTTAATGAAATACATTGAAACGATAAGTGAATTTAGTCAAGTATGTTTGGTTGAATTATGACCATTTGGACATAATTTGGTACGTATATATGTTGGTTGATGGAATCATTTGGAAATGGCTAAAATGGTGACATTTAAAAGGTTTTAATGTATGTGAGAAGTGGTCCCAATGGTAAGGTCATTTTGATAAGTTTTGATATGGAAATAAGTCAATTGATCAATGGTTAAATATGCATATGTATAGGTGTTTTGTACTTGACAAAATAGTCAATATGTTTAGTTTGTAAATAAGGTACTTTGGTTGATGACATTTTGTCATTTTGTGCTTATTGGCTAATATTGAAATGGTTAGTGATGATATGTATTGAATGGCTCTTTTGGTATGCTTGAATGTGATCTTGGTATGTGGCCAATATAGTAGGATTTGGTATGGAATTAGGGTGCAAATGTTGAATTGATAAATGGCTAAGTTATGCTTATGTTTAAGTATATTTGGTGTTATGTGAATTGAAGTGCCTTTTGGCATATTGGTTGTATGTATAGGTACCATATCGATCTATTTTGATTATTCATGTTTTAGGTGAATTTTGAATGCTTGAAAGGGGTGTAAATGGCTTGTATGTATGTGCATGAGTTGGGTGAAGAAAATGGCTTGAAACTGGCCTATTTCTTGTCCACACGACCATTCGAAATGACCGCATGTCTCCTGTAGGTTTCAAAGGGTTGCAAGTTAGGTAGTTACACGGCCTAGCACATAGGCGTGTAAGGCCATTTCAAGAGTTACACAGCCTGGCACATGGGCGTCTGGCTTTGAAACACCCCAAACCCGGCCCACGAGCCTTGACCGGATCTGGTATGTTCCTCGAGTAAAACAGTTCAGAATTTGTTTGTTTACTTTGGAAAATTTGAGTGATTTTGGAAGAAATCTAGTTTTGTATTGGGTTCAGTTGAAAATCTTGTTCTTTTTGAAATCAGGGATATATTAAAACCATGTTTTTATATTCCAAAACCACAAGTTAAAAGATATGCCGAATTTGTCTTAGATTTTACCTTTAAATTGGAAATCATTTGTGTTTAGATGCCAAAACATTGAATGTTTATTTTTAAAAACAATTTAGTTAACCCTTAATTTAACAATACTAATATCGTAGTAGAACAAATAAAAGTAAGCATAAAACAGTTATTAGCTATGGCCTTATTACATTAAAACAAAACCCGAATGAATTCAAAATACTTAGAAATAAAAAGTCCCAAAATTAAAATAAAGTCTGAGTTGAACATGGCCACCACTAAGCTCCTGCCGACCCGGTCCATCACTGAGTGTCACCTGAAAAATATCCCACAACGGGGTGAGTCAACAGACTCAGTGTGTATAACCTACACTAAGTCCCAAATGATTTAGGCATATCATAACATATCATACATACATAACAGATAGAGATAATGATGCAATCCAGAACCCAAACCTAGATACCATCCACTACACATCACCCGTACCAACCATCATACCGTGGGGACTACTAAGTCAACCCTCCAACCGCTACACATCATCGAAGGCAGTCGCTGCAGTCGACGTGCTCATCGCCCTTATATATATTGTGGCATCGCCACCAGATAAAATTTTGTGACATGAGTCACCACATTCAGATTATGTGACTGAAGTCACCACATTCAGATATTTGTGGTATAAACCACCGGATCACTTCCCCTTTACATATCACCCATATGCCCCATGTCATCCAAATATGCTTTAACCATGTCATATTCCTTATTCACATTCTTATAGTTTCACATATGTGCCATAACAAATCATATTACACTCATAGTAGGAGTAGGTAAACGTACCTGAGTACTTTGTACCATTACATGGTACCTTAGCCACATCTTACATATTCTTATTAACACCTTTATTAAAACATAACAATAAATCTATTAAGGCTTAGGATGGGGGTACACACCTGGTTTACTTAACGAGTTCACTGATTTGCCGAAAATCCCGATCTAATGCTTTAGATCCTTAATTCCTACATTCAGCCAATACTTAATATTTTAGCAAAAGCCTATTCGGCTATATAACCAAATCCCGAAGGATTATCACAACTTAAATTCTTACCTCGCTGCCGATTTGATTACTAATCAAATCCTGAAACTTCGTAGTGTTTCTCCTTGCAATCGGTCAACACTAGATCACCTAAATACTTAGTATTCGGCTTTTAAGTAAATAAGAATTAGATCTAAGTCACTAAATAGGCCTTAGCCGAATGTCAGATTCTCTTACCTTGTGGATCTAAATCCCGAAATATCACTTGTCCTCGGTCTCTGTCGAAATCCCTATAACATATGTTAGATCCAATCTAACATTTGAATAAATGGCCTTCGGCCTAATCTCACACCTCACTTACCTTAGATCTGAAATCCCCAGGGTCTTCCCCTTGTAGTCGACAGTCATAGAATCCCGAAACCCTCATTCAGAGTTTCGGCCAACACACATTAGTAAGATTAGTCTTTAACTTTCGGCAAAATGGAAAGAAAAGAAATTGAATAGCACTTAATCTTACCCTTACCACAAAAATCGACAGCTCCTATACCTGACACCATAGAGATTCAGCTTTGAGATTTGGAGAATAGTTGGCTATGGGTCACTTGTGTATTCAGCTTCAACAAGAATGAAAAGAGAGGAATATAAGGCTTAGGAAGAATCGGCAATGATGGATTTTGAGAAAGGAGTATTCGGCTTTTGGTCACTTGGAGAGAAAAGGAAGAAGAAAGCAGAGAAAACAAGTAGAACCTCTAGGAATTTTTGGCACAAGTGCAACAAAGATGAGAAGAGAGAAATTTTGGCACATATCCCCCTCCTAAATTCGGCTAGCATTCAAACACTTAGCCATTCCTTGCTTTTCTCCTATTTTCTCCCTTCTGTGCACACTCAAAAGAATTTTAAATAAATCACTAATTATCCTTAGTCTTTAGCCGAAAATATAAAAAGAATTTGACTTGATCTATACTCATCCACTCAGTGCCCTATTGCCGTCCATTACCTCTTCCCCTTGGCGCAAAAATAAACTCCCATTTGCTTCCCTTGTGATTCGAACCTAGGCCCCTTTACACTGATTATGGCGTCACTTACAGAGGCTTTAAGTGGCGCCTTCTTGCCACTTTACCAAGCCCATTTCCATGTCTCATTTCCCCTACATTTTCTCTTAAGGCCACCCTGCTTAGCTTCCTCTTTAAACTTAGATTTAATATTTCCTAAGGCATTCTTCTATATTCTAAGGTTCTTAAAATTCACATAACCTATTTATAATGCACATAGGCATGCTTCCACACAAAATTCAACAATAATTCATAAGACCAAAATCCCGGATGTTACAGTTCTACCCTCTTAAAATAATTTCGACCTCGAAATTACTTGGCTGAAACAAGTGAGGGTATTGATGTCGCATTGCTTCTTCCGGCTCCCACGAAGCTTCCTCCGATCCATGATTACGCCATAACACTTTAACTAGAGGAACCGATTTCCTCCGTAGCACTTTCACATCTCGTTCCAACATCTGAATCGGCTCTTCCTTGTAGGATAAATCTGGCCTTAATTCCACCTCTTCCACTGGTACCATATGAGATGGATCCGATCGATAACGACGTAGCATAGACACATGGAATACGTCGTGCATCTGTTTCAACTCTGGTGGCAACTCTAGCTGTTATGCCACTGGTCCAACTTGCTTTAACACCCGATAAGGTCCTATAAACCTGGGACTTAGCTTCCCTTTGTGACCAAATCTCATTACCTTCTTCCAAGGCGATACCTTAAGAAACACTTGATCTCCCACAGCAAATTCTATTTCCTTCCTTTTGAGATCTGCATACGACTTCTGCCTATCAGATGCCTCCTTTAACCGTGCCCGAATTACCTCAACCTTCTCCTCAGATTCCGCCACAATCTCTGGACCCAAAACTCGACACTCCCCTAATTCTGTCCAACACGTAGGAGTGCGACACTTCCGTCCATACAACGCTTCATACGGTGCCATCCGATTACTGGCCTGATAGCTGTTATTGTATGCAAATTCCGCTAAAGGCAAATATTCCTCCCAACTTCCTCTGAAGTCTATCACACAGCCCCTCAGCATATCCTCCAACACATGTATTACTCGTTTAGACTGCCCGTCAGACTGTGGATGAAAAGCCGTAGTGAAATCCAGTCTGGTGCCTAAAGCTTGATGTAGAGCTTTCCAAAACTGAGACGTAAACCTTGGATCCTTGTCTGAGCATGCAACCTTACAATCTCCGCCACGTACAACCTTGCCAACTTCTGCAAAGAGTAGTCAACCCGTACTGGAATAAAATGTGCGGACTTTGTCAGTCGATCTACTATTACCCATACCGAGTCCTTCATGTAAGCGTAAGGGGAAGCCCACTAACGAAGTCCATAGTGATTCTCTTCCACTTCCACTGCGGAATCATTATCGGTTGAAGCAATCCTGACGGAACTTGGTGTTCAACCGTAACTTGCTGACACGTCAAGCATTTCCCTAAAAATTTCGTAACTTCCCTCTTAAGACCAGGCCACCAAAACTGTTCCCTTAGATCCTTGTACAACTTGGTACCTCCAGGATGCATAGCATAAGGGCTACTATGCGATTCCTGAAGTATCCTCTGCCTTAACTCCTTATCCTTAGGCATACAGACCTTGCCATGAAGACACAGCACTCATTCACTGTTAACACCATAGTTTTCCAACTCCTCATTCTGCACTTGTTGTAACTTAGCACTTAAATCATCGTCTGCCAACTGTCCCTCTTTCACCTCATTCAACCACGTCGGCTTAACTTGCAATTCTGCCAATAAACTTCTGTCGTCATACAAGCTCAGATGTGCAAACATCACCCTCAGATCCGACACTACTTTCCGACTTAGGGCGTCTGCCACTATATTTGCCTTGCCCGGGTGATACTCTATGGAACAATCGTAGTCCTTCAATAATTCCACCCACCTTCGCTGTCTCAGGTTCAACTCCTTCTGAGTCAACAGATACTTAAGGCTCTTATGGTCTGTGTAGATTACCGACTTTTTTTTATAAAGATAATGCCTCCATACCTTAAGAGCAAAGACCTCTGCCGCCAATTCCAAATCATGCGTCGGGTAGTTAACCTCATGTGGCCTTAATTGTCGAGACGCATAAGAAACTACCTTCCCGTCTTGCATCAATACGCATCCCAATCCTGTATGAGAAGCGTCACAATACACCACGAAATCTTTCCCTGCCTCAGGTTGAATTAAAACCGGAGCTTCAGTCAAGACCCTCTTAAGCTTCTCAAAGCTCTCCTGTTGCTTATCTGTCCATACGAAAGGTACCTCCTTTCTCAACAACTTCGTCAAAGGTGCGGCTATCGATGAGAACCCTTCCACGAACCTTCTGTAGTAGCCTACTAAACCCAAGAAACTACGAACCTCAGCTACAGACTTAGGTGGTTTCCAATCTAACACTGCCTCAATCTTTCGAGGACCACCCTTATTCCTTCTGCAAACACCACATGCCCTAAGAATGCAACCTCCTTAAGCCAAAATTCACACTTGCTGAATTTGGCATAAAGCTTCTTCTCCCTCAACACTTGCAACACAACCCAGAGATGCTCATCATGCTCCTCCTCAAACTTGGAATATACTAGGATGTCGTCTATGAACACAATGATGAACCTATCCAAGTAAGGTTGAAAAACCCGGTTCATCATATCCGTGAACACGGCTGGGGCGTTCGTCAAACCAAACGGCATTACTAAGAACTCATAATGGCCGTATCTTGTCCAAAAAGCTGTCTTATGGATATCTGCTTCCTTCACCTTAAGCTGATGATATCCAAACCTTAGATCTATCTTTGAAAATACTGCGGCCCCCTTAAGCTGATCGAACAAATCATCTATCCTTGGCAACGGGTACTTGTTCTTGATGGTTAGCTTGTTCAACTGATGATAGTCTATGCACATACGCATAGTTCCGTCCTTCTTCTTTACAAACAAGACCGGTGCTCCCCATGGAGACACACTAGGTCGGATAAACCCACGATCAAGCAATTATTGGATTTGAGCCTTGAGCTCTACCAACTCCTTCGGTGCCATTCTGTATGGGGCAATTGACACAGGAGCTGTTCCCGGCAGCAAATCAATTCCGAATTCCACCTCCCTATCCGGGGGTATTCCAGGTAATTCCTCCGGAAAAATATCCACAAATTCCCTTACGATTCCAACTCCACCCACTCCCCCTTCTTTTGCATCCAACGCACTGATGAGAGTCAAAAATGCCTTGCACCCTTTTCGAACCATCTTATCAGCCTTTAGCGCTGAAACTACGTTAGACAAGTAGTTTCTTCTCTCCCCTATCATAATTACCGACTTATCCTCCGGGGTCCTTAACTCTATCCGTTTAGCTGCACAATCCAATACAGCCCGATGTTCTACTAGCCAGTCCATTCCAAGTATGAGATCGAATTCTCCAAAGGGTAATTCCATTAAGTCGGCAGTAAATATCACTCCCTGAATCTCTATAGGTACACTCCGAAAGATCTTATTCACCACTACAGTTTGACCTAATGGGCTTATTACAGTCATCTCCCTATCAGAAAGTTCAGAGGCTATGCCTAGAGTTTCAACTACACTACATGCAACATAAGAATGGGTCGAGCCCACATCAATCAAAGCAAAATAAGGCTTGTTCACTATATAGAACGTACCGATTATGACGTCCGGTGCGTCTCTATCATCCCTTCGAATAACTGCATAAACCAGACCCGGTTGTCTAGCCTCAGTATTACTAACACCTCGGCCTGGTGTTCCACGTCCTCTTCCAGCACTGTTACCTCTACTATTTAGACCACGACCTCGCTGAGGCTGCTGTCCACCTCTACCAGCCTGATTAACACCCTACCCTATGGGGTGGCTCCCGTCTATCTTAATAGGACAGTCCTTAATCATGTGATCCTTAGATCCACACTTAAAACATCCTCTCGTCTTCTTCCAACACTCTCCTAGATGCATCTTCCCACACTGGGTACAAGTACGATATTGCCCTCCTGTCACAGCCTACTGACCTCGCGGCCCATCAACTATAGGCCTCTTCTGCACATTTCCAGACGATCCTGACGATCCAAAACCTCTTTTCTGCCTGTTCCGATCTGTGTTTTACCTTACAGAGTCCTTAATTCCCTCAGCTACTTTAGCCTTCTCTACCAACGCAACAAACTCCCGCTCCTGATGTGGGGCTATTAACAACCTCAGGTTATCCCTTAGTCCGTCCTCAAACCGGACACATCGCTCATGCTCTGTAGCCACTACTCCTCGAGCATACCGGCTCAACCTTAGGAATTCAGCTTCGTACTCTGCTACGAATTTATTCCCTTGAACCAACCTCAAAAATGCCTTTCTCTATGCATCAGTGTAACGTGTGCCGACATACTTCTTCTGATACGCCGCCTTAACATACTCCCAAGTAAGACCCTCAGCGGTGGCACCATCCCGAACTGTGAGCCACCATTAATATGCTTCATCGCGTAGCAGTGCCACCATTCCTTTCAGTTTCTCCTCAAGGGTCAGATCCAGCTCATCCATAATTCGTTCCGTCACCTCCAACCAATACTCAGCTGTACTGGGTGCCACGCCGGATACGCCACGGAATACCTCAGCTCCGTTGGCTCGGAGTCGCTCGGGTACAGATTTTTGAGCTCTTATATTTCCACCTGCTCTAGCCACCATCTCAAGAACTCGCAGCACCGCCTGAGATACTGCGTCATCACCCGTCTGATCTTGCTGCTCAACACCACCAGCTGGTGGTGGGGGTGGTGGTACCTCATTCTCGGACCCTTGACCAGACCTAACGGGTTCCGATACAGTCATTCTGCCTCTACCACGTTCTCGCACATTACGACCACGTCCTCTAGAGCTTATTTCTACGATTGCTCTTTAATCTGATTACAAAGTTTATTGTATTAGCCTTTAATCCACTGATTATCCGCGAAGAAATTTTATGGAAAAGAGATTAATAATAGTTCTTTCTATCATTCAGAGTTTTCGTTCAAGTTTTCTACCTTAATCGAGAGAAGTACAGTCATGCAGTAGTACCTACCACGCACATTCATCATCCAAACATTGTTGTCTATTCCTACCCCAAGGGTATTTTCGTAATTTGTCCTACAAGGGTATTTTGGTAATAAACCAGGGTCAATTTGAAAAAATCTCTATAAATCAAAGGTATTTCAAAATTTGTAAAACTTGGGGTTATTTTTGAGAATTTGTTTTCCAAATCGGTGATGTTGCAGAAATTTTGGAAATCGGGGCTATTTTGGTAATTTGATATTTTACAAAATAGGGTTTTTGGATATTTTTGTAAGGTAAGCAAATCTTAGTAAAAATCGAGGGTAGTATGGTAATTTAAGATTTTTCAAACCAAGGGCATTTTAGTAATTTTACAATTAGAGGTATTTAGGTAATTTTGTAAATTGGGAATATTTTGGAAAATTTACAAAAAAATAATTTTTATCAATTCAAAAGGGTAGTTTGTTGATTTTTAAAACTAGGGTTTTCATAAAAATATGGCTAGTCCCTTTCGGGTTTTAGTCATTGAGTTTCGCTCGTGAATGAGTCCTCTTGGTTAGGGTGAACCGTCACTATGCACCAGGTAGGATTCGAGCGAAGAGGAGGTGAGTCACGTGGACTACTTAAATACCAGGCTCTTCCTGAATCCAATCCTAGACATGCGCACAATGGCTGCCACACCCTAACCCGGCGACTTAGTCACAGGTTTGTTTAATTAGGCTTTAAGTTTTATGAATTTCTGTGTTGGGGTAAACTAATCCTAAGGTTCAAGTACTTCATATACTAATCTACGTTCCCATTCTAACCTTATACTATAATTCACACAACAGTTAGGGGTACTTACCTGGTGGACTTCGGGTCGGAGACTTAGGTGCCATGCCAGAAAAACCTGCTTATTCACAAAATTGTTCACAAAACTTGTTTGGGCCTTACTTTAAAAAAATCGTTATAGGATTTAAACCCAAGGCTGAGAGTTTAAAAATGGGCTCTAATACCAAGCTAAAACACCCCAAACCCAGCCCACGAGCCTTGACCGGATCTGGTATGTTCCTCGAGTAAAACAGTTCAGAATTTGTTTGTTTACTTTGGAAAATTTGAGTGATTTTGGAAGAAATCTGGTTTTGTGTTGGGTTCAGTTGAAAATCTTGTTCTTTTTGAAATCAGGGATTTATTAAAACCTTGTTTTTATATTCCAAAACCACAAGTTAAAAGATATGCCGAATTTGTCTTAGATTTTACCTTTAAATTGGAAATCATTTGTGTTTAGATGCCAAAACATTTAACGTTTATTTTTAAAAATAATTTAGTTAACCCTTAATTTAACAATACTAATATCGTAGTAGAACAAATAAAAGTAAGCATAAAACAGTTATTAGCTATGGCCTTATTACATCAAAACAAAACCAGAATGAATTCAAAATACTTAGAAATAAAAAGTCCCAAAATTAAAATAAAGTCTGAGTTGAACATGGCCACCACTAAGCTCCTGCCGACCCGGTCCATCACTGAGTGTCACCTGAAAAATATCCCACAACGGGGTGAGTCAACAGACTCAGTGTGTATAACCTACACTAAGTTCCAAATGATTTAGGCATATCATAACATATCATACATACATAACAAATAGAGATAATGATGCAATCCCGAACCCAAACCTAGATACCATCCGCTACACATCACCTGTACCAACCATCACACCGTGGGGACTACTAAGTCAACCCTCCAACCGCTACACATCATCGAAGGCAGTCGCTGCAGTCGACATGCTTATCGTCCTTATATATATTGTGGCGTCGCCACCAGATAAAATTTTGTGACATGAGTCACCACATTCAGATTATGTGACCGAAGTCACCACATTCAGATATTTGTGGCAATAACCACCAGATCACTTCCCCTTTACATATCACCCATATGCCCCATGTCATACAAATATGCTTTAACCATGTCATATTCCTTATTCACATTCTTATAGTTTCACATATGTGCCATAACAAATCATATTACACTCATAGTAGAAGTAGGTAAATGTACCTGAGTACTTTGTACCATTACATGGTACCTTAGCCACATCTTACATATTCTTATTAACACCTTTATTAAAACATAACCATAAATCTATTAAGGCTTAGGATGGGGGTACACACCTGGTTTACTTAACAAGTTCACTGATTTCCCGAAAATCCCGATCTAATGCTTTAGATCCTTAATTCCTACATTCGGCCAATACTTAATATTTTAGCAAAAGCCTATTCGGCTATATAACCAAATCCCGAAGGATTATCACAACTTAAATTCTTACCTCGCTGCCGATTTGATTACTAATCAAATCCCGAAACTTCGTAGTGTTTCTCCTTGCAATTGGTCAACACTAGATCACCTAAATAGTTAGTATTCGGCTTTTAAGTAAATAAGAATTAGATCTAAGTCACTAAATAGGCCTTAGCCGAATGTCAGATTCTCTTACCTTGTGGATCTAAATCCCGAAATATCACTTGTCCTTGGTCTCTGTCGAAATCCCTATAACATATGTTAGATCCAATCTAACATTTGAATAAATGGCCTTCGACCTAATCTCACACCTCACTTACCTTAAATCTGAAATCCCGAGGGTCTTCCCCTTGTAGTCGACAATCACAGAATCCTGAAAACCTCCTTCAGAGTTTCGGCCAACACACATTAGTATGATTAGTCTTTAACTTTCAGCTAAAAGGAAAGAAAAGAAATTGAATAGCACTTAAACTTACCCTTACCACAAAAATCGACAGCACCTATGCTTGACATCACAGAGATTCGACTTTGAGATTTGGAGAATAGTCGGCTACGGGTCACTTGTGTATTCGGCTTCAACAAGAATGAAAAGAGAGGAATATAAGGCTTAAGAAGAATCGGCAATGATGGATTTTGAGAAAGGAGTATTCGGCTTTTGGTCACTTGGAGAGAAAAGGAAGAAGAAAGCAGAGAAAACAATTAGAACTCCTAAGAATTTTCGGCACAAGTGAAACAAAGATGAGAAGAGAGAAATTTTGGCACATATCCCCTCCTAAATTCGGCTAGCATTCAAACACTTAGCCATTCCTTGCTTTTCTCCTATTTTCTCTCTTCTATGCACACTCAAAAGAATTTTAAATAAATCACTAATTATCCTTAGTCTTTAGCCAAAAATTTAAAAAGAATTTGACTTGATCTATACTCATCCACTCAGTGCCCCATTGCCGTCCATTACCTCTTCCCCTTGGCGCAAAAATAAACTCCCATTTGCTTCCCTTGTGATTCGAACCTAGGCCCCTTTACACTGATTATGGCGTCACTTACAGAGGCTTTAAGTGGTGCCTCCTTGCCACTTTACCAAGCCCATTTCCATGTCTCATTTCCCCTACATTTTCTCTTAAGGCCACCCTGCTTAGCTTCCTCTTTAAACTTAAACTTAATATTTCCTAAGGCATTCTTCTATATTCTAAGGTTCCTAAAATTCACATAACCTATTTATAATGCACATAGGCATGCTTCCACACAAAATTCAACAATAATTCATAAGCCCAAAATCCCGGATGTTACAGGCTTGGTCGTGTGACCCAAGTCAGAGAGTTACATGGGCACGAACACGGGCTGGGACACGACCGTGTGTCCCTACTTTGAATGTTCACACAGCCTGAGACACGGGCGTGTGTTTTAGCCGTGTCAATTTTTCCATCTTTTTCCATGAAGTTTTAAATGTTTCTGATTTAGTCTCAAATAGTTTCTAAAGTGTTTTTAAGGCCTCGAGGGCTCGAATAAGGGACGTTATGCATGTGTTTGATTGGATTTTACAATGATTATGAAATGTTGAGAATGAATGATTTGAGTTACGTTTTTAAGGTAATGCTCTGTAACCCTATTTCGATGACGGATATAGGTTAGGGGTGTTACATTACATGAGAAAATGTGGGGGGAGTATCACACGTGTAAAGCTCATATGCATCAATAGGGTAAATTGGTGATAAAAAAAAATATTTGAATAAAGATTGACACAATGATTTAGAGTGGTTCGACCATAATTTGCTTTCATCCACTACCTTAGCTTTCCAGAACTAAGGATTTCCCAAATTGACTAATTTGAAACCTTTTAAAGATGATGTTTAACCTTTACAACACTATATTTTAAGTAGGCAATATGGAGCCACTTCCCCTTGAGGTTTTCTACCCAAGACCTTAAGTAACCTCACACAAATTTGAAAAAATAAATTGAAACAAGGAATACTTTCCAAATGTTGATATATAATGATTCAGACTCACTCAATCATAATACAATACTTGAATTGATGAAAGAATATAAAAACCCAAGTGTGTACAAGAGTAGAATGAGAATTACAAATAAAAGATTGAATTTTTGCGTAAACTTGTTTCTTGTCTTGTTCTTGATGTCCTTGAACTCTATTTATACCGTTCCGATGATTTCTAGCTATTTGGAGTAGTTAGAAGAAAAATTATCCGTGGAAGACTTTTACTCAAACATTAAATGCAATTGCAAAGGCTTATGTTTTGATGTACCAACCTTCGATTTCGATACCCTAGTTTAAATAATATGATTATTGGAGCCTTATGTATTTGACCTTGAGGCCATGTTCCAACACCTTAATGTTGGGGGTCTAATACTTCTTTATTTGGGGTTTGCTATCCCTAGATTCCTAAAAACACATTTTAGCTTGCTAGATATTAGACCACAGGAGGCAAGGGTCCGATACATATCCATGTGTATTGACATTCAGGCTTAGGGCTCAAATACCCCTGAACTTAGTAGCGCTACTGACTTCATGTGTTCTGATACCCTTAGTAAGTGTATCAAAACACATTTTAGGCTTTGTTAAAATTTATTTCAATAGGGGTTTTGAAAGCTCGTAACATTTATAAAAACTTCTAAGTGTTTAACCAAGTTTGAAAATGTAACAACCCGATTTTTAGTGGTGCCAGAAATGGTGGTTTTGGAACTCCATTCTTTGATAATTGAGTCTGTAAATATTATTAAATAATATTTATGGGTTAATTATAATTTTATATTGAATTTTGATCTGATAAATTTGCTAATTGGATAGTTAGTAAAATTACAATTGGTTTGACCTTAAAGTTAGTGTTTTTTGGAAAATAAGATATCGGGGCCTCATTTTTGTAAACCAAGCCTGTAAATATTTTTACTAAATATTTACGGAGTTATTGTACAAGTGAATTGAATTTTGGTTAGGTAATTTTTCTGAATTAGTGGTTAATTAAGGTACAAGGACTAAATCATAAAAATCGTGAAAATTAATTATTATGAATCTTAGTTACTTAAAGCTTAAAATGATAGTAAAGATGGCTTAAAATTAAAATTTAGCCATTACAAAGCATGGTGGATGGTTGGTAAAGGTTTTGTTATATTTTAATGTTAAAATATTATTAAATAATAATAAAACTTAAAAGTGGAAACAAGATGAACATTGTTCACCTTCCTTCTCATTTCCATCGAAACTGAGGCAAAAATAAAAAGGAGAAGCCATATTTCACTTCTAAGCTTTGAGCTTTGATTGGTAAGCCGAGTTTTGTCTATTTCTTATAATTTTTATGTTTTTGGAATTCTGGTAACTTGATTTAGCTAACCCATGGGTTCAGTCATAAAACTGTTTCAATTTTTAAATGTTTCCATTGATAATTTTTGATGTTAAATGTCTTGGCTGTAAGCTTAAAAATGAAATAAGACTAATTTCTAAAGTGAAATTTGTTAGTTTTGAGTATAGGGACTAAAATGTGAATATGTCAAATTGGATGTGAAATTTTTGTAATTATGGTTTCTAGAGGGTTATAAAAGGATGAAATTGAAATAAGATTGAAAAATGAAGCTTAAAATTGAAAGATATAGGTATTTTGATTTTAGGGACTAAATTGAAGAAAATGTAAAACTTTAGAGAAATTGTGTAAAATAAAATTAAGTTGTCATATGCTTTGAATAGGATGCTATAAGTTAATTGAAACTGATAATTGTTAATGAATTATTATAAATCAAGATTTAAATCAAATGGAAGTTAATCGAGAAATAAGAGAAATTGTAGATTAGTCCCTGACACTTTGTAGATGTTGTTTTCCGGATAAGTTCATATGGGATTTACTTTGTTAATTCACAATACAATTGTAATACTCTTATTTGCCTTTTAGTTAGAATTGTTAGGTATATATATTGTCTCAGTATCAAAAGGATTAATTTGATAATACTTGAAATGTATGATAAATATGAGAAGATACATAACATCAAATGGATGTAAATTGTTATACAAATGGATTAATTTGTAAGAAATGTTGATAAATGAATTGATAGCTCATTATGATTAATCGAATCATATTGGTGTGAATTTAATTGATTATTGAGATAGAGGATTAAATTGAATTAAATTGGAAAGTTATTAATTGGTAAAATTGTGAAATTGGCTTGGGGTTGTGTAACATCCCTCACCTGACCTTTCACCAGATCCAGGTGTGGACGTCACAACTGGATCATGTTATTATTCATACTAAGTCCTCACTAAGTAAAAACAAAACAAATTGTATTACCTATTTACAAAAACTTACAACAGAGATAAATATTCTAAAAATAAAGTTCACCATCCAAGCTTCAAACTCTAAAGGATTTAAATATTTACATAAAAAAAATATTCGCCCTTCTTGGCTCTATTCTAACGATAATTACTTGATTCTCCTCGATCTGGCTTGGTCCTTTCTTCGAGTCTTTCATTTCATAGTTCCTACAAAACACATGCCACTCCTTGGTTAGTTTAGATGAACTTAGTGAGTTCCTATATTATTTCAACTTAGACCTCGTCTTCCAAGGGTTTAAATAGAAAGAAAGTAAAAACAAATAACTCCCTGCTTGTGTGGGTAACTTCTCTTAAACTCGTCGTAGTGGACTTTCTCCTATTCCTGATTTTATCCATTGGCGGATAGGTCTTTGAGTAATTATCTTGTGGCCGTTCTATTGGCCTTCGATCAGCCTTGACTATTCCTTTGATTGTCTCGCCATTCCCGCAGACCCCGTCCTTACCTTTACTTGTAGTCCTAAATTATTTTATTCCTAAAGTGAAACACCCCAAACCCGGCCCACGAGCCTTGACCGGATCCGGTATGTTCCTAGAGTAAAAACGGTTCAAAATTTGTTTGTCTTTTTGGAAAACTTTGGGATTTTTCTTGAAAACTTTAGTGTGTGATGGGTTTAATTGGAAACCTTGTTTTTATAGATATATAGTACATGCCGAATTTGATTTTTAGTTTTATTTATACATTATAAAACATTTGTGTTTGAGTGTCAAAACGTTTAACATTCCTTTTTAAATAAGTTGCTTAGTCTTTTATTTAACAATAATACTATCGTGATAAAACATCTAAACCAACATAAAACAGTTCAATACTTACGGCATTATTACATCAAAGAAAAACCCAAAATTTAAATTCAAAGTACTTGAAATAAAAAGTCCAAATAAAATAAATTCCTTGCTGAGCATGGCTACCCCTAAGCTTCTGCCGACCCGGTCCATCACTGATCGTCACCTGAAAAATAATCCCACAACGGGGTGAGTCAAACAAACTTAATGTGTAACCACATCACTAAGTCCCAAAAGCTTCAGGCATGTCATATCGTATCATACAAATATATAACAAGTAAAGGTAATGATGCAACCCGAACCCAAACCTAGGTACCATCCGCTACACATCACCCGTACCAATCTGCACACCGTGGGGACTACTAAGTCAACCCTCCATCCGCTACACACCATCGAAGGCAGTCGCTGCAGTCGATGTGCTCATCATCCTTATAAATATTATGGCATAGCCACCAGATAATATTTTGTGTCATGTGACACCACATTCAGATAATGTGATCGAAGTCACCACATTCAGATATCGTGGTATAAAACCACCACATTCACTTCCCCTTTTATAATATCCCATATGCCCCATGTCATGCATAAACCAAGTTGTATTTCTTATTCACATTCTTATAGATTCACATATGTACCATAATAGATCTTATTATAATCCTAGTAGGAGTACGAAAATGTACCTGAGTACTTTGTACCATAACATGGTACCTTAGCCATAGCTTTCACATCAATATAACACTTATATTAAATTTAATGCCTTAAATCTATTAAGTCTTAGGGAAGGGTACACACCTGATTTACTTAGCAAGTTTACTCCAAAATCCCGAAAACCCGATCTATTGATTTAGAGCTTTAATCCCTATATTCGGCCAACCATGAAAATGTCAGTGAAAAGCCGTTCGGCTATGAAACCAAATCCCGAAGGATTAATGTAACCACTTTCTTACCTTGCTGCTGATTTGTCTACTGATCAAATCCCGAAAACTTGTAGTCTTCCCTCCTTGCAATCGGCTAACATTTAATCACCTGACTTGGTTAGTTTTCGGCTTTTGAAAAAGTAAGAAATAGATCTAAGTTACTAAATAGGCCTTGGCCGATTGGGTAGATACTCTTACCTTTGCGAATCTAGAATCCCGAAAACAACCCCTTGGTTATGGAGTTGTCGAAATCCCCTGTTTAGCCACTTGTTAGTATCGGCTTCTACACAAAAAAGTATTAGAAAGCGGCCTTAGGCCAAACACTTATACCCTTACCTTGATGGGTCAAATCCCGAAACTTGTCACTTGGCTTATGAAGATGCCGAAACCTACAGGGTACATGTTAAATCCACTTCTAACATTTAAATACTACTAAATGGCCCTTGGTCAAATACATGACTTACATTAGATCTTTATCAATCCCGAAATATCCTTCCTAAAAGTCGACAACTGCAGAATCCCGAAACACTCCTTCATAGTTTCGGCCAAAGACATTAAGGGGAATTAGTACCTTGATTTTCGACAGTTAGGGGAAGAAAATAATGGAAACCGAATGACTATTGGCCCTTACCCATAGTACAAAAGTCGATAGTACCTTTGTTTGAAGCTCCAAAGATATTCGGCTATGGCCTAGATGTGGATCGACAATTTCGGCTTTTGAACAAGTGAAGGAATCGGCTTTAACAAGAGTGAAGAGGAAGGATATGAAGCTTTTAGGGGTTACGGAAATGGTGAACCAAGGAGTAGGGGGTTTAAACTAGAGCAAATAAGAGAAAAGAAAATTTTGAGAGAGAGTAGAGTGGGAATTCGGCTATGAGAAGGAAAAGAAAGAAAAACAAAGTAAAAAGATGGACACTCTTGCTAGGGATTTCGGCTAACACTCAAACTCTAGCCTTTCCTTGTTTTTCTCCTCTTTTAACTCTTCTTCCTTTATTCAAAATAATAAATCTACAATTATCCCCTTAGCTTTAGCCGAATTTTAAAAGAATCCAAACCCATCTAAAACTCCTTCCTCAGTCCCCCTGTGCCGTCCACATCTATCCCCTATTTGCCAAAAATTAAAGTCCTAAAATATTGCTTCCCTGGTGACTCGAACCTTGGCCCATCTGCACCTGTTGTGGCGTCATTTTCAGAGGCCCTAAGTGGTGCCTCCAGGTCACTTTTCCAAGCCCAATTTGTGTGTCATATTCTCCCTACTAATTCTCTGAAGGCCATATTGCTTTAGTTCCCTCTTTTTAAGCTCAAAACTAAATATTTTTCTAAGACATTTCCTTACATTTCCAAGATTCTAAAAATGCACACCACACATTTATGACACATACGACATGCTATTTCATGTAATTAAGCAAAAATGCACAAGCCCAATTTCAGGATATTACAGTTCTACTCCCCTTAAAATAATTTCGTCCTCAAAATTACCTGGCTGAAACAAGTGAGGGTATTGCTGTCGCATTGTCTCTTCTGGTTCCCACGAAGCTTCTTCTGTACCATGATTGCGCCATAACACTTTGACTAGGGGAACCGATTTCCTTCGTAGCACTTTTACATCTCGCTCCAAGATCTGAATCGGCTCTTCCTCTTAGGACAAATCTGGCCTTAGCTCCACCTCTTCAACTGGAACTACATGAGATGGATCCGATTGATAACGACGTAACATGGACACATGGAATACGTCGTGCATCTGCTTCAATTCTGATGGCAGTTCTAACTTGTATGCCACTAGTCCAACTCGCTTCAATACTCGATAAGGTCCTATAAACCTCAGACTTAGCTTTCCTTTTCGACCAAATCTCATCACCTTCTTCCAAGGTGGAACCTTAAGAAACACTTGGTCTCCCACAGCAAATTCTATCTCTTTCCATTTCAGATCAGCGTACGACTTTTGTGTATCCGATGCTTCCTTCAACCGTGCCCGAATTACCTCAACCTTTTTTTCAGATTCTGCCACAATCTCTGGACCCAAAACTCGTCGTTCCCCTAATTCAGTCCAACACGTAGGAGTTCGACACCTCCGACCATACAACGCTTCATACGGTGCCATCCGAATACTGGCCTGATAGCTGTTATTATAAGCAAATTCTGCTAAATGCAAATAGTCTTCCCAACTTCCTCTGAAGTCTATCACACAGCCCCTTAACATATCTTCCAACTCTTGGATTACTCGCTCAAACTGCCCGTCCGACTGTGGATGAAACGCCGTAGTGAAGTCTAATTTGGTGCCTAAAGCCTGATGTAGAGCCTTCCAAAATTGAGACGTAAACCTTGGATCCCTATCTGAGATAATTGATTCCGGAACTCCATGCAACCTTACAATCTCTGCCACATATAACTTTGCCAGCCTTTGCAACGAATAGTCAACCCTTACCGGAATGAAATGCGCAGACTTTGTCAACCGATCCACTATCACCCATACCGAGTCCTTCTTAGTAGGCGTAAGGGGAAGCCCACTAACGAAGTCCATGGTAATTCTATCCCACTTCCACTGTAGAATCTTGATTGGTTGAAGCAACACTGATGGAACTTGATGTTCAGCCTTAACTTGCTGACACGTTAAGCATTTGCCGACAAATTCTGTAACTTCCCATTTTAGACCAGGCCACCAAAATTGTTCCTTAGATCTCTATACAACTTAGTGCCTCCAGGATGCATAGCATAAGGGCTACTATGCGATTCCTGAAGAATCTTCTATCTTAGGTCCTTGTCCTTAGGCATACAGACCTTATCCTTGAAACACAACACTCCATCGCTATTAATACCATAATCCTTCAACTCTCCATTCTGTACTTGCTGTAGCTTAGCACTTAGATCCTCATCAGCCAACTATCCCTCTTTCACCTCATTCAGCCACATCGGCTTGACTTGCAACTCTGCCAACAGGCTTCCGTCGTCGTACAAACTCAGATGTGCTAACATCGCCCTCAAATCCGACACAACCTTCCGGCTTAGAGCATCCGCCACTACATTCGCCTTCCATGGATGATACTCTATCGAACAATCATAGTCCTTCAGTAACTCCACCCACCTTCGCTGTCTTAAGTTTAACTCCTTCTGAGTCAGCAAATACTCTCTTGTGATCCGCGTAGATTATCGACTTTTCGCCATAAAGATAGCGCCTCCATACCTTAAGAGGAAAGACCACTGCCGCCAATTCTAAGTCATGAGTCGGGTAGTTAACCTCGTAAAGCCTTAACTGTCGAGACGCATAAGCGATCACTTTTCCATCCTGCATTAAATTGCATTCCAATCCTATATGAGAGGCGTCACAGTACAGCACAAAATCTTTCCCTACCTCAGGCTGAATCTATACCGGAGCTTCAGTCAACACCTTCTTAAGCTTCTTAAAGCTTTCCTGTTGCTTATTTGTCCATACAAAAGGTACTTCCTTCCTCAACAATTTCGTCAGCGGTACGGCTATTGATGAAAATCCTTCCACGAACCTTCAGTAGTAGCCTGCCAATCCCAAGAAACTACGAATCTCAGCCACAGACTTAGGTGGTTTCCAATCCAACACTGCCTCAATCTTCCTAGGATCCACCCTTATTCTGTCTGTGGACACCAAATGCCCTAAGAACGCAACTTTCTTGAGCCAGGATTCACACTTGCTGAATTTGGCATATAGCTTCTCCTCCCTTAGCACTTGTAACACAATCCGAAGATGCTCGTCATGTTCCTCTTCCGACTTGGAGTTCACTAGGATGTCGTCAATGAACACAACGATAAACCGATCCAAGTAGGGTTGAAAGACCCGGTTCTTCATATCCATGAACGCGGCTGGGGCGTTCGTCAATCCAAACGGCATCACTAAGAACTCATAGTGCCCGTATCTTGTTCTAAAGGCTGTCTTATGGTTATCTGCCTCCTTCACCTTCAACTGATGATATCCTAACCTTAAGTCGATCTTTGAAAATACTGCGGCCCCCTTAAGCTGATCGAACAAGTCATCTATCCTTGGCAAAGGATACTTGTTCTTGATGGTCAACTTATTCAGCTAAAGATAATCTATGCACATACGCATAGTTCCGTCCTTCTTCTTCACAAACAAGACTGGTGCTCCCCACGGAGACACACTGGGTCGAATAAACCCACGATCAAGTAACTCTTGGATTTGAGCCTTGAGCTCCACCAACTCCTTTGGCACCATTCTGTACGGGGCAATTGACACAGGAGCTGTTCCCGGTAGCAAGTCAATTCTGAACTCCACTTCTCTATCTGGGGGTATTCCGGGTAACTTCTCCGGAAACATATCTTCAAAATCCCTTACAACTCTAACTCCACTAACACCTTCTTCTTTTCTATCCAACGCACTAATAAAAGTCAAAAATGCCCTGCACCCTTTCCGAACCATCTTCTCAACCTTAAGTACTGAAACTACATTAGATAAGTAGTTTCTTCTTTCTCCTATCATAATGACCACCTCATCTTCCAGGGTCCTTAATTCCATTCACTTAGCTGCACAGTACAACACAGCTTGATGTTCTACTAGCCAATCCATGCCAAGTATAAGATCGAATTCTCCGAAGGGAAGTTCCATTAAGTCGGCAGAGAATGCCACTCCATGAATTTCTAGAGGTACTCTCCGAAAGATCTTATTCACCACTACAGTTTGACCTAATGGGCTTACTACAGTCATCTCCCTATCAGAAAGTTCAGAGGCTATGCCTAGTGTTTCCACTACACTACATGTAACATAGGAATGGGTCGAGCCCACATCAATTAAAGCAACATAAGGCTTGCCATAGATAAGGAACGTACCGGTTATAATGTCCGGTGCGTCTCCATCCTCCCTCCAGCGAACCGCATAGACTAGACCCGATTGCCTTGCCTCAGTATTAGCAACACCTCTGCCTGGTGTTCCACGTCCTCTGCCAGCACCATTACATCTGCCATTCGGACCACGACCTCGCTGAGGCTGCTGTCCACCTCTACTAGCCTGATTAACATTCTGAGCTGCTGGTCGATTCCCATCTGGTTTCATAGGACAGTCCTTAATCATATGATCTTTGGATCCGCACTTAAAGCATCCTCCCGTTTTCTTCCAACAATCCCCTACATGCATCTTCCCACACTGGTTACATGTACGATACTGCCCTCCTGAACCAACTGGCTGACCTCGCGGCCCATCAACTCTAGGCCTCTTCTGCACATTTCCAGACGATCCTAACGATCCATAACCTCTCTTCTGCCTGTTCCGATCAGAGTTCTGCTTCACAGAGTCCTTAATTCCCTCGGCTACCTTAGCCTTCTCTACCAACACTGCGAACCCCCTCTCTTGCTGCGGAGCTATCAATAACCTTAGATCGTCTCTTAGTCCGTCCTCAAATCGGACACACCGCTCATGTTCAGTAGCCACTATCCCTCTAGCATAACGGCTCAGCCTTAAGAATTCAGCCTCGTATGCTGCCACAGACTTATTTCCTTGAACCAACCCTAGAAATGCCTTCCTCTATGCATCAATGTAGTGAGTACCAACATACTTCTACTGATATGCCGTCTTAACATACTCCCAGGTCAGATCCTCAACTGTGAAACCATCCCGAACTGTTAACCACCATTGATACGCTTCATCGCGTAACAGTGCCACCATTCCTTTCAATTTCTCCTCAGGGGTCAGATTGAGCTCATCCATAATCCGCTCGGTTGCCTCCAACCAATATTCAGCCGTACTGGGTGCTACACCCGATACTCCACGGAACACCTTAGCTCCGTTGGCTCGGAGTCGTTCGGGTACAGATTTCTGAGCTCCCATATTTCCTCCAGCTCCAGCCACCATATTCAGGACTCGCAGCACAGCCTGCGATACAGCATCATCCCCCGTCTAATCTTGCTGTTCCACACCAATCGCTGCTGGTGGTGGTACTTTATTCTCAGATCCTTGACCCGACCTAACGGGTTCCGACACGGTCATTCTACCTCTACCGCATCCTCACACATTACGACCGCGTCCCCTAGAGCTCATTTCTACAATGCGCTTTAATCTGATTAAGAAATTTTATGAATTAGTCCTTGTTCCACTGATTATTCGCGAAGAAGTTTTATGAAAGAAGTTTAATAGCAGTTCTTTCGATCAATCAATGTTTTTGAGTTCTCTATCCTGATTCAGCGAAGTACATTCATCCAAACATTCATTCAGTAGTACCTAGCACACACATTCACTGTTCGTACTTCCTTGTCTATTCTTATCCAAGGGGTATTTTCGTCATTTGTCTTACAGGGGTATTTTGGTAATAAATCGGGATCAATTTGAAAAATCTCAAAGCTATTTCAAAATTTGCGAAACTTAGGGTTCTTTTTGAGAATTTGGTTTCCAAATCGGTGTTGTTGCAAAAATTTTGGAAATCGGGGGTCATTTTGGTAATTTTGTAAAACAGGGGTAATTTCGTAAATTTCCAAATCAATGTACCTTAATATTTTATAAAGTTAATTTTTTTTTGGGATATTCTGCAAAATCAGAAAATTTTATTGAAATCAGGGGTAGTATGGTAATTTTGAGAACTAAGGGCATTTTTGTAATTTTGCCACTAGGGGTATTTAGGTAATTTTGCAAACCGAAAATTCCTTGAAAATTTTCCAAAATAAAATTTTGCTACTATTTAAAGGGGTAATTTGGGGATCTTAAAACTAGGGTTTCCATGAAAATATGGCTAGTCCCTTTCGGGTTTTAGTTATTGGGTTTAGCCCGTGACTGAGTCCTCTTGGTTAGGGTGAGTGAACTACGCTACGCACTGTAGGATTACAGTGAAGAGGAGGTGAGTCACTAGGACTGCTTAAGTACCAGGCTCTTCCGGATCCAATCCTAGACATGCGCACAAAGGTTGCCACACCCTAACTCGGTGACTTAGCCACAGGTTTGTTTACTTAGGCACTTAAGTCTTATGTAATTGTTGGGGTAAACTAGTCCTAGGGTTCAAGTACCTAACATACTATTCTACGTTCCATTTCTACCCTTCTACAGTTCATACTATAAATCACACAAATGGATAGGCTACTTACCTGGTGGACTTCGGGTCGGAGACTTGGGTGCCATGCCTAAAAATCTACTCTTTTCATAAAAGTTTTTCTCAAAATTCATTTGGGCCTTAATTTTAAAAACGTTATGGGCTTTAAACCCAAGGCCGAGAGGTTTAAAACTGGGCTCTGATACCAAACTGAAACACCCCAAACCCGACCCACGAGCCTTGACCGGATCCGGTATGTTCCTAGAGTAAAAACGGTTCAAAATTTGTTTGTCTTTTTGGAAAACTTTGGGATTTTTCTTGAAAACTTTATTGTGTGATGGGTTTAATTGGAAACCTTATTTTTATAGATATATATTACATGCCGAATTTGATTTTTTAGTTTTATTTATACATTATAAAATATTTGTGTTTAAGTGTCAAAAAGTTTAACATTCCTTTTTAAATAAGTTGCTTAGTCTTTTATTTAACAATAATACTATCTTGATAAAAACATCTAAACCAACATAAAACAGTTCAATACTTACGGCCTTATTACATCAAAGAAAAACCCAAAATTTAAATTCAAAGTACTTGAAATAAAAAGTCCAAATAAAATAAATTCCTTGCAGAGCATGGCCACCCCTAAGCTTCTGCCGACCCGGTCCATCACTGATCGTCACCTGAAAAATAATCCCACAATGGGGTGAGTCAAGCAGACTCAATGTGTCACCACATCACTAAGTCCCAAAAGATTCAGGCATGTCATATCTATCATACAAATATATAACAAGTAAAAGTAATGATGCAACCCGAACCCAAACCTAGGTACCATCCGCTACACATCACCCGTACCAACCTGCACACCGTGGAGACTACTAAGTCAACCCTCCATCCGCTACACACCATCGAAGGCAGTCGCTGCAGTCGACGTGCTCATCGCCCTTATAAATATTGTGGCATAGCCACCAAATAATATTTTGTGTCATGTGACACCACATTCAGATAATGTGACCAAAGTCACCACATTCAGATATCGTGGTATAAAACCACCACATTCACTTCCCCTTTTATAATATCCCATATGCCCCATGTCATGCATAAACCAAGTCGTATTTCTTATTCACATTCTTATAGATTCACATATGTACCATAATAGATCTTATTATAATCCTAGTAGGATTAGGAAAACGTACCTGAGTACTTTGTACCATAGCATGGTACCTTAGCCATAGCTTTCACATCAATATAACACTTATATTAAATTTAATGCCTTAAATCTATTAAGTCTTAGGGAAGGGTACACACCTGATTTACTTAGCAAGTTTACTCCAAAATTTCGAAAACTCGATCTACTAATTTAGATCTTTAGTCCCTATATTCGGCCAACCATGAACATGTCAGTGAAAAACCATTCGGCTATGAAACCAAATCCCGAAGGATTAACGTAACCACTTTCTTACCTTGCTGCCGATTTGTCTACTGATCAAATCCCGAAAACTTGTAGTCTTCCCTCCTTGCAATCGGCTAACATTTAATCACCTGACTTGGTTAGTTTTCGGCTTTTGAAAAAGTAGGAAATAGATCTAAGTTGCTAAATAGGCCTTGGCCGATTGGGTAGGTACTCTTACCTTTGCGAATCTAGAATCTCGAAAACAACCCCTTGGTTATGGAGTTGTCGAAATCCCCTGTTTAGCCATTTGCTAGTATCGGTTTCTACACCAAAAAGTATTAGAAAGCGGCTTTAGGCCAAACACTTATACCCTTACCTTGATGGGTCAAATCCCGAAACTTGTCACTTGGCTTATGAAGATGTCGAAACCTACAGGGTACATGTTAAATCCACTTCTAACATTTAAATACTACTAAATGGCCCTTGGCCGAATACATGACTTACCTTAGATCTTTATCAATCCCGAAATATCCTTCCTAGAAGTCGACAACTGCAGAATCCCGAAACACTCCTTCATAGTTTCGGCCAAAGACATTAAGGGGAATTAGTACCTTGATTTTCGACAGTTAGGGGAAGAAAAGAATGGAAACCGAATGACTATTGGCCCTTACCCATAGTACAAAAGTCGACAGTACCTTTGCTTGAAGCTCCAAAGATATTCGGCTATGGCCTAGATGTGGATCGACAATTTCGGCTTTTGAAAAAGTGAAGGAATCGGCTTTAGCAAGAGTGAAGAGGAAGGATGTGAAGCTTTTAGGGGTTACAGCAATGGTGAACCAAGGAGTAGGGGGTTTCTACTAGAGCAAATAAGAGAAAAGAAAATTTTGAGAGAGAGTAGAGTGGGAATTCGGCTATGAGAAGGAAAAGAAAGAAAAACAAAGTATAAAGATGGACACTCTTGCTAGGGATTTCGGCTAACACTCAAACTCTAGCCTTTCCTTGTTTTTCTCCTCTTTTAACTATTCTTCCTTTATTCAAAATAATAAATCTACAATTATCCCCATAGCTTTAGTCGAATTTTAAAAGAATCCAAACCCATCTAAAACTCCTTCCTCAGTCCCCCTGTGCCGTCCCCCTCTATCCCCTATTTGCCAAAAATTAAAGTCCCAAAATATTGCTTCCCTGGTGACTCGAACCTTGGCCCATCTGAACCTGTTGTGGTGTCATTTCCAGAGGCCCTAAGTGGTGCCTCCAAGCCACTTTTCCAAGCCCAATTTGTGTGTCATATTCTCCCTACTAATTCTCTTAAGGCCACCTTGCTTTAGTTCCCTCTTTTTAAGCTCAAAACTAAATATTTTCTAAGACATTTCCTTACATTTCCAAGATTCTAAAAATGCACACCACACATTTATGACACATACGACATGCTATTTCATGTAATTAAGAAAAAAATGCACAAGCCCAATTTTAGGATATTACATAGAGGGTAAATCTTATTCCCATCATGTTCTTAAAGGGTAGCATAAGCTAAACACTCTTTTGTATGCCAATATGTTCCATTGAATGGAGCATAGCTCAACATTCCCTTATCTCTCCTCATGTCCTAGGGCCTCAACACCAAATTCATAGAACTTTTAGATGAGTACTCACAATCCTTTGGTATATTAATATATCCAACATAAAAGCACGCAAATGAGCTTGCATAGAAACTTATCACATAGAGCTTGCATAAAGAGCTCACAAAAACATAGCTTATAAAACTGTACTTTTAAAACAAGCTTTAAAACATAGGTTTGCATAGTGGCACGCATGAAACATATATTTAAATCATAGATTAAAACATAACTTGGAAACAGATCTTGAAAGCAGAGTATCGAAACTTTATAAAACATATTTTTATAGGAAAAGCTTACTCTTGGAGCTTTAGTTTTCAAAACAAAGTTTTTGGAAAAAAAATAACAGCTCGCACACAAGTTACAAACCCTGAGCATTCATACTGAAAAACATGATAGTTAGTATACTTATGAGGATTCTTAACCACTCACTATGTAACAGCTCGTTTTTGGTCAAATCGAAACAATGGTTTTGGGACCACAAATCCGAGGTCAAAATATTTATTATATTATTATTTCAATTTCTACAGTATGAATATGTGATTGTGTGAAAATTTTGTTAAGAAATTTTATTGTTTAATTGGTTAATTTGATAAAAAGGACTAAATCACGTAAAGCGTAAAACTTGAGTTCTAATAGCTAAAGGTGTCTAATAGCTATAGAACCTTAAAGTAAAGGCCCTTATGTTGTAATTAGACCATAAATAGCTTGAATGGACATATATGGACAAAATTAAGTGTTTTAAATTGTTTAATGTTAAGGTTAATATAGTAATTATAAAATAACTTAAGTTAAAATAATAAAAACATTATGTCTTCATCTTCATTAAGCCACACCACCGAAATTAGGGATTGAAAAATACTATTACAAAGCTTGGAACATTCGATCATGGTATCTTGAGCATGTAAGTCCATTTTTGGTTCCATTTTTAATGATTTCTATGTTTTTGAGATCGTTGCAGCTAGTACTAGCTAGCCCATGGACTATTTTGCAAAACTATTAAAGATTTTGAATGATGCCATTGATTAATACATGTGTATTTTGAAGTTTCTTGATATATTATGAATATTTGTTGAGTTATACAAGTTTTGTTAAGTGATTTTGAGTAAAAATACAAAATAGGGATTAAATTGATAAATGTGTAAAGTTAGTGGTTAAAATGTGAAATAAATGAAAATTATGGGCTGCTAGGGGCATTATGGTAATTTGGCTAGCATGGGTTTATTTGGAATTTCACTAATTTGTGATTTTATGCAATAAAGACTGAATTGTGAAAAATATGAAAATGTGGGGCAAAAGTGTAAATGTGTTTTAAAGTATGTTTTGGACTAAATTGAATGTAGAGATGATTGAATAAGTCAATTTTGAATATATTTAGATCAAGAAAAGCAAAATACGGACTTGGATCAGGGAAAAGATAAAGTGATTGACTAGTTGACTTGATTCGTCGTTTTATCATCTGAGGTAAGTTCGTATGTTATAATTTCGTTTCAAATGAATTTTATATGCTTTGATATAGCATGAATTGTGATTATGCAATTACGAACGAGTTTAGAAATGATTCAATGAAGATTCGATAGTTGCAATCCGGGTTGAACCTTGAGAATAGTTTAGGATGCTAGTGACATGTCATTAGGTAGACTTTGAATTGGCTTCGGGCCATGTTAGTAGCACTTCGGGTGTGAGATATACTGATTTGGCTTCGGGCCATGATATCAGAATTTCGGATAAATTACCTTGATTTGGCTTTAGGCCACGGTATAGGTACTTGTCGAGTAAGACCTTGAGTATCCGACTTCTATTCCGAATAGTTCAACTGGTAAATGAAGGATTTGGTTGAGTATGAGATTGGTACGAGACGGTACAGGTACGTACGATAATGAATTGAGTATTGAAACTATGGAATTGATGAGTTCTTTGGTAAGTTATGTGAATGTTCATTTGATAGCTTTGAAATTTAATAGAATTGTTGTATATTATTTTCTATTATTTGAATGATTAATAAATGGTGTTATTTGCTCATTGTTGACATATGAGCTTACTAAGCTTTATAGCTTACTTTGTGTATTTTTTCGTGTTTATAGTGAAATCGAAGCTAGCTTGGATTTAGGATCATCGAAGATCGTTTCACACTACCACCTATCACTTGGTACCTTTGAACTTTGGTATATTAAGTATATGACATACATAGGTATTTTGTGTCATATTGATTATGTTTTGGTAATGATGTTGGCCAAATGAATTGGCATTGTAAATGTTTTTATTTTGATTTGTATATATATATATAGCCATGGGTGATGGCATAAATTTGGTATATTTGGTATGTTTGAATCATGTGTAAATATATAAGCTTATGTCTTGTGTATATTGAGTTTGTTGTGATGATTGTTGGTAATAGGTATTATGAGAGTGAAATGGATGATTTGTGAAATTGGTATCGTATTTGTGAATTGGTGTAAAAATGATGTATATTAAGTAAAGGTTTAACTAGTTGTTTGGTATATATAATTTGGCACGTTTTGATAGAGTAATATTTGAAGTTATAAGCATGTTGGAATGTTGGTATTGGATATGGTATGAATTAGCCTTAATTGTGGCTAAATTAGATGTTTATTTATGTTTTGAATTGGTGCCATTTTGGTTGTATAGGTATATGCAAATTTGGGTGGCAAATTGGCTTGGTAAATAGCCTATTTTTGTCCACACGGGCAGAGACATGGGCATGGTCTCAGCCGTGTGTGACACATGGTCCTGTTGCACAGTCGTGTGTCCCCTGGTGTTGAAATTGAAATCAAGTTAGTATGCTCCACACGGTCTCACACTGTAACACCCCAAACTCGACCTAGACGTTATGGCTGAATCGGCATGTCACATTGAAGTGTTTTTTGAAAGCCATGTTTTCATTGAAAACCCTTCTTGAAGTTTAAAACTTCTTGCCATTTAAAACTTGTACAAAACCTCAGTTTGCGTTTGTTTGTTTTCAATCGTAGTTTATTAAAAAGTTAATCCCTTTTAAAACATTATTACCTTTAAAACCTTATTTGTTACGGAAGCTTAGTTTAAAACAAATGATTTACGATAAAACAAATGATTTACGAAACGTGATATTTAAAAATTGAGTTGCGGAAACATAGTTTTTGAAAACGTTATTGTTTTGGAAATTCGTGTTCTACTTCTAGCAGATATAAATCACAATCAATAAAATCCCAAATTTAAAATTTAGAAATTATAGAGGCCTTATTACAACCCGAATCAAAATCAAAGTGCTTAAGTAAATGAACAAAACAAAATAAAACATGTGCAGTTGTGCGGGCCTCTCCGAGTCCCTCGCAGCTCCAAACCGTCTAACGCTAGGGATTACCTGAAAGGTTAAAAACGGGGTGAGTTACGAAAACTTGGTGTGTAATCCCCTTATTAAAGAAACAATCAGTATACAGAAACAAAATCAGATTGGGCCTGAGCCCTTTAACAGTAACAGTACAGTTCAGTTCAGAGTATATGTGGGCCAAAGCCCAAAATAATGTGATTTGGGTCACAACCCATAACAGAATCAATTGGGCCTAGCCCATCACAGTAACAATCTCAGTATGAATGATGCATGATGCATGATGCATGCAAACCCATCCAACCCTGCACTTGCCTCCATCCAACCCTTCACTACCTGTGGGGAATAAATCACCCACGCCATCCCTACACTTATAGTGTTAGCACTGGTTACAGCTCTAACCGAAATCGCAGCAAAGCTACTAGTATATACGCGACTTTAAGCCTTCAGTAACAGTCTCATAATTGGCACATAGCCATCGGCAACTGTAATAAGATCAGCACATAGCCATCAACTACGATAATATAACCAGCACACAACCATGGGTACGTATGATTGACACACAACCATGTATAAATATGACCGACACAAAGTCATAATCAACATAGCACAAAGCCATAATTAGGTTGGCACAGAGCCATAATCAGATTAACTGGCTTAAAGACATCGGTTGGTCCACAGTCGTCTCGTGCGACCCGTGCGACCTTAACAGATCATTACTGGGTCCACAGTCGTCTCGTGCGACCCGTGTGACCCTATCAGAACAATACTTCCTCCATAACCAATATCCCAACCCCATGCAGTATGTCACGTATGCAGAATGTTTGGCCCACAAATCATCATATCATTCACAGTTAAGTCAATCAAATCATAGTCATACAATCACAGTCAAATCAGTCAAATCATAGCACAAGTCAGTTATTTACCCTCGAGGGGCGTTACGGTCATTTTACTTTAACAGGGGCATTACAGTCATTTTACCTTACAGGGGCATTACAATCATTTTACCCTATAAGGGCATTACGATCATTTTGCCCTACAGGGGCATTATGGTTTAAATGGGCCCAAGGCCCAATATTCAGCCCAAGTGGGCCCACACGATCGTGTGGCCCACTTAGCCCAAATTCAACCACGACTATGTGAACTACCTAGCCCAGTCCAGTATTTGCCATTTAACGAGAATTTTATCTGTTGGGGCCCACGAGCCCATTGGGCCAACACAACCCATTTCAGACAAACAAGGCCCAAGATTACGAGAACGCTCGTAGTGGCCTCTACAATTTATCGCCCATGATTTGTAGGCTCGGTTTACCACACAAGTGATCACACGCTCGTGAGGCCTCGAGTGTCGAAGTTTCAGCTTTTTAGCTTTTTCCGATTCATAGCAGAGATAATACGATTACACACATGTTCATGATAATGAGTAAACTAGCCCACGTGCTCTCCCACTATCGCCTTGCTTGGACCAATGGGTACTTGCAACTAACCGTTGATCAAAAGTGATTACCCACTCTTTGATTAGTATCTACATACAAAACGAATCACCATAATATATATAACCATGAAACAATTGATCCTTAACGAACACACTTACCGATATCGTGCAACGAAGAACTCACAAGATTCAGAAGAACAAAGAATGCAGCAGCTTAGGTTCGGCACAGTGGACAAACGATAGTGGTAATGGCACTAACAATAGATCCCCAATCACTAGACTATCAACAATCGTCAGAGTAGAACAAGGGAAGAAGATAGACAAGAGGGGACGGTCACTAAAGAAAACCTGAAAAGAAAGGACCACAATCAGCCAAGGGTGAGAGAGGGAGAGAAAAGTAGGTTCAGCTTTGAGAGAAAATAGAAGACTGAAGGGGGAGAGAAGAGAAGTGCATTTGGCACTGTTAGGAGAGTAAAGAAAATAGAAAAATGGGCAGAAGAGAAGTGAGACCACAGAAGAATATTACCTAATTGGCAATTGAAGAAAGGGAGAAAATAATGACACTTTTAGTCACCACAGTTGATAAAACGCAAAACCTGAAAGAAATCTCGAATGGGAAAAATCACAAAGGAAATTCAGCCCTTTGAAGCTCTACAAAATCAAAACAAAGAATATGCCTACAGCCAAATTTCTCCCTATTTCCCCCTAGCCGAAATCCCCTTGAGCCTTAGAGTCCCAATCGACCACAACACCCTACCAACCTCCCTTTTCGAAATTCCTTGATTCTCTCCCCAACTCTCTCCATAATCCTCTCCACAACTCCATCCAAGACCAATTCAAACTCCTCTCAACAGTGTTTCAGTCCAACTCTTCTACTTCCACAGCTCAAGCAGCAAACTAAACATTCCACTGTGTAACCCAGGACTTGAACCTCAGACCTCTCAGTTATACCACATGCCACCTTGCCACTACACCACAGGCTCTTTCTGTGTTATACAACAAGCATTATTACTAATAAGGCCTAAGTGCCAGTGTCCAGGTTCATTTAAGAGAAAAAAACTAAAAATTTTGCAAGGGCCAAGACTTGAACCCAGGCTTCTCAAACACTCCCATACACACCCAAATCACTTAGCCATTAAAGCAAACAAGCAATTTATGTCATTTTCTTTCACACATAAATATTTATGTGCAGTCTCCTAGCTGATCCTACGCTCAAGACCCATTTCTTTTAGGCCCAAATTTGGGGCGTTACACACACACGGGCATGTGATTGACCATGTAGAACAAGTCAGTATACCCCCTAATAGGCACACAGCCTAGCACATGGGCGTGTGACTTGGCCGTGTTGCATAAGTCAGTATACCCTCCAGGTTTGGCACTACCTAGCACACGGCCTGGCACACTGGAGTTTGTGGCCACTTCGAAGGGCACACGGGCTAGACACACGGGCGTGTGGTTGGCCATGTGACCCAAGTCAGTAACCTCACTTGTTTGGACACGGGTTAGGACACGGGCTGGGACATGACCATGTACTCCCATTTTGAATGTCCACACGGGCGTGTCTGGTGGCCGTGTGAGACACACGGCCTGGCCACACGGGCATGTGTCCTTTGTTTAGAGAAAAAATTTCTAAGTGTGGAAAAGTTTCCTGAGTTTTCAGTTTAGTCCCAAACCACTTCTAATGCATTTTTAGGGCCTCGTAGGCTCATTTAATGGACATTATGTTTTGCATTGATCAAATTGTATTTGAATTGATAAATTGTATATGAAATGTATGATTAAAAATGTTGTAAGTCCGGTTATGATTAAAAGTGTTGTAAGTCTGGTAATACTCCGTAACCCTATTCTGACAGTGAATACGGATAAGGGGTGTACACACTAATTTAGTTCAGAATTTAAACAAGTTTAGCTTTGCCTTTATCCTTGCTAGTAGATGGTTTGTCATGTTCGCAACATAAACATACACAAATTACTTAAACATACAAAGCCTATAGAATTCACACACACAAGCGAACCTAGATTTTTGGACAATCAAACCTAACAAGAAAAAGGCTTTACCTTGGTTGCTATGAACTTAGTTCAAAATAGAGACTCGAATACAAAATATCAATGAGAGAATTTTCAAGGAATAAGGGCTCTATTTACAGCCACTAAGTGTTTTAGTGATCTTAGGATACCTTACTTGACTTAGGAATCCCTAGTCGATTTAGAAGAAGGTTACTTGCATGAAAATTATCCTAGGTACAAATTATATTAATTTTCTAATTTGAGTCTAACTCGACTTTTACTGGCAAACCCCAGTTCACAACTCAATTGGCGAACCCCAACTCGTAAAACAAATTGGTGAACTTGACTGTATAATGAATTTGGGGAACCCCCTAACCGTATTTCTTAGCGTACACCACTTCACCGAATCTCTTGGAGAACTCCCTACTGATGTACTTTTGGCATACACTTTTTTGTTGAATCATGAGCGAACTCCTTGCTAAAAATTTCTTGGCAAACCCTTAGTTCGTCTAAACATTGGCAAACCTTTACTTGTGAGGCCAAATCTTCTAGGCCTTATCGCAGGATGTTATAGCCATAGTCTAACTATGGTCCTTCACTTTAGGATCCCTGTGTTTTTCATCCCAGCAGACTATTTATGATGCCATAACATCTTTCAACTATGGTCTTACACGATATAACTACGTGTTTATCATCCCGGTGGACCATTACGTGTTTAGTGTCTCATTGGACTATCCCATGTTTAATGTCTCGTTGGACTGTCTAATATGTCGTAGTGTCTTTTAACTAGGGACTTACACAATATAACCCAATGTTTACTTTCTCGGTGGACTACCAGAGGATGTCGTAACTTCTTTTAGCTATGGTCTTAATCCTGTTTACCATGAAGTCATAACATCTTTCAGTCATGGTCTTACTCATTTATATCATGATGCCAGAGTGTTTTTCAACTATGGTTTTACTCATCCTTATCATGATGTCATAACATCTTCCAGTTATGGTCTTACTCATTTTAGGCATATAGCCTTCGATCGGTCCCATGGCCTAGCCATGATATTTATTTTCTTTTTTCCTTGTAATCTATCCATTCCACCATTCACCATCCTAACCTTGATGCTTAAACACCACAGTGTCCCCTCCGTATGGCCCGGAGCTTTATGCTTTATGGGTGCACACAACAACACCATATGGCGACATCTAACAAAATTACCTCTTTCCTATTTTTCCTTCCTAACTCCACCTAAACCCGAAAATGTTTCCTTTACATGCATTACATACATTTCATGGATGAAATACCATGGAATCATAGCTAATTCATGCAACCTTACAACATACATAACATTTCAAGGTTTTAAGTGTAGAAACTCACCTAATGTTTTCTGGCCTTGTCCACTTAGCTTTTCCTCACACCAAAGCTTCCACTCTCCTAACGGCTAAGCAAGTCAACCAATTTATGGGTTAAACTCAGAAATCCAGTTTGAACTTAGTTTTTCCAGAAAGATGTAGAATCTTTAAAATGGTTTATGGAAAACCTTAACTTTGGTCCATAAATAATTCGTACACTAAAGGACTTAGAACCTTACCAACTTACTAGATTCTCCATGAAAAGTTTTCTTTAATCATCACTTCCTTAAACTGACCAAGGAAGAAGATGAAGAAGGGAATAGAATGATATAGATTAGAAAATAAGTCTCCCAGGAAGTCATTTCCATGCTATATATAACCATTCATGCACGACCTTCTATCATCTAAAAAGCAACCATTAGAAATCATTTTGTCCCCCGATAAGGAACCGACTAGTTCTAATCCAACCAAACTAGATTTAGATTTCAACCATGCTCTATTTTGTTTCTAGCTTTTCCTAATTTTTCAGTAGAGGCAGTCAATTTGCAGTCTCTTTCAATTTAAACCTAAATGTTCTAAATTTTTTGGTTTAAAGGAAACTGAGTGTGACAACTCTCCCACCCTAAAAAACAATTTCTTCCTCAAAATTTCCTATCATGTCCATCTTTAGAGGTGAACTTAGAGAAACTCTCCCTTATCCTTGCCTTTTTTCGGCGTACAGAACCCTTAACTTGAGTCCTCATTCATAGATTACACTGTTCTTGCTCCGCCCATTTAGCCAAACCCTTCAACCCTTAATGAATTATCGATACTGTCTCATTGGTTGGTATCTAACCATTTCGACGTTAGATGTACGCTAGTCCACAACATCCCTTAAATCCAAATTTTGGTGAATGCTCTGAAGTGGACACCGCCTGCCAGATATCTTATTAACCTTGATTTTGGTGGATAGTCAACACTTTCTAAATTCGTTTATGCGCTAACCCTACCCACCTAATGGGTTAGTTCTTTCCCTATCATAGGGTAGTTAAGGTTGCCCACTAAATTTTTTCATCCTCACCTTAGCGAGGTATCGAGGTTAGCTCGGATCTCAAAGTTCTACTCCATTGGTGATGAAACCTTTTTAGCATTTCTCGAAAAGACTCGTGTTGAAAAGTCTTATGGTTGTTCTTATAGGCAACGATTGGCAGATATTCTTGCCTTGGGAATCCTAAAGGGTTTCTTTTCTTCCTATACTTACAAGTGTTCATCATATATTGGTGGTTCCGATGTAACTACCTATTTTTAGTCAAATCAGAACCGTGGTTTCGGGACCACAAATTTGAGGTCAAAATATTTATTTTATTAATATTTTAATGTCTACAACATGATAGTATGATTGGATGAAAATTTCGTTAAGAAATTTTATTGTTTGAATGCTCAATTTGATAAAAAGGACTAAATCGCGTAAAGTGTAAAACTTGAGTTCTATTAGCTAAAGGTGTCTAATAGCTATGGAACCTTATTGAGGAGGTCCTTATGTGATAATAAGCCCATTAATTAGATATTGGATGATATTGGCTTGGCATTTTCGAATTTTTGATTAAGTTTTAAGGATAATTAAGTAAAATAGTAAATAAGTGTTAATTAAATAAAATAAAAGAAAGTATCATCTTTCTTCTTCATTTCCTCAATCGAAAATTTGAATAAGGAAGCCATTTTTCTAGGGTCCAAAGCTTTGGCCATTGACACTAGTGCATGTAAGTGATTTTGACTCGGTTTTTAATGATTTCTATATTTTTGGAGTCGTTATAGCTTAATCTAGCTAGCCCAAGGACTAATTTGCAAAATTGTTAAAGGTTTAGGTTTTTACCATTGATGAATATTTGTGTATTTTGATGTTTGATGATAGAAAATAAATGGTTGTTGTTAGATAAACAACATTTGTTAAGAGATTTTTGATAAAATTATCAATTAGAGATTAAATTGAGAAATGTGAAAATTTTGTGGTAGAAATGAGAAATAAATGAAAAATATGGCTGCTATGATAATAAGGAAAATTCAGCTAGCATGGGTAGGGACCTAATTGCATGAATTTTTATTTTTATGAGCTAGGGACTAAATTGTAAATATGTTAAACTATTAGGGGCAAAAATGTATTTTTTCATAATATGATTTTTTGGTTAAATTGAAGAGAATGTTAATTAAATAAGTTAAAATTTATTACATATAGATTAAGAAAAGTGAAGTTCAGATCTAGATCAGGGAAAGAATAAAGTATTGGACTAATCGATCCATTTCGTCGTTTTTATAATCGAGGTAAGTTCGTATGTTACTAAGCATTAGTATAATTGTGTTTTAAATGCTTTATTATTGAATTTATTGTGAATGCGACCTTACAGATATGTTCGAAAAAGATTCGGCAATGTGAAATCCCGGTATAACCTTAGGAATAGATTAGGATATAAAAGACATGTCATTAGCAGTTATGTGTTTGGGTGCTGGTCCGTACGTCCTACTGGTGGCTGAGTCATCCGGTATATGTTGCAGATTCTCGTCAGCTTGTGTGAGCAGCACCGTGTAGTTACATCGTGACCGTCAGCTTGTGTAAGCAGACTCGTTGATAGCTAAAGAGTGAGCATTATATGAAATATGAGATTGAGATGGCTTCGGCCTTGTATTGGCACTTAGGGTGCGAGATTCTCTTAGTATCCGATATTATTCCAAATGGTTCAATAGGTATATCGAAGATATGAAATGGTGAGAGATAGATACGTATTAGTACAGGTATGTACGAAAATCATATGAGCATTGGATTCATGAAATTGTGAGTTCATGATTAATTATATGAATGAATTATATTAACCTTGTGATTTAATGATTTTTGTAGTATATTGTGTTATATTACTTGAAATGGTTAATGAATGGCGAATTTTACTTATTAACTATACGAGCTTACTAACCTTTATAATTTACTCTATTTACATTTTCGTGTTTTATAGTGAATATCGAAGCTTGCTCGGATTTGGGAGTTGTCAGAGACTCATCACACTATCAAGTTATCATTTGGGTACTTTTGAACTTATGTATTTTGGTTATATGGCATGTATAGGAGTTATGGTCTTTATGTTGGTAATGGTTTTATCCATTTGATTTGGCTTGTAAATGATGTGTGTTTTGGTTATATGTATAGCCATGTGATTTGGCTTATTTTGGTATACTTGGTGATATGTATATATGTGCAAATAACCTTTTAGTATGTTGTGTAAAATGGCCATGTAAATGGTTATCGTGAATTAGTATTTTGAGTAACAAATGGTTGTGTATTGAGATTGAATTAGCATGTGGTTCTAGGTAAAATGATGCATAATTGAAAGTGTCCATATAGGTGATTTATGAATATGAAATTGGTATGAAATGGAATGGAAAATTGTGATAATTGTATGTCTTGTGGTTGATGACATTGATACAACATGAATTGACCTTAGTTTAGATGAGTTTAAATACCATTTGAAGATATGGTCTTATGCATTTTGGTTTGCGTAAGTGATTGTGAAACACCCCAAACCCGGCCCATGAGCTTTGACCAGATTTGGTATGTTCCTCAAGAAAACTGGTTTCAAATTCTTTTGTTACTTAGAGAAAACTTGTGCGATAAAAAAAAATATTGTTTGGGTTGGGCTTTTACTGAAAACCAATTTATCTTACATTGAAATCCATTTATTTAAGGTGATAAACATTTAGGGTTTACTTCAAAATAAATTTACTTGAATCCATAACTAATAATTTGTAAACATAATAAATAAGAGTAAGAGAATTAAAGAAAACCAACTATGGCTTTATGGCCTTATTACATCAAATAATTCCCCAAACTTTAAGTTTAAGTACTTGATAAAAATAAAATCCACATTTATTAAATTCCTTGCTGTGCATGGCCATCCCTAAGCTTCTGCCGAGCCCGGTCCATTACTGTTCGTCACCTGAAAATAGTCCCACAACGGGGTGAGTCAAACAGACTCAATGTGTACACGACACTAAATCATAATAGAATTAGGCATACAAGGGTTACACATTCAGAACAGTGAATACAAGTTATGATGCATTCCCAAACCCAAACCTAATTGTCCATCCGCTACACACCCCCGTACCTGCCAGTCACACCGTGGGGACTACTAAGTTGACCCTCCTTCCGCTACACACCAAATTGTGGTCTTAGGTCACCGCATTCGTGGTCTTAGGTCACCACGTTCAGATTACTGTGGTCTTAGGTCACCACTTTGACATCGTGTGGTCTTAGGTCACCACTTTCAGATATCACGGTCTTAGGTCACCGTGTTCGTGGTCTTAGTTCACCGCATTCACTTCCCCTTTCAAACAAACCCATATGCCCCATATAATAATAATATGCATAAATATGCCAGAGTTCACATTCTTATCATATTCTCATGTTACTAATAACATTTTTCATATTCCTAGTAGGAGTAGGAAACGTACCTGAGTACTTAGTACCATAACATGATACCTTAGCCACTTTCATATTCTTAATGTCACATATTTTAATTAAACATGCCATAAAACGTATTATGAAGTAGTGTGGGGTACACACCTGATTAGCTTAACGAATTCCTTGAAATCCCGAAAAACCGATCTATCACTTTAGATCCTTAATCCCTACATTGATTTATCACTTATTACCTTAATAAAAAGCCATTCGGCCAAAATTCCAAATCCTAGTAGGATTAGTATTCTTACCTTGTTGCCGATTGGAACACCAACAAATACCGAAACTGTTCCTTGTTTCCCTAGGAATGTCGAAATCCCTAAAACCTTACGTTAGACTTAATCTTAATCATTGAAACGTAAATCAAGGCCTTTGGCCGAATATTCACATGTCTTACTTTAATCTTAGAAATCCCGAATACTCCTCCTTTTAGTTGACTACTCTGATAATCCCGAAAGATCCTTCCATATTCAGCAACCATAATATGTATGGGGTTAGATTATCTCTCGGCTAATCTAAAAGAAAAGAATGGAAATCAAACTTGTTCTTACCTTTGAAGAAATCAACAGCACCTATGCTTAAAGCGCTTCTAAGATTAGGCTTTTGAATAGATTGGTAAGAAAAAATAGGAAGAAAAGAAAACTTGAGAATTTTGACAATGGTGGACTATAGATTCGGCTTGACAAAAGAAAAAGAGAAGAGAAGAGAAGAGAGCACTCAGAAATTCGACAGAGAGAAGAGGAGGAAGAAAAATTGATGAGTAGCCCTATTTTTTTCCTTTTATAGCCGAATTTGCTACTCAGAATCCCTTACTTGGCCACCACTCTTCTTAATTTGATAACTTTATCTCCTTAATAATAATAATAATCCTTCTATTATCTCTTCTTTTATCCATTAAAAATAAAAGGAATTAATCCACAATTATCTCTTGAAAATAATTTAAAATAAATCTACTATTTATCCTCTTATTAGCCGAAATTTAAAGAGAATAAAACTCTTCCTTTCTAGAAAGCTTGTGCCGTCCACCTCTGGCTTCTAGAAGCAAAAATAAAACTTCTTTTATTTGCTTCCCAAGTGACTCGAACTCAGGCCCAACACCCTTGCATGTGGCGCCATTTCCAGAGGCCCTAAGTGGCATCTTCAGGCCACTTTTCCAAGCCTATTTGTGTGTCAAATTTCACAAACTTTTTCTTTTAAGGCCACCTTGCCTTTATTCCCTGCTTTAAAACTTAAAACTCGACATTTCTAAGTCATTTCTAAGTTTCCAAAAATTTTCGTTCGGCTCTGTAAACTTGATATTTTCTTACATTTCCAAGTTTCCAGAAATGTTCACTTTCCTCTTTTGAATCATTTCCTTACATTTCCAAGTTTCCAGAAATGTTCACTCTCCTCTTTTGAATCATTTCTAGATCATGCCCATACATTTTCAGGTTTCCAAAAATGTTCATTTCCAAATCATTTCCATTCATTTCCGGGTTTCCAGAAATGTTCAAAATTTATTCTTAGTACATAAAACATGTCACTTCATACAATTAAACCGAAAATGCATAGGCCCTTTTCAGGATGTTACAGTTCTACCCCCTTAAAATAATTTCGTCCTCGAAATTACTTACTAACGAACAATCGTACGATCTAACTCACCGCACTACGCTTATGTTTGCGTGACTCGATCTTAATAGAACCATCATACTTCCTAGGCACAATCTCTAAGTTCACGTCCCCTAGAACTCATTTCTAACGCCGCGATTTAATCTGATTAAAGAGTTTTATGCACTAGAATATTGTTCCACCTATTAATCGCGAACAATTTTATGAAAAGAGATGTTTAAAAGTGGTTCTTTCGATCAAACAAAGTTCTCAGCTCAAGTTCACTATTCAGAAAGTCACGTTCACATTCATCAACCAATTATGAACTTTCGTTCATTCAGAGAAACGTTGTAGTTTTCATTGTTGTTGCTCTTCCACTACCCAGGGGTATTTTTGTAATTTTGTCCTATAGGGGTATTTTCGTAATTTTTCAAAAGAAAAAGTTTCTTGGTGATTTGCCGACAAGTATTTTGGAAATTTTAAGTTCCCGGGGTATTTTGGAAAAATTTTGAAACTCGTGGGTATTTCGGTAATTTTAGACCTCGGGGGTATTTCGGTAATTTTTCACAAATCGGGGTAAATTTGTAAAATTTATTAAATCAGGGATATTTCAAAAGTTGAAAAACTTTGAGGGTTCTTTTTGAAAATTGTACTTTCCAAAACAGTGATGTTGCAAAAATTTTAGAAATCAGTGTCATTTTGGTAATTTTGTAAGTTAGGGGTAATTTTGTAATTTTTTCCAAAATCAAGGTATTTTTGATATTTTGCAAATTAGGGTTTTTGAATGTTTATGAAGTAATGAAATCTTGATAAAAACTGTGGGTATTTTGGGAATTTCATAAACCAAGGGTATTTTTTGTAATTTACCATTAGGGGTATTTTTGTAATTTCATAAATCGAAATTTTTTTTTCGAAGAATTTTGTAAAAATAGTTCTCACAAATTAAAAAGGAAATTTTAAGAGTTTTAAAACTAGGGTTTTTATAAAAGCACGGCTAGTTCCCTTTTGGGTTTTAGTCATTGTGTTTAGCCTATGACCGAGCCCTCTTGGTCAGAGTGAACCAAAGCTACGCACCAGGTAGGATTCCAGCGAAGAGGAGGTGAGTCACTAGGATCGCTTAAGTACTGTGCTCTTAGGATCCAATCCTAGACATGCGCATGAGGGTCGTCGCCACACCCTAACCGGCGACTTAGCCATAGGGTTGTTTAGTTAGTCAATTAAGTCTTATGTGTTTGTGTTTGAGTAAACTAGTCCTAGGGTTCAAGTACCTATCATGCTATTCTACGTTCTATGCCTTTTCTACCCTTCCATAATTCGTAAATCACGTAATCATACAGATAGTTAGGGGTACTTACCTGGTGGACTGCGGGTCGGAGACTTAGGTGCCATGCCAGAAAACCTGCTCATCTTCAAAAATACTTTCATTAAACTCATTTGGGCTCGATTTGAAAATGTTTTGGGCCTTAGCCCACAGGCCGAGAGTTTAAACTGGGCTCTGATACCAAACTGAAACACCCCAAAATTGACCCACGAGCTTAGACCAGATTTGGTATGTTCCTCAAGAAAACCGGTTTCAAATTCTTTTGTTACTTAGAGAAAACTTGTGCGATAAAAAAAAATATTGTTTGGGTTGGGCTTTTATTGAAAACCAATTTATCTTACATTGAAATCCATTTATTTAAGGTGATAAACATTTAGGATTTACTTCAAAATAAATTTACTTGAATCCATAACTAATAATTTGTAAACATAATAAATAAGAGTAAAAGAATTAAAGAAAACCAACTATGGCCTTATGGCCTTATTACATCAAATAATTCCCCAAACTTTAAGTTTAAGTACTTGATAAAAATAAAATCCACATTTATTAAATTCCTTCTTTGTGCATGGCCATCCCTAAGCTTCTCACAGAGCACGGTCCATTCTTTGTTCGTCACGGAAAATAGTCCCACAATGGGGTGAGTCAAACAGACTCAATATGTACACGACACTAAATCATAATAGAATTAGGCATACACGAGTTACACATTCAAAACAGTGAATACAAGTTATGATGCATTCCCAAACCCAAACCTAATTGTCCATCCGCTACACACCCCCGTACCTGCCAGTCACACCGTGGGGACTACAAAGTCGACCCTCCTTCCGCTACACACCAAATTGTGGTATTAGGTCACCACATTCATGGTCTTAGGTCACCACGTTCAGATTACTGTGGTCTTAGGTCACCATTTTCAGATTACTGTGGTCTTAGGTCACCACTTTCAGATATCATGGTCTTAGGTCACCGTGTTCATGGTCTTAGTTCACCACATTCACTTCCCCTTTCAAACAAACCCATATGCCCCATATAATAATAATATGCATAAATATGCCAGAGTTCACATTCTTATCATATTCTCATGTTACTAATAACATTTTTCATATTCCTAGTAGGAGTAGGAAACGTACCTGAGTACTTAGTACCATAACATGATACCTTAGCCACTTTCATATTCTTAATGTCACGTATTTTAATTAAACATGCCATAAAACGTATTATGAAGTAGTGTGGGGTACACACCTGATTAGCTTAACGAATTCCTTGAAATCCCGAAAAACCGATCTATCACTTTAGATCCTTAATCCCTACATTGATTTATCACTTATTACCTTAATAAAAAGCCATTCGGCCAAAATTCCAAATCCTAGTAGGATTAGTATTCTTACCTTGTTGCCGATTGGAACACCAACAAATCCCGAAACTGTTCCTTGTTTCCCTAGGAATGTCGAAATCCCTAAAACCTTACATTAGACTTAATCTTAATCATCGAAACATAAATCAAGGCCTTTGGCTGAATATTCACATGTCTTACCTTAATCTTAGAAATCCCGAATACTCCTCCTTTTAGTCGACTACTCTGATAATCCCGAAAGATCCTTCCATATTCGGTAACCATAATATGTATTGGGTTAGATTATCTCTCGGCTAATCTAAAAGAAAAGAATGGAAGTCAAACTTGTTCTTACCTTTGAAGAAATCAACAGCACCTATGCTTGAAGCCCTTCCAAGATTCGACTTTTGAATGGATTGGTAAGAAGAAATAGGAAGAAAAGAAAACTTGAGAATTTTGACAATGGTGGACTATAGATTCGGCTTGGCAAAAGAAAAAGAGAAGAGAAGAGAAGAGAGCACTCAGAAATTCGGCAGAGAGAAGAGGAGGAAGAAAAATTGATGAGTAGCCCTATTTTTTTCCTTTTATAGCCGAATTTGCTACTCAGAATCCCTTACTTGGCCACCACTCTTCTTAATTTGATAACTTTATCTCCTTAATAATAATAATAATCCTTCTATTATCTCTTCTTTTATCCATTAAAAATAAAAGGGATTAATCTACAATTATCTCTTGAAAATAATTTAAAATAAATCTACTATTTATCCTCTTATTAGTCGAAATTTAAAGAGAATAAAACTCTTCCTTTCTAGAAAGCTTGTGCCGTCCACCTCTGGCTTCTAGAAGCAAAAATAAAACTTCTTTTATTTGCTTCCCAAGTGACTCGAACTCAGGCACAACACCCTTGCATGTGGTGCCATTTCCAGAGGCCCTAAGTGGCATCTTCAGGCCACTTTTCCAAGCCTATTTGTGTGTCAAATTTCACAAACTTTTTCTTTTAAGGCCACCTTGCCTTTATTCCCTACTTTAAAACTTAAAACTCGACATTTCTAAGTCATTTCTAAGTTTCCAAAAATTTTCGTTCGGCTCTGTAAACTTGACATTTTCGTACATTTCCAACTTCCCAGAAATGTTCACTTTCCTCTTTTGAATCATTTCCTTACATTTCCAAGTTTCCAGAAATGTTCACTTTCCTCTTTTGAATCATTTCTAGATCATGTCCATACATTTTCAGATTTCCAAAAATGTTCATTTCCAAATCATTTCTATTCATTTCCAGGTTTCCAAAAATGTTCAAAATTTATTCTTAGTACATAAAACATGTCACTTCGTACAATTAAACCGAAAATGCATAGGCCCTTTTCAGGATGTTACAGATTGCAAGATAGGATGAGAAAGATGGCTTGGAGATTAGCCTATTTTTGTCCACACGGGTGTTTGTCTCAGTCGTGTGTGACACACGGTCATGTGACACGGCCGTGTGTCCCCTGGTGTTTAATTAGTAACCAAGTTAGTATGCTCCACATAGCCCAGCACATGAGTGTGTGACTTGGCCTTGTGGCATAAGTTAGTATACCCTACAGTTTTGGCACGGCCTAGCACATGGCTTGACACACAGGTGTGTGAGGCCATTTCGAACGGCACATGGGCTAGTCATAGGGGTGTGTGGTTGGCTGTGTGATCCAAGTCAAAGAGTTACACGTGGTCGGACATGGGCTGGGATACGACCATGTGATCCCATTTTGAATGCCCGCATGACCTATGACACGGGCGTGTCTTTGGCCGTGTGAGACAAACAGCCGGGCCACACAGGCTTGTGTCCCCTGTATTTTGAAATTTTTCTAAGTTTTCCAAAAATTTCCTAAGTTATCGATTTAGTCTTAAACCACTTCTAATACATGTTTTAGGCCTTGAGGGCTCGTATTAGGGACTATATGATTGATTGTGAATGACTTTTATTTGTAAATGTTAAATGTATGAAAAGTGTATGTTTGTTTATGTAATAAGTCTGGTAATGCTTCGTAACCCTATTATGGCAATGAATACGGGTTAGGGTTGTTAGACCCAAACAGTTACTTACCATCCATTAAATTTTCGTAACTTCCCTTGCACACTTTTGGGTTATAAATAGACCATAATATCAAGAGGGAAATTCATACCCTACCCTCCCTTAACTTGTTCAGACTTTCTTATTTTCTTTATCTTTTTCCCTACTATCTTTCTTTTTCCAATCCCTTTACATTACTAAGGTGTAGTCCCTAACCACTTCCAACATAATATCTTATAACTAAATCCCTTTATTACCCATCTTACTTACCTGCACGTTGGCTAACCTTTCAACGGGTAACACAAACAAGATAATGATTCTTGGTTTATTGGAACACACTCATTGATTATATTGTGCTGGGTTATTCGTCACCCCAAGAAATTTGTTTTCTCTACCTTGGTTCTATTCTCAAGACTAATACGAAGCAAGTGTTCGGTAGATGCTACCATTGGCTACCTCCTCATTTCTGGCAGGAGACGTTTTATCACACAAGACTATACACTTTCGCCATTTTCGATCATTCTAGAACAAGGCAAGTGTTTACTTCAAGGATCGAGATAGTTCTATTTGCACATTCTCACTACTTTTCTAGCACATACTCTTTCTATCCAATAGAGTCAGTTGACTCATTTCAGAGGTTGGAAACTACATGCAAATTTCTTACTTGGACCCTACTCAGTGAAGCTCCTACTAATAAGAAGTTTAGTCTGTCTTGGGGGAGAGAACCAACTACTGCCACTCAGCTCCCACCAAATAAGGATTTTGTAACGCCCTAAATTTCTTAACTTTGTTTCTGTGACTTCTAACACTAATGTGTATTTGCTTCAGTGGTTAAGTGTTCTGGGTGTGTGTATGAGGTCTTGGGTTCAAGTCCTACTCCCTAGAAAATTCTGTTATTTTTTTATCCTAGCTTTATCCTTGTTGGGTGGGCTTATGTGATATTGTTTGTAAACTCGTATCAGAATGAGCTTGCTGGTTCGAGTGGTAAGGAGTTAGCTCACCCTGAGGTGTCATGTCCGAATCCTCATGCGAGCTTGGATGTTAATTTTTGTTTCAGTTGTCTGATAGAGTTTAGGTGGGGCTAGAACTTTGAGGTGGTTGGATTTGGTTAGTGGAGTAGTGGTGAGTTAAAGAGATACTAGGAATATGTTACTAAATTTATTTCAAACTTTTGAACTCTTTCTGTGTCTGGGAAAGTGAAGGTAGTGAGTTTTTGCTCAAATTGGAGGCAATTGTTTTTAAGTTGTTCTAAATCAATTCTGTTCTTTTCGGTAATGTGATTTTGGGTCGTTGGCAGCGAATCATGAGGAACGGAATTCTCCTCCTGCAAAATCGTAGTTGGGTTTGTTCGAGGAGTTGCATAAGTAACGAACACTTGAATTTCACTATTGTCGATTTCATTGGTTCGGTTTAATTGAGGATTAAAACTAATTTTGGGAGCATATAATGTCGATTTTTAGGTTATGGTGGGCTTGGGATTGCAGTAGCATCAAAATCGAACCAGGTGTGTAATGAAAACGCAAGAAATTGAGATTTGACGAAAGCCGAAAAAGGGGCATGTCGACGCCACACATGCTTGTGCCCGGCCATGTGTAACACACGACCGTGTGACAGGCGAGTGTGTGGCCGTGTGGGCCACATGGGCTAGGAAAAAATGGAAGTGTGGGCCACACGGGATGTGGTTCCAAACGTACATGTGGAAACACGAAAAGATACACACTTTTCATGCCCTTTTTAACTCAAATTCATGCAGTTTCGATAAATTCTTGTCAAAAAATATATAATTATTATAAAATAATTAAATTGCACTCAAATTATTAACATGTTTAATTTTAATTAATTTTATATCAAATTTTTATTAATTTTGATTATTTTCGACAGATTTGCACAAAGGACGAAAACCAGTTAGGCAGACACTGTTTGAAATACAAAATCAAGAAGCAATTTTGAAACATCAAGGCAAATTAATTTTTCAACCTAAGACGATCCAAATTATGAATATTAATTCATAATATAATTAATTTTAATTTTAATCCAATTTAATTTGGGTTAAATAAATTATTGTTAATTAATTATGAAAAGGGGCCCAGTTGAGCTAAACCGAGAAAACCAATTCAACCGAGCACTGGCCAGCCCAAAACGTCCCACATCTTGACCCAATCAGTTTGTTTGGCTGATTATTTGGCCTGCAAAATAGCCTTTGAAGACTTCTTCAATTTTCATTCAAACCCCTTGATAAACCGTAAAAGTAACATATTTTAAGTCCCACATTTAGTATGCTTTTGGATGATTTACCCCTCGATTTATGTAAAAAGGTGCTTTTAATCCTTTCTTTTCATGTCTTATACCCAGGAAAGCACTTGAGGATAAAAGAACGAGAAACGGGCCCAAAACGGACCAATTTGGGCCAAGGAAGAAATCGACACGGCCTGGACTTAAGCCCACACGGCCGTGCCACGCCAATTATCTAGAACACAGCCTTCTCCCGATTTACACGGCCGTGCCTCATTAAAGAAGTTCGAGCACGGCCTGTCCACAATCCACACGGGCGTGTGCCATGGCTGTGTCCCTGTCATTGGAAAGAGCAATATCATTTGGGAAAGGATACTTGGAGGCAAAGAAACATATTCCAAAGCCTATTCAAACACCCTAGTAGGAATTCTACTTAAATTAGGATACTTAGGGACCAAGTAAGGCATCTCAAAGCCTATATAAACACCCAAGGTGACAACTTGAAAGGGGGATTGGCAGAAGCCGAAGCAGGCATCAAAGCTAGGCTAAGGAGCCAAGCCGAGAAGGTCAGAACTAGGGAATAACGCGAAGATAGCCAGTTGATCCATCCCATGAAGCCGGAATTATACTCAAGACGACTGAATTCTCCTTCAATTCCTTTAGGGAGTTTTATGATTTTCTTATGTTTTGTTTTATCTTTTCTCCTTGCGATGTTTTTGTTTATTCATTATGAACTAAACCCTTCAGATACCTGAAGGGGATGAAACCTAGATGGATCTTTTTATTTGATTTTTAAGTTATATGATAATTACTTAGTTTGTTCTTAATTATGTTGCTTAATCCAAATCTAATGTACTTAGGTAGAGAAGGAATAGACCTTGCCTAAGAAAAGATCTAACATAATTAAGCGGAGTTGATCGGGCGCTTAGAGATAGGGTTACAAGATTTTTCTGGATTAAGGTGAAACCAAATTAGACTTTATTTTCTTCTTATTTTTTATGTCATTTAGATTTAGCTTAGGATACAATAAAATTAGACTGGCTGCTTCGAGGATTCAATTTCAAACGGTTCGAGACGCTTCCCCACGTTCACCTCCAATCCTATCCAGATTCTTTTCATTGACTTCATCTAAAATTCAAGAAGTTTCACTTCTCTCCCTATCTTATGATTTTATGATTATTTTGATATTATCCATCTTTGTACATTTTAAGTGTGGGGGGTTAATTGTAGTATTATATGAAAATCCCTGAATTATGCTTTGATCTTAAAGTAAGTTTCTCATATTACGATTTGAATGAAATTTTCTTTGATTTATGGTTTCTATTGATATGTTTTAGAATAAGTCATTGATAATTGTGCATTGATAATTAAATTTTAAGAATACTAGGGAATCAAGCATGATAAGTCTAATTTTCTAAAAATTAGAATTTTAGGTTGTCAACCGAAATTTGAATGTTATCTTGAAATTTGAGATTTACAAGGTTGATGTCAAAAATACCCATAATTTTTGTGAGATTTTGAGCCTTATAGAGCATACATTCTTTTTCATGCTCACTTCTTGATTATGAATGTGTCAACTATGAACTGTTATTCTAGAACTTGCCTCGATTATACATGTCAAGACCACAGTTATGATTTGATATATCGAGATGATAAAGGCACCTAGGTTTAACCCACTTACACCACTAAAAAGCCTACCCTCATAATTAACCCCTAGTGAACCCCGTTGAGCCTAACAACCCTTTTATTGACTCACCCACTAATATTAATCCAAAACCCTTTGTATTTGTTATTACCCTTCTTTTTAACTACCCTTTAATCGAGATATGATTTGAATAGTTACCTAAGTTTTTATTATGAGTTGAAGTTGTCTTTATTAGTTTGTTCTTAAAAAAAACAAAGAAGAGTATATTCAGTATTAGTATTATGAAGAGTGAGCTTATACAAGTTAAAGTCTAATTATCAAAAGAAAAAAGCTCGTATTAGTAGGATTATTATTATTTTCAGTTGATGTAATTATTATCTTAGAAATTTTTAGATAGGTAACTTATCAATTAAATCTTAATTCTAACCTTCTAATTTCAGCCTTTATCCACACCTTTAGCCCTAGCCCCGTTACAATCCTAACAAAGACCTTTTGATCTGTTTATCATTTCATTTTACAGTGGTGGAGACTTGATTTTCAGGCAAGCCTATGGGATTAATGATAACGGCCCGTCTCGGGTTAGGAGGCGAATCGTTAATGTTGCCCGATCGTAAATTAGACAGTTTCTCGTTTAATTAACAAAGGGATAATTTTATTAGAAATAAAATCTCTGAAATACAAGATAGGTGATGGATACGTATTTGAAACAAGAAAGAACCTTTAATAAAAATTAAAGACCCGAATCTTATAAGTTTCAAATTGATGGAATGAGTTTGGATACGTATTTGAAACAAGAAAGAACCTTTAATAAAAATTAAAGACCCGAATCTTATAAGTTTCAAATTGATGGAATGAGTTTTGGAATGAAAACCGAGACCCACTATCTAGCGAGATAGGAACCAACGGTATAGGTAGATGAACGCCACACCCGAAAGGATGATAAGTTCAAAATAAGGAAAGAAACGACGCCACTAGAAAACTAGATAAGTCAATTCAAACCTCGAGAATTAGGAGAGTGAATACTCACCAAAAGAAAATTTTCTTTCATTCAAATTCAAGTTCTTTTTAAAAATGAAAAATGTCCAAAATATTTATAGACTAGCCGAATAGGGATGAATAAACTTGAGGGCTTCAATCTCTATGAACATTCGGCTAAGATAATTTATGGAACATGACAACATAGCCACTTTTAAAAAAAATAAGGCATTTGAAGGTAATGGCCGTTCAATCTAATCTTCAAATTGTTCCAATGCCATATTTATTTAATCCATATCTTCATGCCGTCCATTCCCATTTGCACACTTTAAAAATTGTCCAATTAATTTAAATCCTCCATGGTGCTTCATGCTTGCCGTCCACCTTAGGTGAGTGCTTGTGCAATCCATATTCCTCTCTTATCTTCACGCATGCCTCCATTTGTTTTCATCAAATCCATGCTAGGTTCCATCTCAAACATTTGACTTCCAAAAATTCTATCTCCTTAAAATAATGCTCCATTATCCCATGCTTACATTCTTTATTGTCTCCCATTTATGTGCCCAAATATCAATTAAACAAATAAAGCAAAATTTAAAGGCATGGGATTATTTGTGCCACGTTGAAAGCTTAAGAGCATGGGAATTTTTAATTTCATTGCCGTCCCCTACAATATTCCCAAGGCTCCAATTTTGTTTTCAATCATTCTTTAACCCACCACTTGAGCATTTGTTAATTCCAATTATCTATCATCAAGCCTCCATAATATTCCACGCCATTTGATTGATTAAAATATGCCATTTCAAATGTGCTAGGCCGCCCACTTATTTTCAAGTAATTTTATGACCACCATGCCGTCCAACCATGCATTGAATTTCTTTAATTTCCACAAGTTCTCAAGTTGCTTTTAATGCTCCACCTTGCCATGAAACCTTATCAAGGACGTGAAACACTACAAAAACATAAATCACACTAATTAAAATTCGGCCAAACATAGCTAAAACAGGAATTTAATTACCTTATTTAACACTAGGTAAAACATACTAATAATCCACTTTGACAAAGACTAATTAAAACATGTGCTATTTAAGCAAATAAATGTGAAATAAGAAAAATGAAGCTATTATTGAAAATAAAACACGCGTAATTTAAAGTGTTAAATAAACTAGCAGTCGGACTGGCTAGTATATTCAACTTCAAATAAGTTGTATGAATTCAAAGCATGTTTGTGGTCTCTCTTGATGGTCATCCCAAATTTGTGCCACCAACACCATTGATCCTTGGGTGATTTCCTATAAAACAAATAACCCAAACATTAATTTGAATAATATTTAACTTGAACCAAAAAAAATTAAAATACTTTACTTTAAAAACTAGACATATTAAAATACTAAGACTAATTATTTGGCAAATTAATTTGCTATAGAAAATTAATTAAATAAATTAAGATGTTTAATTCATTTAATTAAAATTTAGCAATTTAATTTTCAACAAATTCAAAGACTCGATTTATTTAACGCAATAAAAATTAAAAATTTGGAGTCGAGCTTCATCGACTTGAAAATTCGGTGGGTGGCCCGGGCGTGCCCGTATCATCCCCTCCCTCTTCAAGACGATTCGTCCTCGAATCAACCCATTGGTTGTTCGAACAAAACTCCTTGTTTGTCATCCCTTGATCAAACGGGACGGATGATAAACGCGACACTTGAAAAAGATAACCAAAAATTAGTAAGATTGGCTTCAAACAATCTTGCAAACCAACTATGGACACCATCAAACAAGTAAATCGCATGAGTTCGGGCAGCGCCAAACTATCGTACAAAAGAAGTAACGCCTTGTCAAACATTTGCAACAAATTTGAAAAGATCTCAAGGCGTGTATATGATCTTCTTGGAATCCAAAAATTATGCTTATCATGTGAATAATAAATTAAATGATATACATAAGCATCACAAGTAGATAGGTGACAAAATTCACATGGAACACATAATTGAACAACCAAACCTTGCATTGTTCGATATGTGGGCTCTCGTATATACGAATGATAAAAGTATCATACACAAGAATCCTTTTGTCACCATTAAAACAAATAGACCATCAATAAGTAATATAGGACAATTAATCATAATATGATCTAGATGTTCAGCACAAACAAAGTTAGTAACACAAAGCTTATCGTAATCCGAAGAGAGTAACAACGCATCAACAGTTTCAGAAGACTTACCCTTATACTCAGAAAGATAAAGATTAGTCTTACCTTGATCGAGTAATACAAACCTTCTCTCCACGGTCAAGTAGTGTAATCGAAGCTTCGCGTTCAACTCAACCATTTTCAAATAGAAAGTGAATTTCAAATACAGCCATAAAAATTGTTTAAGGAACGAATAAAAATTGAAAGCAAGGTTGACAAAATTCGTTACCTTATTTAAAAACCAAGTATCAAAAATATAGAAATCTTTAAAACTTATCAGAGGATACTTGAGTTTTCCACAAAACAAATCGAAACATATGCCCGATTTATGAGACTTAGGTTCCGAAAAATCACTCATGTTAGACCAATAAGAATTATGTACGTTCAAGATAAAACGATTAAAACTCTTAACATATTTCAAAATGTATTTACAAAAGCTCAATGATTTCATACTAGACAATGAATTAATCTCGTAATATCTACAATTAATCAAATTGGGGTTAGAAGAAAAATCATATTTATACAAAAAATTCGATGGAGATTGAATTAATTCAGAACACTTTCTTCCCTTACCTTCCTTACCTTTCGACTCGGGAGGTTCAACTTCATCTTCAACTTTACCTCTTTCAATCAAAGAAGTACGTCGCCCTTCCGGGAGGAGTTGAAGTGGTAGGCTCTTGTGCGATACGTCGGGAACTTGAAATGAAGAAGCAAAAGAAGAACATACTCCAAATGAGTTAGTTAAATTAACACTCTCTTCTACTTGCTCATCTCGTTTTCTCGTTTCTTTTTCACGCACTTTTTTGTTTTCTTCTCTCTCTTTTTCTTGTTCTTTTTCACTGATCTTCTCAATTGCTTTTTCAAACTTTCTCAAAACTTGCTCATTGTCTCTCTTTCCTGCCTCTTTTCTTTTTATTTCTTTTTCTTTTTCTTTTTTTTGTTTTTATTACATGAAGTTACAAAAGAATCAAAATAATAAGAATTTCTCAAAGAATGAAAATTATTTACGGATGAATCACGATAATTTCTTCGGGAAGAATACTCCGTGTAGGATTTCTTCGAATCATACGTCGAATAACTTGTGCTTTCCTGTCCATCATCTTGAAGAGAATTGAGCTCGTAACTTTCTTCTCTTCGTTTCGAAGACCGCGTTGAGTAGGAGTCTTGGTAATAATCTCTTCTAGAATAGTCCTTGGTCGGGTATTGCAGTGCTGCTCTTAACTCCGTCCTTTGAGTTGAAGAAGTTCGCCCTCGATGATAGGAAGATGGGAGGTACCGTTTGCGCATCACTTCTTTCATTTCAGGCCACGTTAATATTGGATACTCTCCATTTCATTTTCGACTCTTGGTAAACTGGTCCCACCAAGTCATGGCATAATCGGTGAAACTATTTTCCTCCAGCCTTACTTTCTTGCTTTCCAAATAATCGTGGTACCCAAAAACCTCTTCTACTCGCTTTTCCCATTCAAGGAATGCATCCGGATCGGCTCTTCCTTGAAACGATGGAGTGCTTGACTTGTTATTCTTCTTGATGTTATTAAAACATCCTTGATCTCTAAAGCTTCAGTTTCTTTGGTCACGACGCCTTTCGCTTTGGTTGTATGATGGATCGAACCAATCGCCATCTACAGTACTTCTTCTTTCGAAATCTAGAGACACGCTATTGTTGCTAGAAGAAAAATGTTAGTGCTCAAAATAAAACAAAAAATAAATACCTTACCACAAAAATCTCACAAGTCACTCACAAAGAAATTTCTCTCACACTCGTGTTTCACTCGTATAGGTTTTTTTTTTTTGAATACACTCGTGCCTTTTACCGATATTTCTCACTCTCACAAATTCGTATTTCGTTTCGAAAGACTTATTGCGGCTTGAGGATCGGCTTCAAAATTGGTACAAGGGAAAATGATGTTAGGGGGTGAAGGTCGGCTGAAAAAAAAATTTGGTATAGTGGTGTTGGAGTGAAGAAGGGTGGTGAAGATCGGGAAAAGAAGCAATGAAGCAAAACTTGCAAACTTTCACACTTTTTTTTTTAACTCGATTTTTTTTTTACTCACCAAAAGGTATTGGGCTAGTTGATTACCGAATGAAACTTAGGCTAACACGACTAAATTAGTTGAAGAAAGGTGCGAATCAAGCTAATTGAGCATGAAGCTGGGAAGCAGTTTAATGTAGAAAAGCCAAGAGATGACCAAGATATGTTGGAGGAGGTAACAATTGCATGGAAGTTAACTATAGTTGATTCCCAACATCTTATAGAGCTAACTAACTATACAGACAAGGGCTCGTCTCAGTTAGTATACTTTGTAAAACACTGGGAATATAAGCAAGCGAATGTCGCTCGTCTTCTTAGAGAAGAACTTGACAATCTAAGCAAAGCCAAGGTAGGAAGAGGGTTCTTTTTTTTTTTAACTTCAAATATGCTAAATACAATGAAAATAAAATACTGACTTTTTTTTTGGATTTTTTTTTGAAACTTACTCGGAAAAACTCAAGACGAACAAAACGTGCCTAACTTAATTGGCTTTGATACCAGATGATAACGGCCCGTCTCCGGTTAGGAGGCGAATCGTTAATGTTGCCCGATCGTAAATTAGACAGTTTCTCGTTTAATTAACAAAGGGATAATTTTATTAGAAATAAAATCTCTGAAATACAAGATAGGTGATGGATACGTATTTGAAACAAGAAAGAACCTTTAATAAAAATTAAAGACCCGAATCTTATAAGTTTCAAATTGATGGAATAAGTTTGGATACGTATTTGAAACAAGAAAGAACCTTTAATAAAAATTAAAGACCCGAATCTTATAAGTTTCAAATTGATGGAATGAGTTTTGGAATGAAAACCGAGACCCACTATCTAGCGAGATAGGAACCAACGGTATAGGTAGATGAACGCCACACCCGAAAGGATGATAAGTTCAAAATAAGGAAAGAACGACGCCACTAGAAAACTAGATAAGTCAATTCAAACCTCGAGAATTAGGAGAGTGAATACTCACCAAAAGAAAATTTTCTTTCATTCAAATTTAAGTTCTTTTTAAAAATGAAAAATGTCCAAAATATTTATAGACTAACCGAATAGGGATGAATAAACTTGAGGGCTTCAATCTCTATGAACATTCGGCTAAGATAATTTATGGAACATGACAACATAGCCACTTTTAAAAAAAATAAGGCATTTGAAGGTAATGGCCGTTCAATCTAATCTTCAAATTGTTCCAATGCCATATTTATTTAATCCATATCTTCATGCCGTCCATTCCCATTTGCACACTTTAAAAATTGTCCAATTAATTTAAATCCTCCATGGTGCTTCATGCTTGCCGTCCACCTTAGGTGAGTGCTTGTGCAATCCATATTCCTCTCTTATCTTCACGCATGCCTCCATTTGTTTTCATCAAATCCATGCTAGGTTCCATCTCAAACATTTGACTTCCAAAAATTCTATCTCCTTAAAATAATGCTCCATTATCCCATGCTTACATTCTTTATTGTCTCCCATTTATGTGCCCAAATATCAATTAAACAAATAAAGCAAAATTTAAAGGCATGGGATTATTTGTGCCACGTTGAAAGCTTAAGAGCATGGGAATTTTTAATTTCATTGCCGTCCCCTACAATATTCCCAAGGCTCCAATTTTGTTTTCAATCATTCTTTAATCCACCACTTGAGCATTTGTTAATTCCAATTATCTATCATCAAGCCTCCATAATATTCCACGCCATTTGATTGATTAAAATATGCCATTTCAAATGTGCTAGGCCGCCCACTTATTTTCAAGTAATTTTATGACCACCATGCCGTCCAACCATGCATTGAATTTCTTTAATTTCCACAAGTTCTCAAGTTGCTTTTAATGCTCCACCTTGCCATGAAACCTTATCAAGGACGTGAAACACTACAAAAACATAAATCACACTAATTAAAATTCGGCCAAACATAGCTAAAACAGGAATTTAATTACCTTATTTAACACTAGGTAAAACATACTAATAATCAACTTTGACAAAGACTAATTAAAACCTGTGCTATTTAAGCAAATAAATGTGAAATAAGAAAAATGAAGCTATTATTGAAAATAAAACACGCGTAATTTAAAGTGTTAAATAAACTAGCGATGGATGGCTAGTATATTCAACTTCAAATAAGTTGTATGAATTCAAAGCATGTTTGTGGTCTCTCTTCGATGGTCATCCCAAATTTGTGCCACCAACACCATTGATCCTTGGGTGATTTCCTATAAAACAAATAACCCAAACATTAATTTGAATAATATTTAACTTGAACCAAAAAAACTAAAATACTTTACTTTAAAAACTAGACATATTAAAATACTAAGACTAATTATTTGGCAAATTAATTTGCTATAGAAAATTAATTAAATAAATTAAGATGTTTAATTCATTTAATTAAAATTTAGCAATTTAATTTTCAACAAATTCAAAGACTCGATTTATTTAATGCAATAAAAATTAAAAATTTGGAGTCGAGCTTCATCGACTTGAAAATTCGGTGGGTGGCCCGGGCGTGCCCGTATCAATTAACTTTTCAGGTTTAACTTATGAGTGCTTAATTTAGACCCTTAAAAACTTTTTGAGTGATTTGAGTGAATCTTTTGTGAGGATGTCAATCCTTGTAGATTTTGAATTAAAGGTAATTATTTAGATGAAGGGAAACACCTATGTTCTCGTACTACAAATGTATGACTTATCTTGTTTGAATCTTTAGGAATCTTTGGGTTGAATTATCCATCTGTAAATTATCTATGAATTAGGATAAGGCATTGTTGATAGAAATTATGAATCATGGAAAGTTCGTTTTAATTGTAAGTTGAGAATTTTGCTTGAGGACAAACAAAAGCTTAAGTGTGGGGGTATTTGATAAACCGTAAAAGTAACATATTTTAAATCCCACATTTAGTATGCTTTCGGATGATTTATCCCTCGATTTATGTAAAAAGGTGCTTTTAATCCTTTCTTTTCATGTCTTATACCTAGGAAAGCACCCGAGGATAAAAAGAACAAGAAACGGGCCCAAAATGGACCAATTCGGGCTAAGGAAGAAATCGACACGGCCTGGACTTAAGCCCACACGGCTGTGCCATGCCAATCATCTAGAACACGGCCTTCTCCCGATTTACACAGTCGTGCCTCATTAAAGAAGTCCGAGCACGGCCTGGCCACGACCCATACGGGCGTGTGCCATGGCCGTGTCCCTGTTGCTGGAAAGAGCAATTTCATTCGGGAAAGGATACTTGGGGGCAAAGAAACATATTCCAAAGCCTATTCAAACACCCTAGTAGGAATTCTACTTAAATTAGGATACTTAGGGACCAAGTAAGGCATCTCAAAGCCTATATAAACACCCAAGGGGACAACTTGAAAGGGAGTTCGGCAGAAGCCGAAGCCGGCATCAAAGCTAGGCCAAGGAGCCAAGCTGCGAAGGTCAGAACTAGGGAATAACGCGAAGATAGCCAGCTGATCCATCCTAAAAAGCCGGAATTATACTCAAGACGGTAGAATTCTCCTTTAATTCCTTCAAGGAGTTTTAGGATTTTCTTATGTTTTGTTTTATCTTTTCTCTTGCGATGTTTTGTTTATTCATTAAGAACTAAACCCTTCAGATACCTGAAGGGGATGAAACCTAGATGGATCTTTTTATTTTATTTTTAAGTTATATGATAATTACTTAGTTTGTTCCAATTTATGCTGCTTAATCCAAATCTAATATACTTAGGTAGAGGAGGAATAGACCCTGCCTAAGAAAAGATCTAACATAATTAAGCGGAGTTGATCGGGCACCTAGAGATAGGGTTACGAGATTTTACCGGATTAGGGTGAAACCTAATATGGGAATCCATTGATCGATTTACTGCTTTCCTAGAGGGTTATTATAAGCGAACGAAAGTTCCACTAATTAACCTAGGATTAGACGTCATTTGCTTCAAGAGAGGGTTTAACATAGGTTAGGGAGTCTTACGGATCAAGCTAAGTAAAAGAAATCATATAATTTAAGGGTTAATTAATAAGTGAAGTCTAGGTAGATTCTTCCTGAGGGTATCGTCACAATCAACTGAGTTTTTCTTCAAAGTTATTTTCCTATTCGTCTTTTTTTCTTTGTGTCCTTAGTTTAGTCTTCGTCAAAAGCAACTTCACTCTAATTTTAAGGCTAAATAATAAAAAGAAGGTTAGTATTAGTACTTTTAGTTCCTTTGGGTTCGATATCCGATCTTGCCTAAGCTATACTACTGTTCGATAGGTACACTTTCCTTAATATCGTTGTCAGAATTAGTTTCCAGGTTTGATCATTCTCTTATAAATATTTAAAACTCTGATTTTACAGTGATCACCCCTCCACTATTTATGCCTTTCTAGATTTGCCCATACCTTAAAATAACAAGTTTGAAACCTTCAAACTTGTCACATGTATGGCAAGCCATGGGGGGACTCTATGGCTGCTAATTTTTTCTATTTTAGCAGCCATCCGAACCTATAAATACCGTCGTTGTATGCTCACTTCAAACACACCTCAAACACATTCATTTCTTCACTTCTCTCTCACTTTTCTATCTTCATTCCCTTTTATTATTCTTCAGTTTCTTCCCTATTCCTTTGCTGATTTCATGTAATATCCCGGGTTAGGGGCTATTTAGTTGTGGCATGTTTTGCATGTGTTTGGTATGCTGTGTTGTTGTTTGTGTTGTGTCGGGGTTTAATTGTAGGCTAGGTGTGTGCTGAGTAGGTAGGAAAATTTTAATTTTTGGCCTTAGGTGTAGGGAGGCGATAGAGTTGGGGTTTAAGAAAATAAATTGGAGTTTTATTGCACAAATGAAGAAATTTGCAGAGTGGTAAAGGAGGAGCTTGGTGTGGCGTCATCTGCAAGGGGAGAAGTCACGAGTTCAAGCTTGCGAAATTCTCATTTTGGGTCTCCATTTTGTGGCATAGGATGGAAGAGTTGTATGTAGTTTAAATTCTACCTTGGACCAAGTCTTCATATTCGAATGGAGGGTGGAGAGGAAAAAGGGAGTGTGACTTGGTCCACTCATTTGAAATGAGTGGTGGTGAGTATTTGGGGGATTTGGTAGAAATTTGGGGAGTTGGAAGGGAGGAGTAGCGGCATAGTGTGGGTAAAGGGAAGGCCGAATGTACCTAGGCACTTTGGTACATTTTCGGTCAAGTTTTTGGTAAGCAAAATTCCTTTTTTCTTTGTTCACTTTGGGAGCCGAAAGTCTAAGCATCTCTTTTGACACATTTTCTTAGTATGTTCGGTCACTTTTTGGGTCAAGAGCAAAAGTTGATTAATAGAAATTCCTTTGGTTTTCACTCATTATTTGGTTTTCTTTGCTTCCTAAAACCGTAAGTCAAAAGGTGTGATTGCCGAATTTCTTTTGCACTTTGTCTTCTACATTTGGGTTGTTGGCCGAATGCTTTCCTTCCTATCTTCCTCTTCTCTATTTTGTGGAAACCGAAACTAGTATTCCCTCTTCTCATATCTCATATTTTTCCTTTCCTTTTGAAACACTAAAGCCGAAATTTACCTTGCCTAAACCGAAAATTCCTATTCATTTCATCCGTATCTTTTCATCTCAAGCACCTACCATTTTTTCCATTTTTCTTTCTTCTCTTCTTAAGACCTTGACCGAATCTTTTATTTTTCTTTTGGTACAAGTCTTGGCCGAATCTCTTGTGGTTCTCTCCTAGTGTGGTTGGCCGAATCTTGGTTGGTAAGTAAGGGGTAAGTGATTGGTTGTTGCTAGTTTAATCTTGGTTTTGACTAAGTCAGGGGTGATAAGGGACTAACAGTTATTCTCTTTTAAGGTGTAGCCGATTGCTGATTAAAGAAGGAACCATTGTGGTTCGGGTTTGGGAGGAAACCAAATCTATCGAAGGTAAGAGTTTAAAAGTAAGCCCTTTGGTTTGATAGCTTTGGCCGAATGCTATGGATGCCTAATCCCTTTGTTTGGCCGATTGTAGGAGTTAGCAATCAAGGGACTTAGATCGCTTTGGGTCAGGATTTCTAGGCTCGTATTATCAGGTGTGTAAACTAACACACTAATACTTGGTAATGTTGTTAATTAAACCTGTTTGCCTGTTAAAAACCATAATGATATGATGGATGATGGGATACCCAAATGGGGTATGTAATGCGGATGCAGGTAAGTCTATTTTATTACCAGTCCTATTACGGATACTTTGGGTATGATGATCTATGCTATATATATATGTATATGCTATGAGATGCTATGTTGGACATGGTTGCATGAGTTACATGATTTGCATATGGTACATGAGTCAGTATGTCATGTATGGGTGATATGAGAGGAGGGAGCGGTGATATTTTGTGCCGACGAGCACGGTGCTTTGGTAGCACACTTTGTGACTTTGGGACACGGAGGTTTGGCACCTCATTGCGACTTGTCCTCGTGGTTTGACCACCGTGGGTTGGCCCCACTTGAGATATGGGATAAATCTGCTAGTGTTTTGGTAACACACGATGGGTTGGCCCCATCATTGGATTTGTGACTTGGTCACGGTGCTTTGGTAGCACATTGTGTCTTTGGGACACCGGTGGTTTGGGACCACATTGATGGATAATGTGTCTTTGGGACACAGTGTTTTGGTAACACATTGTGACTATACGTCACGGTGGTTTGGCACCACCGGTGGTTTGGTACCACACGGGGTAGAAAAGGTGTATGGATGGTTAGGATCGGGTTGCATTAATTATGTTGCTATGTATGATGTGTGTTAGCATGTTGTTTTATCGGGAGCGGGGTTTACACACCTTTGAGTCACTCGACTCACCCTCTCCTTTGACATTTCGGGTGACTCGTGAACGCGGACTTGGAGCCGGGATGGACTCGGGGTGCACATGCCATGCTCTAATAAAAGTTTTTGCTCATTTATTGCATTTGGGTACTTTAGTTTATTTATCTTTATTTGGGTTTATCTTGGATTTGTAAAAGCTTTCTAAGATGTGCTTTATGATGTTTATATTTTTACATTAGATTTTAATATCTTTGTAACAAAAATAACTTAGTGCGAATTTTGATTAAAATTTGGAAAGACAGCGTTTTCAAATCAACAAAGCGATATGTTTTGGAACTATACCATCGGGTATCACACCGTTTTCATAATTGAATGAAAAACAATCAGACTCAAACTTGAAACCAAAATTTTTCTAAGACTTAATATTCAACCACTCGTTTTCAAAAAGAAACAAAGTTTTATCAAGTCTATTTAGTACAAATTGAAATTTTCAAATACGTTTTCCTCGTAACATACCAGATTGATCGTGGTGTTTGGACCGGGTTTGGGGTGTTACAATTGTGGTATCGAGCTAAGTTCAAAAGCTCTTTGTGGGCTTGAGGCCCAAAGCTGTTTTCAAAAGTTTGTTTTAAGTGTTTTTGGGATGGAATACATGGTTTACAAGGCATGGCACCGAGTCTCGGCACTGGATTCGCCCGGGTAAGTAACTCTAAACTCTTACGTGAATTATTATTTGTAGAAGGGTAGGTGATATGGGCGTAGTTAGATTTATAGGACTTGAACCTAGGATTAGATTACTCAAACACTCGAACTAAAGCATAAGACTTAAAGCACTAAACCAATCTATGACTCACCACGGGGCTAGGGTGTGGTAACTCCGTGCACGCATGTCTAGGAGAGGATCGGAAGGGCTTGGTATTTAGCGATCCTCGTGACTCACCTCCTCTTCGCGCAGTATCCCACAGTGCGTAGCTCGAGTTCACCACGACCAAGAAGGCTCGGTCATAGACTTAACCTAACGACTAAAACCCAAAAAAAGGAATTAGCCATGTTTTGAAAATACAACAACAACCCTAATGTTTTCAAACTTTTTGCAATAAACTCTTTCAAAAGCGAGAACGTCACTTTTACAACGAATTTCTCGATTTGTGAAAATTACAAAAATGCCCTTAGGGGTAAATTTACTAAAATGCCCTCGGTTTATAAAATAGCAACTCAATGATTTTGCCCCAAAATTTCAATGATGTTACGAAATTCAAACATTCTGATTTGCAAAATATCAATCGAAAATTTTTGATTTTGGAAATTTACGAAAACGCCCTCAGTTTGTGAAAATTACCAAAATACCCCTGGTTTCCAAAACGAAGTATTTTACAAAATTTTCAAGGAACACTCTCAAATTTTTGGAATTTCAAATTGACCAGTTTTACGAAAGTTTTAAAATATCGTTTATTACGAAAACACCCTGTAGGGAAAATGACGAAAATACCCTTGGGTTAGAAATGGGCAGCAATGTCCGAAGAGTGAATAGGTATGGAAAGGATTAAGGAATGAATGTATAATCTCTTTTGGGTGAATAGGATAGAAGATTGAAACCTTGGTTGCTCGAAAGAACCCCTGATTAAACTCTATCCATAAAATTTCTTTGCGGTTAAGAAAGTGGAACGATACTAATGCATAAAAATCTTTTAATCGAAGCGTAGATCGTTAGACATGAGCACTCGAGGCGGGACGTGGTCGTAATACTCGTGGTAGAGGTAGGGGTAGAATGGCGGTTTACGAACCCGTAGGATCCTGGTCGGCGGTCGAAAATGAGATGCTGGCCCGCCGCCACCGGTGGAGGTGGTGAGTTCGAGATCGACCGGGGGCGATGCGATGTCACGAGCGATCTTTGCGGGTGTTGGAAAGGGTAGCTGGTGTAAGTGGTGGTGCGGGAGTTAGGAAATCTGTTCTGGCGACTCGGGCTAGCGGCCGCGAGTTCTTCCGAGGGTGTATCGGGTGTTGCTCCTAGCGCTGCTGAATATTGGTGGAGGCAAGCGAGCGGATCATGGACGATCTGGACTTGTGGTGAGGAGAAGTTGAAGGGCATCGTATCGCTTCTTGGGATGAGTCATATCGGTGGTGGCTCACCGTTCGGGACGACGAGTGTGGCGGTGAGGATCGACATGGGATTATTTTTAGCTGCATATCAAAAGAAGTACATCGGGGCTAGCTACATCGACTCCCAGTGAAAGGCATTTCGAGACTTGTTCGGGGAGTAAATCATTCTTGAGTACGAGGGTGAGTTCTGGTGAGTAGGTATGCCGGGGCATTGTAGTGTGAGCATGAGAGGTGTGTTCGTTTCGAGGGCGGGCCGAGGCGAGTTGAGGCTGCGATTGCTCCTCAGCAGGAGCGCGAGTTTCTTTGTCTTAGTCGAGAAGGCTAAGGTAGCCGAAGGTGTTAAGGAGTCGATAAGACAAGGCATGGACAGGAGTAGGCTTAAGAGGAGCTTTGGGTCTTGGGATCGTCGGCAATCCGCGAGAAGAGGGCTAGGCGAGTGGGCGAGAATCGATCTGCTAGGTTTGTTCTTTGCTAGGCGGGGACCGCCGATGTAATCGGTGTGGGAAATCTCATTGGGGTGGTTGTTTGGGTGGTGGAAAAGGTTGCTTCGAGTGTGGTTCTACGGATCATCGCATTAGGGGCCCATCCACGTAGGATGGCGAGGATTGATCCCCGAGTCGGGCGTGTCGATTCAGAGGTAATGGACCGCCACCACGGAGGGGCCGTGGTAATGGAGAGGTGGTAATGGATTTGGTCGAGGTCGTGGAGCACCAGGCAGAGGTGCGGGTAGTTACGAGGCACGACATACTGGTTTGGTGTATGCGACTAGGCGCGCGCGCGAGAAGCGACGCACCGGACGTAATCACCGGTACATTTTGATTTTTGGTTCTCCTATATCGCTTTAATTGACTTGGGTTCTACGCATTCGTATGTTGCTAGTAGTATAGTTGAGACCATGGACTTAGATTCGAGATATCTTCTAGGCGGATGGTGCATTTAGCCCTCTAGGTCACTCTGTAGTCGTAGATAAGTTTGTATAAGGGTGTACCCTAGAACTCAAAGGGTAGTTTTTTTCTTCAGCGATCTGATGGAGCTGCCGTTTGGGGAGTTCGATCTGATTCTCGGAATGGACTGGCTGGTGAAGTACCAGGCCAAGGTGGATTGCGCGGCCAAGCGCATGGTTCTATCATCGGATAAGGGAGATGAAGTGATTATGATAGGTAATAGGAGAGATTACTTATCCAACGTGGTATCGGCACTAAAAGCTGTAAAGATGGTCAGGAAGGGCTGTGAAGCGTATGTGGTTCATGTGTATGCCTTGGAGGCTAAAGAGTCCATTGTTGAGAAGGTTAAATCTTGTTAAGGAATTTGTGGATGTGTTTCCAGAGGAGCTTCCGGGTTTGCCACCGGATCGTGAGGTAGAGTTTGGGATAGATCTGTAAGAGTATGCACAAAGATCAATCATGAGATGGTTGTAATAACATACTTTATTTACCATATTTATTAATATAAAGCATTGTCATTATTATTTCAGTTTTTCTATCTGTGTATACAAATAAACTGTTTTATAATAATGTCCTGAGAATAATATGGTTATTCTTAAAAGATCCTTAGTCGAGTATTATTGTTGACTAGGACAACAATAATGCATTAAGACTAACATGTAGTTGATTGATGATAAAGAGTTGTCATTGATGTGGATTGTCAAAATCAATGCATGAATATGTATGTTAGAGAACAACATATTGGATTGACCCGTTATGAGTATGTTTCTTTGGATTATTATGTAATTGTCACAACATTACTCATAGTGATTAATATGTATATGATCCTCGGACTTGAGACAATTATTATCTCAACATCGTGAGTTGTATATTTTGATACTGATCAAGCGTAATCTTGTAATTGGTTGTTCTATAAAGGTGATGTTGGATATACCACAATCTATGTAGAGGATATGGTTGATCAATATAGGATAAGTCCCTCCTACATAATGGGAGTAATATCTTAGGCCACTTGATTGAGTGAGACTAGAAATGCATGGCCATGCTCAAATAAGTTGACATGAGATGTCATACTAATTTGTATATCATAGTCTACTCAAGATATCAAGAAACATGGGATGGACTATACAAGTGTGACTATTCCATGACTTGTGTCCATTCAGAGATAAAGGACTTAAGGATTAATGTATGAAAGGTTAATCACAAAAGGTTATGTCGAATCATGACTTCTTGTAACTTAGGTAGCAATGATGCATTGCTAGATGCCACTCATTATGCGTGATAATAGAATCGTTCTAGTATTCTTTCGCTAACGTTGCAAGAACCTCTGAGGTCACACCCTATGGTTGAAATGAACGGAATAAAATATAATTGGTATTGTTTTTGGTTGTCAATTGAATTAAATTAATTAAAGAATTAATTTAATTGGGTAATCAAATATTGAACATATTATATGTACAAGGATGTTGTACACATAATGACAACATAATTCTATTAATATATGAATTTGATTCATATATAAATTTAAATAAATATAGTTTACCGAAATCCTTATTATAATTAATGTAATTATAATTTTCGGATATAATTAATGTAATTATATTTTCGGTTAAAAACTTTATTGTATTTATTTAATCTTATGATACATTCAAGAGATACCAATTATAAATGGGTATTAAAAGGATACCAAATAATGGGCCCAATGAAAAGATACCCATTATAAAAGGCCCAATTAAAAGGATACCCATTATAAAAGGTATTTAAAAGAGGCAAAGCTTATGTGAAAAACCTAATAGAGTGTTTGTTAGGTCTAGCAGCCGTCAAGCAAATAAACCTCCAGAAAAGTTTTGGAGATTTCTTCCGTTCATAGTCAAACCGGGTGGATTACGTAGAGGCCGACATCGAAAAGGTTGTGGCTTGATTAAAAAGAGATCAAAACTCTTGTTGCCAAGGTGTCATTTGTCTACTCAGTTGAAGTTTTTGGTAAATTTGAAACCTTTATTTCACCCCGATTCGCTCCTCACACATGGATCCATGGTTTGGATCGCGGATCTAATTTTTATTCTCACTGCGCCATGGGGTTTCGGCGCTCCAACAGTGGTATCGGGGCCATTGTTTTATAACGAACTCGGGTTTAAATACTTGGGTGATGCAATTGTATGAGATGCATGTTTTGATCTTATTGTATTTTCGATTGTTTAAATCGTTTAAGCATAACTCGATAAGCTGTTCCTTTCGATAAGCGATTAAATGTTAATCATGGTGTTGTGGCTTATTCAATTTTATGTTATTATTGTTAACAAATCCGTAATGATGCGGCGATGGTATTTACAATTTCAAGTAAGAGTTAAGCGGCTAGTGGAACAAGGGTTGTTCGATATGAAACCTCAAGGATTAAAATCCTAAAAACACGATTCTCGTTGATAAAAGTTATCAATTCGTGAGGATTCATTTGACTGGGATATGCGGTTTGTACCGCGGGGCTCGCCCGCACCTCTCCCATCCATGCGGGGGGCTCCGCCCGCACCCCCAACTCCTACCATGATATCCCATCTCTTATTTTGGGGATGGGGATGCGAGGCGACTCCGACGCGGGCCTTGACCGCTTCCTCCGACCGCCTCAGCCCCCATCTTCTTATTATAGTATATTTTGTTAATAAAAGACATTTATAAACTTGATGGGCCACAAAAAGGTTGAAAGGATATTTTATAATTCACTTTTTTAAAAAAAAAAAACATTGAATTATGTATGCTATTTTTGACATGCACGGTGTTTGAAATGCATAGTTATAGCCCAATGACCCATTCGAGAAAAAGGTTGTATTTTAAAAAAAAAAAAAAAAAATACTACTGCGTGTGTGTCGTGCCTTACTATTATTCTCTTGTATTTCTCTTCTCATCTTATTCCTCGTATGTAAAACGAAGTTTACGCATATTGTAATTTGGAAAAGTTCTTTGTGGGCCAAACAAGAAGGAAGGTGGGACAATGATTGTGAATGATAGCTTGTGAAATGGCTTACACCTTTAGGGTTCCTTTGGTTCTCCCATTGGCTTGGGTTGAACCACCTTAGTTTATGGGCTATAACTATTGCATTTATTTATTGCTTTATTTATTCATGTATGAGATGCTATGGATGTCTAAAGCATGCCAATTTTAATATATTAAAATTTGATGATAATAAACCCTATTAATTGATGAGATCGATTAGAAGACTAAATGGGCTAAAGTAGACCATAATTGGTGAGATGCAACAACCTTAATAAAATCCTCTATTAAAATATTAAGTCAATATGGCCTTCCAATTTTGCCTCGTTAAGGCCTCGATCAATACTATGTAGGTTACGCCAAAGCGAAGTACTAGTATTTATCTTGGTTAAACGCGAAGAATAAACAAGTGATATTATTTTGGTTTAAAAATTGGTTAATGGCTTAACTAGGTTACTCTAATAGGATTAGAAACCTAGAGGCAAGTAAATTGGATAAATCATAAGATGATTAGAACAAGAGTTGTTCACCAAATATTAGGAGTTACATATGATGTAATTAGCAAATGTTGCTTACCTAAATAACCATAATCTTAAGAGTAAAGCCAAAGTGACTTAAGAGGTGGTGAAATATGGATCCTTAACCTACTAGAAATACTTTTGAGAAAGATTTTCCGAAATTAATATACGAGGTTATTAATTTTGAAATAAAATAATGGGAATATCATTTAATAAAGTCTTTTTAATGATTGATATAAAAATGGTAAATTTACTCACATGCATATTTAATTGTTGTAGATATATTATGGCTGCAAACACTAGCACACTCTCATTGCGATCGGTCCTTGAGAAGGACAAATTGAATGGTTTGAATTTTCTTGATTGGTTAAAGTAACTTGAGGATTGTCCTTAAACAAGAACGGAAATTATATGTCATTGAACAACCACTTCCTAATGAACCACCCACTAATGCCTCGAGGGTGATAGAGATGCTTACAAGAAGTATCTCGATGACATGATAGATGTTGGATGTCTTATGCTTGCCACTATGAATCTCGAACTTCGAAGCAACATGAGGACATGGTTGCTTATGATATGATCGAGCACACGAAAGAACTTTATCGAGGGCAAGCACGGCAAGAGAGGTTTGATATCTCTAAAGCCCTATTCCAATGTAAGTTGGTGAAGGAAGCCCAGTGGGACCTCATGTTCTTAAGATGATTGGCTATATTGAAAGCCTATCTAAGCTTGGGTTTCCATTGAGCCAAGAGTTGGCCATCGATGTTATTTTGCAATCGTTCTTGGGATAGCTACAGCCGGTTGTCCTCAATTTCAATATGAATGAAATTGACAAGACTCTACCACAATTGCTCGGTATGTTACTGAGCTGCTGAAGGCAACTTGAAAAAGGTTGGACCCAAGCCCATATTGATGGTCCGTAATAACAAGGGCAAAGGAAAGGCCAAAGTTCAAACAAAGCCTAAGGGCGAGGTAAGCCCAAATTTGGAAAAGGAAAGGCTACACTGAAACCTAAAGGTGGGGTGTCTAAGGAAGGAAAGCTGTTTTCATTGTGGTGTATTTGGACATTGGAAAGCGGAGGCGCCTGTCTATCTTGAAGAAGTCAAGAAGGCTAAAGCAAGCGGAATGTCCGCTTGGTATTTATGTTATTGATATTAATTTATCAACTACTACTTCTTGGGTATTAGATCTTTGGTTGTGGTTCTCATATTTGTACTTACATGCAGGGGACTACAAAGGAGTAGGACTTTGGCTAGAGGAGATGTGGACCTACGAGTTGGAAATGGAGCAAAAGTTGTTTTGCATTAGTTTGTGGGAACATATACTTTATCTTTGCCTAGTGGACTTGATTTATGTTTAGAGGATTGTTATTTTGTGCCCGGTTTGACTAAAAACATTATTTCAATTTCTTGTTTAGACAAAATTGGTTTTGAGATAATTATTAAGAATAATTGTTGTTCATTTTATCTCAATAATGTTTTCTATGGTTCAGCACAATTAATTAATGGCCTCTATATTTTAGATCAAACGAATCCCATTTACAACATAAATACTAAAAGATCTAAAATAAATGACTCAAATCAAACTTATCTTTGGCATTGTCGTTTGGGCCACATAAGTGAGAAACGCATATCCAAACTCCATAAAGATGGTCTCTTGAATTCATTTGTTTTTGAACAATTTGAAGTATGTGAATCTTGCTTATTGGGAAAAATGACTAAATCTCCTTTTTTCGAAAAGGTGAACGAGCTAGTGATTTATTGGGCCTAATACATTCGATGTATGTGGACCAATAAATACACAGAGCAGGTGGATTTCACTACTTCATTACTTTCACCGATGATTTCGGTAGATATGGGTATGTTTATCTCATGCGCCATAAGTCCGAGTCCCTTGAAAAGTTCAAGGAATTTAAAAATGAAGTACAAAATCAACTAGGCAAAACTATCAAGTCACTTCGATCCGATCGAGGTGGAGAGTATTTGAGCCTAGAGTTTGATGATCTTTTAAAAGAATGTGGGATTGTCTCACAACTTACTCCTCCGGTACTCCTCAATGGAATGGAGTATCCGAGAGAAGAAATCGAACTTTGTTAGACATGGTTCGATCCATGATGAGTCATCTTTGATCTACCGACTTCCTTTTGGGGACATGCACTTGAGATCTTTGCTTTCACACTAAATCGTGTTCCATCTAAATCGGTTCAAAAGACGCCATATGAGATGTGGGGGAAACGCCCTAGTATGTCTTTTATGAAAATTTGGGGTTGTGAAGCTTATGTTAAACGTCGACGTCTACTAAGCTTGAACCCAAATCGAAAGGTGTATATTTGTGGGATATCCAAAAGAAACCAAAGGATATTATTTTTAATCCCACTTTGAGAACAAAATTTTTGTTGCTCAATTTGGTGTCTTCCTAGAGAAAGAATTTACTTCTAGAAAAGGAAGTGGGAGAAAGATTGAACTTGAAGAAATTCAAGAATCACAAGATACCACCGAACCACAGATTGAACAAAACCAAATTCCACAAGAAATTGAGGAACAAACAAGCTGCTATAGAAACACAACCACATGCATGCAGATCTTTAAGAGAAGCGTCGTGCACACGAGAGATATGGATTTCTCATTACAACGCATGGTGACATTCTTCTTATAGATCAAGATGAGCCTAGGACTTATCAAGAAGCGGTGACGAGCCGGACTCGAGAAATGGCTTGAGGCCATGAGATGCGAGATGGATTCCATGTATGAAAACCAAGTATGGACTTTGATTGACCCACCAGAAGGGTTAAACCTATAGGGTGTAAATGGGTTTTCAAAAGAAAATAGACATGGATGGTAATGTACAAACATACAAAGGGCGATTAGTCGCTAAAGGTTTTCGCCAAATTCATGGTGTTGACTATGATGAAACCTTTTCTCCTGTAGCTATGTTTAAATCCATCAGATCTTGCTCGCGCCATATTTGCATTTCATGATTATGAAATCGCGGATGGGCGTCAAAACGACTTTCCTTAACGGAAAACTTGAAGAGGATGTGTATATGACACAACTTTGAAGGTTTTGTAAATCCAAAGGATGCTAGAAAGATATGTAAGCTACAAAGATCCATTTATGGATTAAAGCAAGCTTCTCGAAGTTGGAATATTCGTTTTAACGATGCAATCAAAGAGTTTGGTTTTATCAAAAATGAAGATGAGCCATGTGTTTACAAGAAAGTTAGTGGGAGCACTATCACATTCTTGGTACTATATGTGGATGACATACTTATCATGGGAAATGACATACCTACCTTGCAGTCTATTAAGACTTGGTTAAGAAGTTGTTTTTCTATGAAGGACTTGGCGAAGCCACTTATATCTTAGGAGTCAAGATCTATAGAGATAGATCAAGGCGACTACTAGGTCTAAGCCAAAGCACATACATAGATAAAGTAATTGAAAAGGTTGAGTATGGAAGAATCTAAAAGAGGATTCCTACCTATGAGACATGGTATTCACTCTCGAAGGAAATGTGTCCTTCAACTCCACAAGAGAGAGAACGTATGAGTAAAATTCCATATGCTTCCGCTATTGGATCTATCATGTATGCTATGTTATGTACCCGCCCGGATGTCTCGTATGCCTTAAGTATGACGAAAGCGGGTATCAAGTAGATCCGGTGAAGGTCACTGGACCACGATCAAGAGTATCCTTAAGTACTTAAGAAGAACTAAGGATACGTTCCTATTATATGGAGGTGAGGAAGAGTTAAGTGTAAAGGTTACACGATGCCAGCTTCCAAAGCGACAAGGATGATTCTCGATCGCAATCAGTTTTGTGTTTTGCCTTAATGGTGGTCTTTGTAAGTGGAAGAGTTCAAAGCAAAGTACGAGAGCCGATTCTACAACAGAGGCCGAGTATATTGCGGCCGGTGAGGCAAAGAAAAGCGATTTGGATCAAGAAGTTCATTCTTGGACTAGGGGTTGTGCCTAGCATATCGGATGCTATAGAACTCCGATGTGATAACAATGGAGCCATTGCACAAGCTAAAGAACCCAGATCTCACCAATGATCCAAACATATACTTAGGCGCTACCATCTTATTCGAGAGATTATCGATCGAGGAGATGTAGAGATATGCTGAGTACCTTCGGATGATAACATCGCCGATCCACGACCAAGCCTCGACGACATGCTGAAGCATGATCGTCACACTAAGTCGCTTGGTATTAGATATATGAGTGATTGGTCTTAGTGCTAGTGGGAGATTGTAAGAGTATGCACAAAGATCAATCATGAGATGGTTGTAATAACATACTTTATTTACCATATTTATTAATATAAAGCATTGTCATTATTATTTCAGCTTTTTCTATCTGTGTATACAAATAAACTGTTTTATAATAATGTCACGAGAATAATATGGTTATTCTTAAAAGATCCTTAGTCGAGTATTATTGTTGACTAGGACAACAATAATGCATTAAGACTAACATGTAGTTGATTGATGATAAAGAGTTGTCATTGATGTGGATTGTCAAAATCAATGCATGAATATGTATGTTAGAGAACAACATATTGGATTGACCCGTTATGAGTATGTTTCTTTGGATTATTATGTAATTGTCACAACATTACTCATAGTGATTAATATGTATATGATCCTCGGACTTGAGACAATTATTATCTCAACATCGTGAGTTGTATATTTTGATACTGATCAAACGTATAATCTGTAATTGGTTGTTCTATAAAGGCGATGTTGGATATACCACAATCTATGTAGAGGATATGGTTGATCAATATAGGATAAGTCCCTCCTACATAATGGGAGTAATATCTTAGGCCACTTGATTGAGTGAGACTAGAAATGCATGGCCATGCTCAAATAAGTTGACATGAGATGTCATACTAATTTGTATATCATAGTCTACTCAAGATATCAAGAAACATGGGATGGACTATACAAGTGTGACTATTCCATGACTTGTGTCCATTCCAGAGATAAAGGACTTAAGGATTAATGTATGAAAGGTTAATCACAAAAGGTTATGTCGAATCATGACTTCTTGTAACTTAGGTAGCAATGATGCATTGCTAGATGCCACTCATTGTGCGTGATAATAGAATCGTTCTAGTATTATCGCTAACGTTGCAAGAACCTACTGTGGTCACACCCTATGGTTGAAATGAGCGGAATAAAATATAATTGGTATTGTTTTTGGTTGTCAATTGAATTAAATTAATTAAAGAATTAATTTAATTGGGTAATCAAATATTGAACATATTATATGTACAAGGATGTTGTACACATAATGACAACATAATTCTATTAATATATGAATTTGATTCATATATAAATTTAAATAAATATAGTTTACCGAAATCCTTATTATAATTAATGTAATTATAATTTTGGATATAATTAATGTAATTATATTTTTGGTTAAAAACTTTATTGTATTTATTTAATCTTATGATACATTCAAGAGATACCAATTATAAATGGGTATTAAAAGGATACCAAATAATGGGCCCAATGAAAAGATACCCATTATAAAAGGCCCAATTAAAAGGATACCCATTATAAAAGGTATTTAAAAGAGGCAAAGCTTATGTGAAAAACCTAATAGAGTGTTTGTTAGGTCTAGCAGCCGTCAAGCAAATAAACCTCCAGAAAAGTTTTGGAGATTTCTTCCGTTCATAGTCAAACCGGGTGGATTACGTAGAGGCCGACATCGAAAAGGTTGTGGCTTGATTCGATGAAGAGATCAAAACTCTTGTTGCCAAGGTGTCATTGTCTACTCAGATTGAAGTTTTTGGTAAATTTGAAACCTTTATTTCACCCCGATTCGCTCCTCACACATGGATCCATGGTTTGGATCACGGATCTAATTTTTTATTCTGCTGCGCCATGGGGTTTTGGCGCCCAACAAGATCTCGCTACCGTGGATCTGCGCCGGTGTCTATTGCTCCATATAGGATGGCACCAAAGGAATTGGTGGAGCTTAAGGCTCGGATTCGGAGCTGTTGGATCGAGGCTTCATTAGGCCAAGTGTTTCGCCGTGGGGAGCGCGGTGTTATTCGTCAAGAAGAAGGGCGGCTCGATGCGGATGTGTATCGACTACCGCCAACCGAATAAGGCGGCGATTAAAAACAAGTATCCGTTACCACGGATAGATGACTTGTTTGATCGGTGAAAGGTGCATCGGTGTTTTCAAGATCGATTTGAGGTCCAGGTACCATCGGTTGAAAGTTAAGGAAGCGGATATCCATAAGAGGCGTTTGGACTCGGTATGGGCACTCACGAATTCGGTAATGCCGTTCGGGTTGACTAACGCTCGGTGACTTTTATGGATATGATGAATAGGGTGTTTCAGCTGTATCTGGATCGTTTCGTCGTGGTTTTTATTGACGACATCTTGGTCTACTCAAGGTCGGAAGAAGAGCATGATGCACACTTGAGAGTGGTGTTGCAAATTTTGAGGGAGAAGCAACTCTATGCTAAGTTCAGTAAGTGTGAGTTCTGGCTTAGTGAAGTGACGTTTTTGGGTCATGTAGTATCAGCTGAGGGGATTAGAGTAGATCCTCGGAAGGTTGAGGCGGTTTTGGATTGGGAGCCTCTAAGTCGATTCTTTGAGATTCGGAGTTTCCTGGGTTTGGCAGGATACTACCGAAGGTTTGTTGAGGGTTTCTCGTTAATTGCAGCACCGATGACTAAGCTGTTAAGAAAGGGAGTTCCGTTCGTTTGGACTGAGAAACAGCAGGAGAGTTTTGATAAGTTGAAGAAGATCTTGACAGAGGCTCCTGTGTTAATTCAACCTGAGGCTGGTAAGGAATTCACAGTGTACTGCGACGCATCACATACGGGATTGGGTTGTGTGCTGATGCAGGAGGGTAAGGTTGTGGCTTACGCTTTCTCGGCGGTTGTGAGGCCACACGAGGTCAACTATCCGACGCACGACTTGGAGCTAGCAGCTGTAGTCTTTGCTCTAAAAATCTGGAGGCACTATTTGTACGGAGAGAAGTCAATCGTCTACACAGATCATAAGAGTTTGAAGTACCTATTGACTCAGAAGGATCTGAATTTGAGGCAGCGTAGATGGGTTGAGTTGCTCAAAGACTACGATTGTTCGATTGAATATCACCCGGGCAAGGCTAACGTGGTGGCAGACGCGTTGAGCCGTAGGGTTGTTTCAGACTTAAGAGCTTTGTTTGCCCATTTGAGTTTGTGCGACGACGGAGTATTCGCGCAGAGCTGCGAGTTAAGCCTACTTGGGTTGAGCGGATCAAAGAGAAGCAGATTAGAGGACGAGGTTACGAGTGCGCGAAGGTTACAAGTGCGAGAATGGTGGTTTTGGAGGTTACTGACTTGTCTAGTGATGAGGTTACGTGCTTTCAAGGAAGGCTTGTATGCCTAAAGATGTTGAGTCGAGAGGAGAGGATTCTTCAGACGCACATAGCAGATCCTTATGCTATGCATCCCGGAGGTAGCAAAATGTATAAGGATCTTAGAGAGCGATTTTGGTGGCTTTGGCTTGAAGAAAGAAGTGTGAGCGAGTTTGTTGGGAAGTGTCGACTTGTCGGCCAGTCAAAGCGGAACATCGATTCTGTCGGGTTTGCTTCAGCCTGTGAAAATTCCTCAGTGGAAATGGGAAAGGATAACTATGGATTTCGTCAGTGGTTTACCGCTTACGCCAAGCAAGAAGGATTCAGTTTGGGTTATCGTGGACCGTCTGACTAAGTCGGCCCATTTTATTCCGGTGAGAGTGGACTATTCACTTCAGAGATTGGCGAAGCTTTATGTGTCAGAGATAGTGAGACTGCACGGCGTTCCAGTTTCGATAATCTCAGATAGGGATCCGAGGTTCACGTCGAGGTTCTGGAGAGCGTTGCATCAGGCTCTGGGTACTCGTTTGGATTTCAGCACGGCTTTTCACCCGCAGTCTGACGGGCAATCAGAAAGGGTCATTCAGATCTTGGAAGACATGTTGAGAGGTTGTGTTCTGGACTTCAGGGGCAGTTGGGATGAGTTTCTGCCGTTGGCCGAGTTCGCCTATAACAACAGCTACCAAGCGAGCATTAAGATGGCTCCGTATGAGGCGTTGTATGGCAGGAAGTGCCGCTCACCTACATGTTGGACAGAGTTAGGTGAACGTCAGTTGTTGGGACCCGAGTTGGTTGCTGAGACAGAAGACAAGGTTAAGTTGATTCAGGCTCGTTTGAAGGAAGCTTCGGACCGGCAAAAGTCTTATGCCGATCTTAAGCGAAGAGATATAGAGTTCGCTGTGGGAGATCGAGTTTTCTTAAAGGTCTCACCTTGGAAGAAGGTGCTGAGGTTTGGCAGAAAAGGCAAGCTAAGTCCGAGGTTCATTGGGCCGTATAAGGTATTGAGACGAGTTGGACCAGTGGCGTATCAGCTTGAGTTGCCAGCAGAGCTTAGTCAGATTCACGATGTTTTTCACGTGTCGATGCTTCGGAGGTATCGTTCAGATCCATCACATGTAGTAGCAGTGGAGGAGATCGAGGTAAATCCGGATTTGACTATGGAAGAGGAACCTGTGTAGATTCTTGATCGGGATGTGAAGGTTCTGCGTAGAAAGTCCGTGCCCTTGGTTAAGGTTCTTTGGCGGAATCATGGTGTGGAGGAAGCCACGTGGGAACCCGAGGATACGATGAGACAGCAATACCCGCAACTCTTTTGATCAGGTAATTTCGAGGCCGAAATTATTTTAAGAGGGGTAGAACTGTAATATCCCGGGTTAGGGGCTATTTAGTTGTGGCATGTTTTGCATGTGTTTGGTATGCTGTGTTGTTGTTTGTGTTGTGTCGGGGTTTAATTGTAGGCTAGGTGTGTGCCTGAGTAGGTAGGAAAATTTTAATTTTTGGCCTTAGGTGTAGGGAGCTGATAGAGTTGGGGTTTAAGAAAATAAATTGGAGTTTTATTGCACAAATGAAGAGCTGGCAGAGTGGTAAAGGAGGAGCTTGGTGTGGCGTCATCTGCAAGGGGGAGAAGTCCTGAGTTCAAGCTGCGAAATTCTCATTTTGGGTCTCCATTTTGACGGCATAGGATGGAAGAGTTGTATGTAGTTTAAATTCTACCTTGGACCAAGTCTTCATATTCGAATGGAGGGTGGAGAGGAAAAAGGGGAGTGTGACTTGGTCCACTCATTTGAAATGAGTGGTGGTGAGTATTTGGGGGGATTTGGCCGAAATTTGGGGGGAGTTGGAAGGGAGGAGTGACGGCATAGTGTGGGTAAAGGGAAGGCCGAATGTACCTAGGCACTTTGGTACATTTTCGGTCAAGTTTTTGGTAAGCAAAATTCCTTTTTTCTTTGTTCACTTTGGGAGCCGAAAGTCTAAGCATCTCTTTTGACACATTTTCTTAGTATGTTCGGTCACTTTTTGGGTCAAGAGCAAAAGTTCAGTTAGCCGAAATTCCTTTGGTTTTCACTCATTATTTGGTTTTCTTTGCTTCCTAAAACCGTAAGTCAAAAGGTGTGATTGCCGAATTTCTTTTGCACTTTGTCTTCTACATTTGGGTTGTTGGCCGAATGCTTTCCTTCCTATCTTCCTCTTCTCTATTTTGTGGAAACCGAAACTAGTATTCCCTCTTCTCATATCTCATATTTTTCCTTTCCTTTTGAAACACTAAAGCCGAAATTTACCTTGCCTAAACCGAAAATTCCTATTCATTTCATCCGTATCTTTTCATCTCAAGCACCTACCATTTTTTCCATTTTTCTTTCTTCTCTTCTTAAGACCTTGACCGAATCTTTTATTTTTCTTTTGGTACAAGTCTTGGCCGAATCTCTTGTGGTTCTCTCCTAGTGTGGTTGGCCGAATCTTGGTTGGTAAGTAAGAGGGGTAAGTGATTGGTTGTTGCTAGTTTAATCTTGGTTTTGACTAAGTCAGGGGTGATAAGGGACTAACAGTTATTCTCTTTTAAGGTGTAGCCGATTGCTGATTAAAGAAGGAACCATTGTGGTTCGGGTTTGGGAGGAAACCAAATCTATCGAAGGTAAGAGTTTAAAAGTAAGCCCTTTGGTTTGATAGCTTTGGCCGAATGCTATGGATGCCTAATCCCTTTGTTTGGCCGATTGTAGGAGTTAGCAATCAAGGGACTTAGATCGCTTTGGGTCAGGATTTCTAGGCTCGTATTATCAGGTGTGTAAACTAACACACTAATACTTGGTAATGTTGTTAATTAAACTCGCTTTTGCTGTTAAAAACCATAACAAGATATGATGGATGATGGGATACCCAAATGGGGTATGTGTACGGATCCGGGTAAGTCTATTTTATTACAAATTCTATTACGGATACTTTGGGTATGATGATCTATGCTATATATATATGTATATGCTATGAGATGCTATGTTGGACATGGTTGCATGAGTTACATGATTTGCATATGGTACATGAGTCAGTATGTCATGTATGGGTGATATGAGAGGAGGGAGCAGTGATATTTTGTGCTGACGAGCACCAGTGCTTTGGTAGCACACTTTGTGACTTTGGGTCACCAGAGGTTTGGCACCTCCAGAGGTTTGGTACCTCAGCGTCTCGTCCCAGTGGCTCAGTACCACAGTGGGTTGGCCCCACGAGATGATTATACTGGATTGACGCCTTGATGTTTTGGTAACACACGATGGGTTGGCCCCATCACCTGATTTGTGACTACGGTCACCAGTGCTTTGGTAGCACATTGTGTCTTTGGGACACCAGAGGTTTGGCACCTCATTGCGACTTGTCCCTGTGGTTTGACCACCGTGGGTTGGCCCCACTTGAGATATGGGATAAATCGCTAGTGTTTTGGTAACACACGATGGGTTGGCCCCATCATTGGATTTGTGACTTGGTCACCGGTGCTTTGGTAGCACATTGTGTCTTTGGGACACCCGGTGGTTTGGGACCACATTGATGGATAATGTGTCTTTGGGACACCAGTGTTTTGGTAACACATTGTGACTATACGTCACCAGTGGTTTGGCACCACCAGTGGTTTGGTACCACACGGGGTAGAAAAGGTGTATGGATGGTTAGGATCGGGTTGCATTAATTATGTTGCTATGTATGATGTGTGTTAGCATGTTGTTTTATCGGGAGCGGGGTTTACACACTGAGTCACTCGACTCACCCTCTCCTTTGACATTTCAGGTGACTCGTAGACGCGGACTTGGAGCCGGGATGGACTCGGGGTGCACATGCCATGCTCTAATAAAAGTTTTGCTCAGTTTATTGCATTTGGGTACTTTAGTTTATTTATCTTTATTTGGGTTTATCTTGGATTTGTAAAAGCTTTCTAAGATGTGCTTTATGATGTTTATATTTTTACATTAGATTTTAATATGCTGTAACAAAAATAACTTGGTGCGAATTTTGATTAAAATTTGGAAAGACGACGTTTTCAAATCAACAAAGCGATATGTTTTTGGAACTATACCATCGGGTATCACACCGTTTTCATAATTGAATGAAAAACAATCAGACTCAAACTTGAAACCAAAATTTTTCTAAGACTTAATATTCAACCACTCGTTTTCAAAAAGAAACAAAGTTTTATCAAGTCTATTTAGTACAAATTCGAAATTTTCAAATACGTTTTCCCTCGTAACATACCAGATTCGATCGTGGTGTTTGGACCGGGTTTGGGGTGTTACATTTCACCTCTTAAAAAAGAGTCCTTCAACCATCATTTGGAGAAGCATTCAAGTATTCGTGGAAGCCTTGGTTCAACAAGAAAAAGCAGAGAAGAAGGAGCAGAGCAAACTAGTCAAGCCTCGGAGAAACACTGGATTTGATTCTTGTGCCTTATCCTTTTTAAATTTATTGTTGTTGTTATGAACATGTCTACGAGTACCTGTGATGTTGATATGTTTAATTTAATTAATATGGCTTAAATTTAATTCGTGTTAAGTTGATTGCATTTTGTCTACTTGAGTTATTAAAATTGTGTTTGTGTTGTTAGAGGTCTTGATAAGGTGTTTAATTAAGTAAAACCATGACTAAGTTATTCTTGCATTACAATTGTAAGGTAACTAATGAATTACTTATTTAAACGGACGGATATTGTATTTTATTGACACAATACTTAATCAATGCATGTTTAATCATCTAAGATATCTGAGGGTTAAATTAGTAATGGTAGCTAATGATATATTAGCCTTGCAATACTTGTAAGATTATTGTGATTAAACTGTTTCAAGGTAGGAATACATTGTTACCTCACTTAATCTTTTATGTGTTTATGAGATTGAATTAATTGCTTGAATTGGCATAGACAAATGTACAAGAGATTATTTTAATTTCATAAGTATGTATATGCATTAACACATTTGCTTGTTAAAGTTTGTTTAATCGGTTGAATTGAGATAGAGATATAGTCAAGAGATAAATGGATTTTGGTAGGTAAGTATGTTCATAAGTTAGCAAATTTCTGAGTTGCTGTGAATTTATTCGTAACAACATAAACATGAAGTTTAATAATTCTAAGTTAAGAAATGTAATTAATCTAACACAATTATGTCATCTTGATTAAAATCATCTTTTGAAATCGTGCATTGGAACTTTTATTTTATTTTTATTTATTTTACTTAGTTAAATCCTAATTTTTAATCACCTCCTCAAATCAAAATATTTTTTTCACCAAAGTGTTTGAAATTGCATTCATAAATAATTCTTTCCACAGTCCCTATGGGTACGATAACTCGACATTTACTTGTGACTTTATTACTTGTTGTGATTGTGTACACTTGCACATTCTGTCGTTCCAAGTTTTTGGCGCCGTTGCTGGGGACTGTTAAAAAAAATCTTTATTTGTGAATTTGTGAATTTTTCATTTTGGTTTATTTTTCTATTCAATTTTAACTTAATTAATTTATTTTTGTGTTTGTTTCAGGTGTTTATGAGTATTGATCGAATTATCAATTTACTCCCCATAGACCCTGAGATTGAAAGAACTTTTCGACAACGAAGAAGTCAAGCAAGTTAGAGAAGGACCAAAGAGATGAACTACAAAATCCAAATCAAGGAAACGGAGCAAACCTTGCTCAAAATCCTATCCTTATTGCTGATCATAGGGATAAAGCTCTAAGACAGTATGTCATGCCAATATTTCATTATCTTAATCCGGGTATTAGGAGACTCGAAATTGAGGCACAACAATTCGAGCTGAAGCCAGTCATTTTCAGAAGCTTTAGATAGTGGGTCAATTCAATGAAATGCCTACCGAATATCTTCACCTTCACTTAAGACTGCTCTTGGAGGTGAGCGATTCTTTCAAGTTAGCTGGAGTACCCAAAGATGCGCTACGATTAAAGCTGTTCCCATATTCTCTAAGGGACAGAGCTCGAGCCTAGTTGAACTCATTGCAACCAAATTCCATTTTCACATGGCAAGATTTTGCAGAAAGATTCTTCATGAAGTATTCCCGCCTAGCAAGAATGCTAAGTTGAGGAACAAAATCACTACTTTCTAGCAAATGGATGATGATTCCTTGTGTGAGGCAAGGGAAAGGTACAAAGAATTATTAAGAAAGTGCCTTCATCACAGAATCCCTCACTGCATCCAAGTTGAGACATTTTATAACGGTCCAAATACTCACACGAGGATGGTAGTGGACGCCTTTGCTAATGGTGCTCTCCTTTCTAAGTCTTATAACGAGGCTTATGAAATTATTAAGTGGATTGCTGTAACATCCTAAAATAGGGGTTATTTGTGTTTGAATTATTTTACCTGTGTTTGAATTCCTGCGATGTTATTTCGTAGTATAACAGGACTTGGTTAGGGACCTTGAGTAGGCTCGAGTGGTTGAAAATTTTATTTATAAGCTTTAAAGATAGGGAGCCTTAGTAGGTAGGGGTTACAAGGTTAAATAAGGGAGTTATTGACACTAAAAAGGCTTTGGAAAAGTGGCAAAAGGGAGGCCACTTAGGAGCTGGAGTTGACGCCATCATGGGAGCAAGGGAAGCCTATGTTCGAGTTGCGGAGCCTCCCTTTTTGCTCTTAATTTGGACGGCAATGAGGGGAGAGGAGTGTTCAATTTAAACACTTCAGGATAATAAGGATATTATTAAGTTTTAATTAGATTTTATTTGATTAATCTTTAATAAGTGGCAAAGAGAAAATTTAGGCATGTGACGTATTCAAATTATTTTGAATTATTTTAAACTGTTGGCCAAGAGTAATTTTAGGAGTTGCCGAAATTTTGTACTCCTTAATGATAGGAGTGGACGGCAAGCATAGGGGGAGAGTGCCGAATTTCTTCATTTGATTTATTCTCTTTTCCTTTTCTCACCATTTTCTTTCTATCTAGCCGAATCTACCCTTCAAATCTAGCCGAATTCTTTTCTTCCTTTTTATTAGTGTTGGCCGAATCTCAAGCAATGGGGGCCTCTTCTATCTTTTTCTCCAATTGGTGTTAGAGAAAGGTATGTGTTCAAGGTCGAATGCCTTTTATTCTATGTTCCTACCCTCTCTCGACTTTTACAAGGGTGAAAGCTGATTTCGGCAATTGATGGCAAGGGTATTAATGCTCTTTGAAACCGATTTGTTGTAGGGCTTCGGGATTTGTGAATTATTCAGTCTCCATTCGTTAGTAATTGAACTTAGCAAGCGGTGGTAAGAATCTATTTTAGTAAGTTACTTAGTTGTGATTAAAAAGCCGAAGGCTATTAACATGTGATTGCCAATTATAGGGAAGCAGAAACACTTGGGTGTGGTGGCTAGTATTCAAAGGCGATTAGGTGAGATTTCGGGTTCAAGTGATAACCTTTAGAATTAATTTGGTTTGGCCGAATAGGCCATGGCACTAACCTTTTGTTTGGCCGATTATAGGACAAGGAAGTCTAGTGTGGCCGATTTGATTCTTCGGGATTTAGGGCTGTCGATTGGCATCAGGTGTGTACATACACACTTTATGACTAATTAAAATGCTAAGTGTTCTGTGTATGCTGAATCTGATGTGTAGATTTGGGATTTAATACCATAAAAGGGTATAAGCAAGAAATTCAGGTAAGTCCTTGTTGTTATGATGCTTTTGGGAAGCATGACATATTTGGTATATGTGGCATATAACATATTGCTGATGATAAATCTGATGGATGTTGTTAAATAAACCTATTGGCATGATTTCTGTATATGCATGTAATTGGTTGATGTGGGTTGATGGGAGGAGGGGGAAGTGTTATTTGTTCGACGGACACCAGTGGTTTGGTACCACATTTCGTGACTACGGTCACCAGAGGTTTGGCACCTCCAGAGGTTTGGCACCTCATAGCGTCTCGTCCCAGTGGCTTAGCACTACAGTGGGTTGGCCCCACGGGTTATATTAAGGGATTGACGCCAGTGGTTTGGTATCACACGATGGGTTGGCCCCATCAATCAATTTGTGTCTTCGGACACCCGAGGTTTGGCACCTCCAGTGATTTGGTATCACATTTATGACTTTAAGTCACCAGTGGTTTGGCACCACCAGTGGTTTGGCACCACACGGGGTAGAGAAAGGCGTTTGGATGGCTACGTTGGGTGCATATTAAACTTGCGCATGTTTAATTATAGTTATGACTTGTGTATGTTGTTGCACTAAATCGGGGAAGGGTTACACACTGAGTCTTGGTGACTCACCTTCTCCTTTAATTTTTCAGTGACTCGTAGATCGCGGATGAGGAGCCAGATAGACTCGAGGTGGCCATGCAGTGAAATTATGGATTTATTGAACTTAGAATTTTATTTATTTTCTGTTGGTTTTATTTTGATCAAGTTGTAATAAGGCCTCCTAGAATTATTTTTATTATTTTTATTTTTACATGGTTTGAATAATTTGGTTAAACTATTTTAATAATATTAAAATAAGTACACGTGTTTTCTCAAATTCAAACGAAAAATGTTTTATCGTGCCATCGGGTACTTTGAAATCGGTAACAACCTGATTTAACGAATATTCGTTTTTAAACAAAATTAAGCATGGTTTTAACAAGACAATTGAAAATGAAAGGTTTTCGACAAAACATTAAATCGGTTAAAGAGATTTTACAAAGAGTTTTCCTCTGTAACATACCAAATTCAGTCGTGATGTTTGGGCTGGGATTGGGGTGTTACAAAATTGGTATCAAAGCCCAGTTCAAAGCTCGGCTGTGGGGGCCCAAGGCCCAAAAATGTTATAGTAGGCCATTTTGAAATATTTTTGGTTTTGGAACAGCATGGCACCGAGTCTCCGGCACCAATCCGCCCAGGTAAGTACCCCTGAACCATTGCATGAATTATTACTTATAGAAAGGGTAGGAATGGAACGTAGAATAGTCTTATAGGAACTTGAACCCTAGGATTAGAATACTCGAACACGAAGCACATAAGACTTAATGCACTAAACCAACCTATGACTAAGTCACTGAGCTAGGGTGTGGTAAACCCACAGACGCATGTCTAGGATTGGATCCGGGAAGAGCACAGTATTTAAGCGGTCCTAGTGACTCACCTCCTCTTCGCAGTATCCCACACAGTGCGTAGCTTCCTGGTTCACCCTAACTCGAGAGGGCTCGGTGGTGTGGCAACCCTCGTGCGCATGTCTCAGGAATGGTTTCGGTGGGAGCTTGGTATTTAAGTAGTCCGCGTGACTCACCTCCTCTCCACTCGAATCCTGCCTGGTGCGTAGCTTTGGTTCACCCTGACCAAGAGGGCTTGGTCATAGGCTGAACATAATGACTAAAACCCGAAAAGGAACTAGCCATGTTTTTAAGAAAAAGAAGAAAACAACAAAACCCTAGTTTTTCAAAACTTTTAAAATCACTCTTTCAAATTTGAGAACAACCCTCTTTACAACGTTTTCTGAAAAATTTGATTGTGAAAATTACAAAAATGCCCTTAGGGGGAGTAAAATTACCAAAATGCCCTTGGTTTATAAAATGCCAATTACTCAATGGTTTTTCCAAAAATTTCATTATTTTATAAATATCCAAAAACCCTACTTTGCAAATTATCAAAAATACTTTGGTTTTGGAAATTACGAAAATACCCTCAACTTGCAAAATTACCAAAATGACCCTGATTACTAAAATTTTGGCAACATCATCGTTTTAAAAAGGGAAACTCTCAAAAAGAACCCTCAGAGTTTGACAACTGTTAAAAACATCCCTGCTTAATTAAATTTACAAAACTGGCCCTGATTGACAAAATTACCAAAATACCCCTAGTTTCCAAAGTTCTGCCGTACCTTTAATTTGGCAAATTTTCAGAAATACCCTCCAGTCTTGGGAATTTTAAAATGTTTTGATTTATTAAAAGCCCTCAAAATTTCTTTTATTACGAAAATACCCCTGTAGGAAAATGACGAAAATACCCCTGGGATAGAAATGGACAGAAATGCCCGAAGAGTGAATAGGTATGAAAGGTATTAGGGAATGGATGTGTTCCTCTATGTGGACTAGGATAGAAGACTTAAAACTTTGATTGCTCGAAAGAATCTCTGTTAAACTCTTCTCATAAAATTTCTTCGCGAATAATCAAGTGAAACAAAGTACTAATCCATAAAAGTCTCTTAATCAGATTAAAGCGCGATAGTTAGAATGAGCTCTAGAGGACGTGGACGTCGTTGACATGGTAGAGGCAGGATGACCGTGTCAGAACCCGTTAGGTCGAGTCAGGGGTCGGAGAATGAGGTACCTCCGCCACCACCACCCCCAACTTTTGGAGCTGAGGAGCAGGATCAGACTGGGGGCGAGGCGGTATCGCAAGCTGTATTGCGAGTCCTTGAGATGGTGGCTGGGGCTAGTGGAGGAATGGGAGCTCAAAAATCTGTTCTTGAGCGACTCCGATCCAATGAAGCAGAGGTATTCCGGGGTGTATCGGGAGTGGCACCCAGTGCGGCGGAATATTAGTTAGAATCGACTGAGAGAATCATGAACGATCTCGATCTGACAAATGAGGAGAAGCTGAAAGGAGCGGTGTCACTTCTAAAGGATGAGTCATATCAGTGGTGGCTCACAGTTCGTGATGGTGCTACGGTAGATGATCTTACTTGGGAGTACTTCAAAGCTGCTTATTAGAAAAAGTATGTGGGCACCAGCTATACGGATGCGTAGAGGAAAGCTTTTCTAGGGTTAGTACAAGGAAATAAGTCTGTGTCTGAATATGAAGTGGAATTCTTAAGGCTGAGCCGCTATGCTCGGGGAATTGTGTCAACTGAGCATGATCATTGTGTCTGCTTTGAAGACGGACTTAGGGATGAGTTAAGGTTGCTGATAGCTCAGCAGTAGGAGCGGGAGTTTTCTGTCTTGGTAGAGAAGGCTAAGGTAGCCGAAGGGGTCAAGGAGTCCGTGAGACAGAACTATGGTAGGAACAACCAGAAAAGAGGCTTTGGGTCGTCTGGATCGGGTAGTAATGCACAAAAGAGGGCTAGGCAGAGTGGGCCGAATCAGGCAGGAAGGCCCATGGCTGCTAATCAGAGACCAACTCAGTGTAATCGATGTGGGAAGTCACATTGGGGAGGATATTGGACCGGTGAAAGGGGATGTTTTGAATGTGGATCTTTGGATCACCGTGTAAGGGACTGTCCTCGGAAGTTAGCTAAGAATCAGCCAGAGGGTCAGAACCGTGCTCAGGTTAGAAATGTAGGACCACCACAGAGGGGTCGTGGTAATGGTAGAGGAGGCAATGGTTCTAATCGAGGACGCGGAATTCCGGGAAGAGGGGCAGGCAACACAGAAGCAAGGCAACCTGGTTTAGTCTATGCAGCGAGGCGTCGCGTGGAGGGTGACGTATCGGACGTCATAATCGATACGTTCCTAATTTTTGGTCTTCTATATGTTGCATTAATTGATGTGGGTTCGACGTATTCATACGTTGCTAGTAGTGTGGTTGAGACTATGAACTTAGACTCTGAGACTGCTTCTAGGGAGATGACTGTGATTAGCCCTTTAGGTCACTCTGTAGTTGTAAACAAGCTATATAGAGATGTACCCCTAGAACTCCAAGGGGTAGTGTTTGTGGCTGATCTGATGGAACTGCCGTTTGGGGAGTTTGATTTGATCATTGGAATGGACTGGTTGGTTAAATATCAGGTGAGGTTGGATTGCACTGCTAAGCGCATGGTTCTTAAGATGGCTGAAGGTGATGAAGTGGTCATGATAGGTAATAGAAGAGATTACCTATCCAACGTGGTGTCTGCCTTGAAGGCAGAGAAAATGGTCAAGAAGGGATGTGAGGCATTTTTGGTTCAAATTTGTGCCTTGGAGGCTAAGGAGTCAGCAGTGGAGAAGGTTCAAACGGTAGGGGAGTTCGTTGATGTGTTTCTAGAGGAACTTCCGGGTCTGCCACCAGATCGGGAAGTTGAATTCGGTATAGACTTGCTACCCGAAATGGCACTTGTGTCTATAGCACCGTACCGAATGGCACCAAAGGAATTAGTGGAGCTGAAGGCTCAAATTCAGGAGCTCTTGGATAGAGGGTTTATTCGACCGAGTATATCTCCGTGGGGAGCACCTGTGTTGTTTGTCAAGAAGAAGGACAGTTCAATGAGGATGTGTATCGACTACCACTAGCTAAACAAGTTAACGATCAAGAATAAGTATCCGTTGCCTCGGATTGACGACTTGTTTGATCAACTGAAAGGTGCATCGGTGTTCTCGAAGATAGACCTTAGGTCGGGTTATCATCAACTTAAGGTGAAGGAGGTTGATGTTCACAAGACGGCATTCCAAACTCGGTATGGGAATTACGAGTTCCTAATGATGCCATTTGGGTTGACCAACGCACCGGCAGCATTCATGGACTTAATGAATAGAGTGTTTCAGCAGTACCTGGATCAGTTTGTCATGGTGTTTATAGATGACAATTGGTTTACTCAAAGACAGAGGAGGAGCCTGATGTGCATTTGCGTATAGTGCTACAAGTACTGAGGGAGAAGCAGTTATATGCCAAATTCAATAAGTGCGAATTTTGGCTTAGGGAGGTGGCTTTCTTAGGTCACGTAGTGTCGGCGGAATGGATTAGAGTGGACCCTCGCAAGGTTGAGGCGGTGTTGGATTGGAAACCGCCTAGGTCAGTAGCAGAAATTCAAAGTTTTCTGGGTCTGGCGGGGTACTATCGAAGATTTGTGGAGGGATTCTCCTTAATCGCTGCACCATTGACTAAGTTATTAAGGAAGAGAGTTCCATTTGGATGGTCGGAGAAGCAGTAAGAAAGTTTCGATAAGCTAAGGAAGATTCTGATGGAAGCCCGGATTCGCAGTACTGACCAAGCGGGGAAGTTGTTTCTGATTTATTGTGATGCATCCCATACTGGTTTGGGATGTGTGTTGATGCAGGAAGGGAAGTTAGTGGCCTATGCATCCCGTCAGTTGAGACCGCATGAGGTTAACTATCCAACTCACGACTTGGAGTTAGCGGCAGTAGTCTTCGCTTTGAAAATATGGAGACATTACTTGTATGAGGAGAAGTCGATAGTCTACATGGATCACAAAAGTTTGAGGTATCTTTTGACTCAGAAGGATCTGAACTTGAGGCAGCGCCGATGGATTGAACTGTTGAAGGACTACGACTATTCAATTGAGTACCATCCGGGTAAGGCTAACGTGGTGGCTGACGCGTTGAGCCGGAAGGTAGTGACAGACTTAAGAGTGATGTTTGCTCACCTCAGTCTATACGACGATAGAAGTCTTTTGGTAGAACTGCAAGTTAAGCCAACTTGGATCAACGAGGTTAAGGAAAAGCAATTGGTGGATGACCGTTTAAATGCGCGAAGGTCGCAAGTTCAGGATGGTGGTTTGGAAGGGTACAGTTTGTCTAGTGATGGTGTATTATGTTTTCAGGGATGAGCTTGTATGCCGAAAGATGTGGAATTGAGGCAAAAAATTCTTCAAGATGCACATAGCAGCCCATACGCTATGCATCCTGAAGGAAGCAAGATGTATGGAGATTTTGAAGCAGATTCGTGGCGGGGTTGAAGCGTGAGGTAACTCGAATTTGTAGGAAAGTGTCCGGCGTGTCGCCAGTGAAGGCCGAACACGATTTGCCGTCGCCGTGGTTACTTCAACCAGTGAAGATCCCTCAGTGGAAATGGGAGAGGATCTCTATGGATTTCGTCAGTGGGCTACCCCTCACGCCCAGCAAGAAGGACGCAGTTTGGGTGATTGTGGACCGTCTGACTAAGTCAGCTCACTTCATACCGGTGAGAGTGGACTATCCTCTTCAGAGGTTAGCAAAATTGTATGTGGCTGAGATAGTAAGACTGCATGGTGTGCCAGTGTTAATTATCTCGGATAGGGATTCGAGGTTCACGTCGAGGTTTTGGAAAGCGTTGCATCAGGCTTTGGGTACACGATTGGATTTCAGTACAGCTTTCCATCCACAGTCTGACTGGCAGTCGGAAAGGGTCATACAAATTCTCGAAGATATGCTGAGAGGGTGTGTTTTGGATTTCAGTGGTAGTTGGGAGGAGTATCTACCATTGGCGGAATTCACTTATAACAATAGTTATTAAGCGAGTATTCAGATGGCACCATACGAAGCACCGTATGGACGAAAATGCCGTACTCCTACATGTTGGACAGAGTTGGGTGAACGACAAGCTTTGGGTCCAGAGTTGGTGATAGAAACTGAAGATAAAGTTAAGGTGATTCGGGCTCGTCTTAAGGAAGCGTCAGATAGGCAGAAGTCTTATGCGGATCTAAAGCGTAGGGAAATGGAGTATGCAGTGGGAGATAAAGTCTTTCTAAAGGTGTCACCTTGGAAGAAAGTATTGAGATTTGGGCGAAAAGGAAAGCTAAGCCCAAGGTTCATCGGCCCATATACAGTGTTAAAGCGAGTGGGACCGGTAGCTTATCAGCTTGAGTTGCCAGAAGAGTTGAGTCAGATTCATGACGTCTTTCACGTGTCAATGCTTAGACGGTATCGGTCAGATCCATCACACGTTGTACCAGTGGCCGAGATTGAGGTAAACTCGGACTTATCCTTCGAGGAAGAACCAGTGCAGATCTTAGATCGAGATGTTAAGGTTCTGCGTAGGAAGTCAGTGCCTTTAGTGAAAGTGCTATGGCGAAACCATGGTGTAGAGGAAGCTACGTGGGAACCCGAGGATGTGATGCGGCAGCAATACCCCCATCTCTTCTAATCAGGTAATTTCGAGGCCGAAATTATTTTAAGGGGGTAGAACTATAACATCCTAAAATAGGGGTTATTTGTGTTTGAATTATTTTGCCTGTGTTTGAATTCCTGCGATGTTATTTCGTAGTATAACAGGACTTGGTTAAGGACCTTGAGTAGGCTCGAGTGGTTGAAAATTTTATTTATAAGCTTTAAACATAGGGAGCCTTAGTAGGTAGGGGGTACAAGGTTAAATGAGGGAGTTATTGACACTAAAAAGGCTTTGGAAAAGTGGCAAAAGGGAGGCCACTTAGGAGCTGGAGTTGACGCCATCATGGGAGCAAGGGAAGCCTATGTTCGAGTCGTGGAGCCTCCCTTTTTGCTCTTAATTTGGACGGCAAGGAGGGGAGAGGAGTGTTCAATTTAAACACTTCAGGATAATAAGGATATTATTAAGTTTTAATTAGATTTTATTTGATTAATCTTTAATAAGTGGCAAAGAGAAAATTTAGGCATGTGACGTATTCAAATTATTTTGAATTATTTTAAACTGTTGGCCAAGAGTAATTTTAGGAGTTGCCGAAATTTTGTACTCCTTAATGATAGGAGTGGACGGCAAGCATAGGGGGGAGAGTGCCGAATTTCTTCATTTGATTTCTTCTCTTTTCCTTTTTGCAATAGCCGAATTTCCCTCTTCTCAATATTCCATCTTCCAATTCTTTTTCACTCTCTTTTCAACCTTTAATCAAAACCAAAAACCATTCTCTCTTTTTCTAGACTTTGGCCGAATCCCCTACACCATCATCTTCCATTTATTTCTTTTCTTTTCTTCCCAAAACCGAAACTACTATCTCCCTTTTCTCACCATTTTCTTTCTATCTAGCCGAATCTACCCTTCAACTCCAGCCCATTTCTTTTCTTCCTTTTTATTAGTGTTAGCCGAATCTCAAGCAAGGGGGGCCTCTTCTATCTTTTTCTCCAATTGGTGTTAGAGAAAGGTATGTGTTCAAGGCCGAATGCCTTTTATTCTGTGTTCCTACCCTCTGTCAACTTTTACAAGGGTGAAAGCTGATTTCGGCAATTGATGGCAAGGGTATTAATGCTCTTTGAAACCGATTTGTTGTAGGGCTTCGGGATTTGTGAAGTATTCAGTCTCCATTCATTAGTAATCGAACTTGGCAAGTGGTGGTAAGAATCTATTTTAGTAAGTTACTTAGTTGTGATTAAAAAGCCGAAGGCTATTAACATGTGATTGCCGATTATAGGGAAGCAGAAACACTTGGGTGTGGTGGCTAGTATTCAAAGGCGATTAGGTGAGATTTCGGGTTCAAGTGATAACCTTTAGAATTAATTTGGTTTGGCCGAATAGGCCATGGCACTAACCTTGTGTTTGGCCGATTATAGGACAAGGAAGTCTAGTGTGGCCGATTTGATTCTTCGGGATTTAGGGTTGTCGATTGGCATCAAGTGTGTACATACACACTTTATGACTAATTAAAATGCTAAGTGTTCTGTATATGCTGAATCTGATGTGTAGATTTGGGATTTAATACCATAAAAGGGTATAAGCAAGAAATTCAGGTAAGTCCTTGTTGTTATGATGCTTTTGGGAAGCATGACATATTTGGTATATGTGGCATATAACATATTGCTGATGATAAATCTGTTGGATGTTGTTAAATAAACCTATTGGCATGATTTCTGTATATGCATGTAATTGGTTGATGTGGGTTGATGAGAGGAGGGGGAAGTGTTATTTGTGTCGACGGACACCAGTGGTTTGGTACCACATTTCGTGACTACGGTCACCAGAGGTTTGGCACCTCCAGAGGTTTGGCACCTCATAGCGTCTCGTCCCAGTGGCTTAGCACCACAGTGGGTTGGCCCCACGGGTTATATAACGGGATTAACGCCAGTGATTTGGTATCACACGATGGGTTGGCCCCATCAATCGATTTGTGTCTTCGGACACCCGAGGTTTGGCACCTCCAGTGATTTGGTATCACATTTGTGACTTTAAGTCACCAGTGGTTTGGCACCACCAGTGGTTTGGCACCACACGGGGTAGAGAAAGGCGTTTGGATGGCTAGGTTGGGTGCATATTAGACTTGCGCATGTTTAATTATAGTTCTGACTTGTGTATGTTGTTGCACTAAATCGGGGAAGGGTTACACACTGAGTCTTGGTGACTCACCTTCTCCTTTAATTTTTCAGGTGACTCGTAGATCGCGGATGAGGAGTCGGATAGACTCGAGGTGGCCATGCAGTGAAATTATGGACTTATTAAACTTAGAATTTTATTTATTTTCTATTGGTTTTATTTTGATCAAGTTGTAATAAGGCCTCCTAGAATTATTTTTATTATTTTTATTTTTACATGCTTTGAATAATTTGGTTAAACTATTTTAATAATATTAAAATAAGTACACGTGTTTTCTCAAATTCAAACGAAAAATGTTTTATCGTGCCATCGGGTACTTTGAAATCTGTAACAACCTGATTTAACGAATATTCGTTTTTAAACAAAATTAAGCATGGTTTTAACAAGACAATTGAAAATGAAAGGTTTTCAACAAAACATTAAATCGGTTAAAGAGACTTTACAAAGAGTTTTCCTCTGTAACATACCAAATTCGGTCGTGATGTTTGGGCCGGGTTTGGGGTGTTACAATTGCCATAAAAAATTATCAATGGCCAACCAATCAAGCAATGTTAGGAAGACGAGTCGCTGGAATACAGTGTAACACCTCTCACCCGTATTCGACGCCGAAATAGGGTTACAAGGCATTACCGATCAATTCACAACATGTTTTAGAAGTGGTTTGGGACTAAACCGATATCATACGAAAATTCTAGAAACTTAGAAATTTTTCATGTAAACAAGGGTCACACACCCGTGTGACCAGGACGTGTGCCTCACACGGCTAGTAGACACGCCCGTGTCCCAGGCTGTGTGAAAATAGGGCATACATACTGACTTGGGTCACACAGCCGACCACACGCCCGTGTGTCTAGCCCGTGTACCCTTCGAAGTGGCCACACACGCCCGTGTGCCAGGCTAAGTGTTAGGCAGTGCCAAAACTGTAGGGTATACTGACTTATACAACCCGACCAAGTCACACGCCTGTGTGCTAGGTCAGGTGCCAATTAGGGGGGAATACTGACTTGTACCACACGACCAGTCACACGCCCGTTTGTAAGACTGTGTAAAGCATACTGTCTTCAATTCAATTTCAACACCAAGGGACACATGGTCGTATAACATGCTGTGTTTCATACACGGTTGAGACACACGCCCGTGTCTCTGCAAGTGTAGACAAAAATAGGCCTTTTACCAAGCCATTTTGCCACCCATTTTGCACATACCTACACAATCACAAATGGTACCGATTCAAGGCACTAATATGCATCCAAATAACATCAACCAATGTTCAAATCATACCCTTTCTTTACCACCAATATAATTTACAAATGTTCTACAATTTATCATCTAATTTCATACCTATTTCACATATCCAATTCAATCAACTAAATCATTCCATACATACATTATCAATCATCAATTCTCAAGCACATAGCTTTCCAAATTACCTAATATCATTTACCATTATAGATTCAACTTCAACCACACAATATAGGTCAATTACCAAACTCAAAATGGAACCATTTACACATTTATAAACATCATCAAATTCATTATCATAAGCCAACTCAAATGGCTCAAAATACATGTTCATCAAACATACCAAAATGACTCAAGCCTATACATGCCATATACCATATATACACAACTCAAAAGTACCAAATAGATGGTTGGATAGTGTGACGTAGTCTCTGACGATCCCCGAATCCGAGCTAGCTTTGAATTCACTATAAAACACGGGAAAAACAAACAAGGTAAGCTACAAATCTTAGTAAGTTCGTACTAATTATACTCAACAATTCATAAAACACAAATCATCAATTCGAACTAGTTAATTTATAATTCATGATAATATCAAACCTTCCATAAGATTATTCATATACTTATATGCAAAGTCGTAACCTTTTCTATTTGAACTTCATACTTACATGTACATACCTGTACAAATTCATAATGAACTCATACCTTATCGTAACACTGTCGAATACTTGATGTTTCGCACACTAAGTGCCATCGCATAGCTGAAGCTATTATAATCCCGCACAGTAAGTGCCTTACATAGCCGAAGTTATTTCAGTCTTGCACACTAAGTGCCATATATAGCCGAAGTTGTTCCAAATCGCACACTAAGTGCCATATATAGACGAAGCTATCTCGAATCGCACACTAAGTGCTAAACATAGTTGATTTATCGTTGAACATGACCATAGTCTCGTGTATAAAATTTAAGCAATATCAAAGAATTAAAACATAATTGTAACAATGTTTATCACGTAAGAACTTACCTCGGATGCTAAAACGACGAATCAAGTCGTTTAATCGATAAATTTAGTTTTCCCACGATCTAGGTCTGAATTCCACTTTTCTTTATCTATATAATATCAAATTCATCGTATTCAATTGTTCAATTTAATCCAAAACACATATTTGGCCATGTTTACACCTCCCCCCAAAGTTTTACATTTTTACAATTTGGTCCTTATTTAACAAAAATAACAAATTAATGAAATTCAAGACTAATCCATGCAAGCCGAATTACCATAATGCCCCTAGCAGCCCATAATTTTCATTTATTTCACATTTTAACCAGTAACTTTACACTTTTCTCAATTTAATCCCTATTTTGCAATTTCACTAAAAATCACTTAACAAAACTTGTATAATTCATAACAAACATTCATATTTCAACATCAAACATCCAAGAACACATATATACATCAATGGAAACTCTCAAAAATGTTAACAGTTTTGATATCGAAGGTACGAGCTAGCTAGATTGAGCTGCAACGATTACAAAAACATAGAAATCATAAAAAAGGGGACAAAAACCATACCTTAATTAGCTATTGAACATGGCCAAATGAAAAACCTAAGACAATGGTTTTCTTCTTCTTAAATTCAGTTGAAGATGATGATATTAAGTTATGATTTTATTTTTGTTTTATTTTAATATACTAAAATAACCAATTTACAATATTAACCTTTAATATAAACCATTAAAAACACCTTAATATATGTCCATCTTTGTCCACTCATATTTACAATGGTCTAATTACAACATAAGGACCTTTAATTTCGGGTTCTATAGCTATTAGACACCTTTAGCTATTAGAACTCAAGTTTTACGCTTTACGTGATTTCATCCTTTTTATCAAATAGACCATTCAAACGATAAAATTTCTTCACGAAACTTTCACACATACATTCAATCATGATGTAAACCTTAAAATAATAATAAAATAAATATTTTTGCCTCAGATTTATGGTCCCAAAACAACTATTTTGATTTAGCTAAAACCGAGCTATTACAACTTTCCCCCCTTAAGGATTTTCGTCCCCGAAAATCTTACGAGTGAATAGGTTCGGGTATTATTTTCTTATAGCATCCTCGAGTTCCCATGTAGCTTCTTCAACCCTGTGTCAATGCCATAATACTTTCACTAATGCGATCCTCTTATTTCTCAGTTCTTTGATCTCACGAGCTAAAATTCGAATCGATTTTTCACTGTATGATAAATCTGACTGCATTTCAACTTCAGTTGGAGAAATAACGTGTGAAGTACCAGATCGATATCTTCGTACCATCGATATGTGAAACACATTATGTATCTTTTCTAAATCAGACGGTAAAGATAGTCGATATGCCACTGGCCCAACTCGCTCAGTAATCTCATACGGTCGGATGAATCGCGGACTTAATCTCCCTGTCCGACCAAACCGCAATATCTTTTTCCACGGTGATACTTTCAAAAACACTTTATCCTCGATCTGGAACTCAATACCTTTTCATTTCAAGTCTGCGTATGATTTCTGTCGATCCGAAGCTGCTTTCAAACTATCGCGAATTACTTTCACTTTTTCTTCAGTCTCTTTGATCAGATCAACCCCGTGAATCTTATTTTCGCTAAGCTCAGTCTAGTACAATGGTATTCTACATTTACGACCGTATAGAGTTTCGTACGGTGCCATTTTAATACTCGATTGAAAGCTCTTATTATACGTAAATACAATCAGTGGTAGATATTTCTCCTAGCTACCTTCAAACTCAAGAATGCAACAATGCAACATATCCTCAAGTATCTGAATAACTCGTTTGGATTGATCATCCATTTGCGGATGAAACGCAGTGCTAAAATGCAGCTTTGAACCCAAAGCTTATTGCAATTTCTTCCAAAATCGCGAAGTAAATCTTGGATCTCTATCCGAAATAATAGATAGGGGGACACCATGTAATCTCACAATTTTAGAAATATACAGCTCAGCTAATTTATCAAGCGAGAAATCTGTATGTACCGAAATGAAATGAGCTGATTTCGTCAATCTGTCAACAACAACCCAAATCGCATCTATCTTTTTCGAAGATAAGGGCAAACCCAATTCAAAATCCATTATTACTCTATCCCATTTCCACTCAGGAATCACAATAGGCTGTAAGAAGCCTGACGGCACTTGATGCTCAGCTTTGACTTGTTGACAAATTAAACATTTTGAAGCAAATACTGAGATGTCTCGTTTCATGCCGTGCCACCAATAAAGCTGTTTCAAATCGTTATACATTTCGTGCTTCTCAGATGTACTAATAAACAACTACTATGTGCTTCATTTAGGATGTTCTAAATAAGCTTAGAATTTCTTGGTACACATATTCTATCACAAAACATCAAATAGTCAGCAGGCCCTATTCGAAACTCTGAATCAGAAGTCGACTCACACTGAGCTTGTTTTGCTTGCAATTCATTATCAAATTTTTGAGCCTCACAAATCTACTGTAGAAATAATGGTCTTGCTTTCAACTCAGCTACTATTAAACCGTCGTCGGACAAAGCTAATTGTGTGTTCAAAGCATGTAAAGCAAATAAGGACTTTCGGCTTAAAGCATTAGCAACTACATTTGCTTTCCCTGGATGATAGTCAATCAGTAATTCATAGTCTTTTAGAAATTCAAGCCATCTTCGTTGTTGCAAATTCAAGTCTTTCTAAGTCATTAAATATTTTAAGCTCTTGTGATCTGTATAAATGTGGTATTCTCACCAAACAAGTGATGTTGCCAAATCTTTAATGCAAACACAATTGCAGCCAACTTTAAATCGTGCTTTGGATAATTCTTTTCATGCGGTTTCAAATGTCTAAAAGCATAAGCTATTACTTTGCCTTCTTGTATCAATACACAACCTAAATCGTTCAATGAGGAGTCGCTATAAATCACAAATTCTTTACCTGACTCAGGTTGAACCAACACTGCTGCCTCAGTTAACAACACTTTCAATTGGTCGAAGCTTTGTTGACATTTTTCAGACCATTCAAACTTTACATCTTTTTGGAACAATTTGGTCATCAGTATAGCAATCATCGAGAACCCTTTAACGAAGCGTCGGTAGTAACCAGCCAATCCCAGAAAACTTTTGACCTCAAATGCATTTCTAAGTGGTTTTCAGTCAAGAACGACGGATATCTTGCTCCGATCAACTCTTATGCCTTTCGTAGAAACAATGTGCCCCAAAAATCTGACTTCCCGGAGCCAAAACTCACATTTACTGAATTTAGCATACAATTGCTTATCTCTCAAAGTCTGCAACACAATCCTCAAATGCTCGGCATGCTCAGACTTATAACGTGAATAGATCAAAATATCATCAATGAACACAACAACAAATCTGTCTAAATACGGTCTAAAAATCTGATTCATCAATCCATAAAAATGGCATGAGCATTAGTTAGTCCAAAAGGCATAACAAGGAATTCATAATGTCCATACCTCATTCTGAATGCAGTTTTCAATACATCTGAGTCTTTAACTCGCAACTGATAATATCCCGATCTCAAATCTATCTTTAACAGTGTTGCACCTTTCAGTTGATCAAATAAACCATCTATTCTTGGCAACAGATACTTATTCTTTATCGTAACCTTGTTGAGCTGGCGATAGTCAATACACATTCTCAGGCGCACCCCAAGGCAAAAAACTCAGTCGTGCAAAGCCTCTATCTGTTAACTCTTGCAACTAAGATTTCAATTCTTTCAACTCTGTCGGAGCCATTTTGTACGGAGTTATCGATATCGGCATTATTCTCGGTACTAATTCAATACCAAAATCAACCTCTCTAATAGGTGGTAAACCCGGTAACTCTTCGGGAAATACATCTGGATACTCGCACACAATTGGTACCAATTCAATATTCGTTTCTGTCACTTTTGTATCAAGTACATAAGTAAGATAAGCTTCACACCCCTTTCTCACAAATCTTTGAGCTAACATAGGCGAGACCACAATTGGCAAACTATTCAGATCATCAGATTCAATTCTAATAGTCTTATGATTCTGACATTTCAGTTCAATTGTCTTTCGTCTACAATTCACTATAGCATCATGCATCGTTAGCCAGTCCATACCCAAAATCACATCAAATTCATCGAATGGCAACAACATTAGATTAGCCGGAAAATCAAAATACTAATTCATTAACGGACAATTCTTGCAGACTTTGTCAACCAAAACACATTTGCCTAAGGGGTTCGATACTCTAATCACAAATTCAATAGACTCTATAGGAAAAGTCTTACTAGATACTAAATTCATGCATATATAAGAATGAGTTGATCTTGGATCTATTAGTGCAATCACATTAGTATCATAGAGAGTGAAAGTACCGGTGATAACATCTGGAGATGACGCTTCTTCGTGAGTGCGAATAGCGTAGGCTCTAGCAGGTGCTCTAGCCTCGGATCTCATAGTTGAGTCCCTAGTTATACCTCTTACCACTGGATACATTTCTCATATTCCTTAGTGGTCTCCCTCTCACAGTCGTATTGCTCAATCTTGTATTATGAGATTTTTCTTTTCAATTTAGCTCAGGATAGTCTCTGATAAAATGATTTCGTGAACCACAAATGTAACAAGCTCTATTATTATTTTTCACCCAGCAATCTCCAAAATGCCGTCTTTCACACTATTGACACTCGGGTTTAACGTCTTTCACGTTGCCAACACTAGATACTGATGTAGCTTGAGCTTTAAGGCTGGTGTATTGCTTTCCATGATATCTATTCTGATATCCCACTAAAGTGGTAGATCGGTTAAAATAGTCTCTGGATTTCTTCGACAAAGAACGACAAGATTTACTCATCGATCTTTTCCTCGAGTCTTTTGCCTCTAAATCGGCCTTTCTCTTTTCTCGATTAAAATATTCGGCTTTGCAAGACCGTTTAACTAGCACAACAAACTCTTTCAAGCCTAATATCCCGACTAGGAGTTTAATGTCTTCGTTCCGCCCATCAATAAACCGCTTACACATAATCTCTTCAGTAGACACATACTCCCTAGCATATTTATTTAACAGCACAAATTCTCTCTCGTACTCAGTTACTGTCATACGACCTTGTTTCAATTCTAAAAACTCTTTATGCTTTTGATTCAAAAATCGTTGACTAATGTATTTCTTTCAAAATTCAGTCTGAAAGAATCCCCAGGTAACTCTCTCCCTCAGCACCACATATACTAACGTATTCCACCACTGATATGCGGTGTCTCTCAAAAGAGATATAACACATTTTAAACATTCAGTCAGTGTGCAAGAAAGCTCATCACATACTCTGATCATATTTTCAAGCCAAAACTCCGTTCTCTCAGGGTCATCATCAACATTGGCACTAAACTCTTCAGCCCCATATTTATCGATCTTATCAACTGGAGGCTTGTATAATCTTAAAAGCTCAACTCCTTGAGGAGCTACAGGTACAAGATGGGGAATAGGAGGGGGTAGAGGTTGTTGACCAGCTGGGTTCATTCGAATATATTGAGTGAACCACTCATTCATCAGTTTGAAGAAGGCTTCTTTAGCCTCTTCCCCCTCACTGCTCATAATGGGTCTAGAATCAGACAGCGTTGTTCCTTCCACAGAAGTAGGCATATTACTTTCAACCTCATCAGCTATCGCTCGATTGGGATCCATTTGCTATATAAAAACACATTTTCAAATGTCAGGTGTCATCACACTATTACAGTTTATATATGGCATGTATAGCTAGACTCTCACACACGCTACGTTATTCCTAGAACCAAAAAAACCATAGCTATAATACCAATAAATTTAACAACCCTCCCCCGTATTCAACTCCAGAAAGGGTTACAAGGTATTATCGATCAATTCACAACACATATAGCATACATTTATGCATCAATAAGCATTCATTCTCATAAATCATTCAACACAAACTCATTGTCCCTTATAAGGGCCTACGAGGCCTTAAACATGCTTTAGAAGTGGTTTGGGACTAAACCGATATCATAAGAAAATTAAGGAAACTTAGAAATTTTTCATGTAAACAAGGGTCACACGCCCGTGTGAACAGGACGTGTGCCTTACACTGCTAGTAGATACGTTCGTGTCTTAGGCCGTGTGAAAACAGGGCATACATACTGACTTGGGTCACGCGACCGACCACATGCCGTGTGTCTAGCCCCGTGTACCCTTCGAAGTGGCCACACACATCCGTGTGCCAGGCCATATGTTAGGCAGTGCCAAAACTGTAGGGTATACTGACTTATGCAACCCGACCAAGTCACACGACTGTGTGCTAGGTCGGGTGCCAATTAGGGGGAATACTGACTTGTACCACACGACCAGTCACACGCCCGTTTGTAAGACTGTGTGAAGCATACTGTCTTCAATTCAATTTCAACACCAAGGGACACACGGCCGTATAACATGCTGTGTTTCATACACGGTTGAGACACACGCCCATGTTTCTACCAGTATAGACAAAAATAGGACTTTTACCAAGTCATTTTGCCACCCATTTTGCACATACCTACACAATCACAAATGGTACCGATTCAAGGCACTAATATGCATCCAAATAACATCAACCAATGTTCAAATCATACCCTTTCTTTACCACCAATATAATTTACAAATGTTCTACAATTTATCATCTAATTTCATACCTATTTCACATATCCAATTCAATCAACTAAATCATTCCATACATACATTATCAATCATCAATTCTCAAGCACATAGCTTTCCAAATTACCTAATATCATTTACCATTATAGATTCAACTTCAACCACACAATATAGGTCAATTACCAAACTCAAAATGGAACCATTTACACATTTATAAACATCATCAAATTCATTATCATAAGCCAACTCAAATGGCTCAAAATACATGTTCATCAAACATACCAAAATGACTCAAGCCTATACATGCCATATACCATATATACACAACTCAAAAGTACCAAATAGATGGTTGGATAGTGTGACGTAGTCTTTGACGATCCCCGAATCTGAGCTAGCTTTGAATTCACTATAAAACACGAGAAAAACAAACAAGGTAAGCTACAAAGCTTAGTAAGTTCGTACTAATTATACTCAACAATTCATAAAACACAAATCATCAATTCGAACAAGTTAATTTATAATTCATGATAATATCAAACCTTCTATAAGCTTATTCATATACTTATATGCAAAGTCGTAACCTTTTCTATTTGAACTTTATACTTACATGTACATACCTGTACAAATTCATAATGAACTCATACCTTATCGTAACACTGTCGAATACTTGATGTTTCGCACACTAAGTGCCATCGCATAGCTGAAGCTATTATACTCCCGCACACTAAGTGCCTTACATAGCTGAAGTTATTTCAGTCTCACACACTAAGTGCCATATATAGCCGAAGTTGTTCCAAATCGCACACTAAGTGCCATAAATAGACGAAGCTATCTCGAATCGCACACTAAGTGCTAAACATAGTTGATTTATCGTCGAACATGACCGTAGTCTCATGTATAAAATTTATGCAATGGCAAAGCATTAAAAGCATAATTGTAGCAATGTTTGTCATGAACAAACTTACCTTAGATGCTAAAATGGCGAATCGAGTCGTTTAATCGATAACTTTAGTTTTGCCCCAATCTAGGTTTGAACTTCGCTTTTCTTGATCTATATAATATAAAATTCAGCTTATTCAATCAGTACTTTATTCAATTTAATCCAAAACACACATTTGGGCATGTTTACACTTTTCCCCCCAATGTTTCACATTTTTACAATTTAGTCCTTATTTCACAAAAATATAAATTAATGAAATTCAAGATTAACCCATGCAAGCTGAATTATCGTAATTCCCCTAGTAGCCCATAATTTGCATTTATTTCACATTTTAACCTCTAACTTTACACTTTTCTCAATTTAATCCCTATTTTGCAATTTCACTAAAAATCATTTAACAAAACTTCTATAATTCATAACCAATATTAATATTTCAACATCAAACATCCAAGAACACATATATACATCAATGGAAATGCTCAAAAATGTTAACAGTTTTGAAATCAAAGGTACGGGCTAGCTAGATTGAGCTGCAACGATTACAAAAACATAGAAATCATAAAAAATGGGACAAAAACCATACCTTAATTAGCTATTGAACATGGCCGAATGAAAAACCTAAGAGAATTGTTTTCTTTTTCTTAAATTCGGTTGAAGATGATGATATTAAGTGATGATTTTATTTTGTTTTATTTTAATATACTAAAATAACCAATTTACAATATTAACTTTTAATATAAACCATTAAAAATACCTTAATATATGTCCATATTTGTCCACTCATATTTCCAATGGTCTAATTACAACATAAGGACCTTTACTTTAAGGTTCTATAGCTATTAGACAGCTTTAGCTTTTAGAAACCAAGTTTTACGCTTTACGCGATTTAGTCCTTTTTATCAAATTGACCATTCAAACGATAAAATTTCTTCACGAAACTTTCACATATACATTCAATCATGCTGTAAACCTTTAACTAATAATAAAATAAATATATTGACATCAGATTTGTGGTCCCAAAACCACTGTTTTGATTTAGCTAAAACTGGGCTGTTACATACATAAAGTGAATCCACTCACTTCACTCACTTCTCAGGTATCTTTGATTTCCTCAATGCTTAAAAATTTTACTACTACTGGGTTTAATAGTTTTACAGCACAGCCACCGAATCAATTTGAAAATGTAGCCTATATCTATTGTGGGGAAGGACATTTATTCAAAGAATGTCCATCGAACCCAGAATCTATGTATTACATGGGTAACTAGAACCAAAATCGAGGAAGTGAAGGACTACAATCCAATTCCTATATCCCATTGTGGCGAAACCACCCTAATTTCTATTAGATTAACCAAGGGGCTGGACCCAGTAATGGATATGCCCAACCTAGACTGACCCAGCCACCTATTTTTACCCAACAAGTTCAGAAACAACCTCAAGTTGAACCATCCAATGGCTTAGAAAGCTTGTTGAAGGCATACATAGCCAAGAATGATGCCTTAATCCAAAACCAAATAGCTACATTGAAAAACCTAGAAAACCAAATGGGCTAGCTTACAACAGAACTCAGAAACTGACCATAAGGTACTTTGCCTAGTGATACGGGAAATCTGAGAAATCCAGGGTATGAGCATTGTAAAGCGTTGACACTGAGGAGGGGAAAGACATTAGTGCCTGATAAACCTTAATTTATACATATTTTAACCCCATGCTTGGCTTATTTTTGGATGAATTTTCATTAGATTTGATAAATTCGATGCTCCTAATCCTTTAATTTCATGTTTAACACTTAGGAAAGCCCAGGGATTTAGAAACACTTTACGAGGCATGGGAGAGATACAAGGATCTATTGAGAAGATGCCCTCACCATGGGCTACCTTTGTGGCTACAGGTTCAAACCTTTTACAATGGTGTGAACCCCTCAACTAGGCAGTTGATTGATGCAGCCGCCGGCGGTACACTAAACAATAAAACACCTGAGCTGCTTACGAATTCATTAAAGAGATATCACTGAATAACTATCAGTGGCAAGTTATGAGGACTAAGCCAACAAAAGTAGCCAGTGTTTTCAACCTCGACGTAGTCAGCATGCTATCAAACCAGGTAGAGATTTTAAGTAAAAAGATTGATGGTTTGTGTGGTTATTTGCAGGTACATCCAGTAATGAAGTGTAATACGAATGGAGGAGGGACGAACAATACAAAATATACATCCTACAACCCTGACATAGAAAACGAACAGATGAACTATATTAGAAATAATTCTAGACCTCAGAATAATCCCTATAGTAACACTTACAATCCAGGTTGAAGGAACCATTCCAACTTCTCATGGGGTGGCCAAGGAAATCCGAGACAACAACCCCCTCCAGGTTTTCAACAACAACCCTACCCACAAGAGAAGAAGCCAAGCATTGAGGAGATGCTAACAAAATGCATCTCAGTGTCAGAAACCCGCTTTCAAAACACCAAAATAGCACTAAAAAATTAGCAAGCATAGATTCAAGGGCTCGAGAACCAAATAGGTCAGCTTGCCAAGTTGATCTCAGAATGACCACAAGGTAATTTGCTAAGCAACATTGAAACTAACCCAAAGGAGCAACTTCATGCCATTACTGCTCATGATAGTGAAGGGTTAGACGAACCACAACTGAGGCAAGAAAACGTGGTAGATAAAGGTAAGGTTGATGTGAGCCATAATAAACCAAAACTGGTAAGTACAGAGTACAAACCTCGTGTGCCATATCCCAATGCGACAAAGAAAGACCGCACAGATGAACAATTCGATAAATTTCTTAAACTTTTTAAAAAATTACATATTAACTTACTGTTTATTGAAGCTCTTTCGCAGATGCCCAATTCAGCAAAATTTTTAAAAGAGCTTTTGACAAACAAACGGAAGTTAGGCGATGCGTCGTATGTAGAGCTAAATGTAGTTTGCCCAGTAATTTTACAGAATAAGCTACCTTACAAACTAAAAGATCCGGGGAGTTTTACGATTCCTTGCTTAATTGGTAGTTTATCTGTTAATAATGCTTTAGGTGATTTAGGGGCAAGTATCGATGTTATGCCTTATAAAATGTTCAAACAGCTAGGTCTTGGGAAACCTAAACAAACTAGGATGAGCATTCAATTTGTTGATAAAACCATTAGAGTTCCAAGGGGTATAACTGAGGATGTACTAGTAAAAATTGATAAATTCATATTCCCAGTAGACTTTATTGTTTTAGACATGGATGAGGATAGTAACGTTCTTTTAATTTTAGGAAGACCCTTTTTAGCAATTGCTAGGACCATTATTGATGTTGATACAGGGGAATTAATACTTCGTGTGGGTGATGACATGATTAAACTCCAAGCACGTCATTCTGACGAATATCTAGTGATCATGATAATACAAGTCCTGTTACTGTAAGTGAACTTAATGTTCAATCTTATTTGCAGGTTCCTCAGAAAAAGATGACAGAGCCATGGTCTAGCTCTCATATTGAGAACAAAACTATTCATGAGATAAGAAGATCACAAATCGATGAACTAAATGAATGGCGGACACACATCAATGAGAAACTAAAAAAACACGATGAACCAAAGCAATTCCATGATAAACTTAAGGATGGGACATACCAATTTAAGATTAAGGATCAAGTATTGTTCGATAGAACAGTCCCTCGAATCACCACTTCAGCCCTTAATACAAATGGAGCAATTCCTTTCACGGTACTCAATGTTTTCCCATACGGAATCGAGGTAACTAATCCTAAGTTCGACACTTTTAAGGTAAACACTACTCGACTCAAACTATATATTGATAAAAGAACTGATAGCAGGAGAGAGGAGTGTCAACTCCTCGAACCAACATGACCGCGCAAATGAGAGATAAGTCTAGCTTAAGAATTTAAACGAGCGCTTCTCAGGAGGCAACCCGAGCAGTAATCTCCCTAATGTCCATATTTTTTATTTTTAGCATCTAACTAAAAACTAACAAAATTAGTAGGCGCAGGTTTCCCTACCCACACGGCCTTGCACACGGGTGTGGTCGTGGCCGTGTGGACACCACAAGTAAGTACATCGGCGTGGCAGAGACCGTGTGCGAACAGGACAAAAATTTTCCCCGAAACACGGGCTGCGATAAAATGCCACGGCCATGGTCGACATTGATTAAAAAATACGGGATGCTGATAAACCCACATGGGCGTGCCTTACAGACCGTGGTCGATGCTGAGTAAATGACACAGGCGTGCGACACGCCCATGCCTATAAGTCGTGGTCGATATTGATCAATCAACATGGGCGTGGAAACTCCTACACAAGCGTGGGAGAAATGAACGACACATCACACGGCCGTGCGATTCTGCCGTGTAACCTAACATGCCCAGGGCACACGGGCGTGGGCCGCGACCATGTGTCTCAATCTCTATTTAAACCCCTTTCTTCTGTTCACTTTCTTCCCCAAATCTTCTTCCCTCAAACCCTTTCCACCACACTTCTCTCTGACCACCACCCCTTTCCTCCACTTTCTTCCCTTCTCCCTTCTTCCCCAGCCCGAAAACCCCCTTTTCTGTTCTTGTTTTATTTCTTCTGAAACACCCCAAACCCAGCCCATGAGCCTTGACCGGATCTGGTATGTTCCCTGAGTAAAACAGTTCAAAACTTGTTTGTTACTTTGGAAAATTTGGGTGGTTTTGAAGAAAAATTTGATTTGTGTTGAGTTCAAATTGAAAACGGTGTTGTTCTTGAAGACTAGATTTTATTAAAACAATATTGTTATTTATACTTGAAATCAATAAGATAAAAGTATTGCCGGGTTTTTAGAGTCTATCTCTAAATTGAAAATTGTTTGTGTTTAGATGTCAAAACATTTAAAATTTAATTTTAAAGAAAAGTTATTTAATCTTGATTTAGTAATAATCGCATAATAAACCAAATAAAATGCATGCTTAAAACAGTTAATAGTAATGGCCTTATTACATCAAAGCATAACCCGAAATAAATCCAAATCTTAAATATAAAAAAAAAAAGATAACTCTGAGCTGAGCATGGCCACCACTAAGTTCCTGCCGACCCCATCCATTTACTGAGTGTCACCTGCAAAATGTTAGTCCACGAGGGGTGAGTCAAACAGACTCAGTGTATAACCACCAACACAAACTCCAAATCGACTTAGGCATATCAAATCATACATAATAAATATAGCAATGATGCAATCCCAAACCCAAACCTAAATAACCATCCTCTACACATCACCCGTACCAACCAATCACACCGTGGGGATTACTAAATCAACCCTCCATCTGCTACACACCATTGAAGGCAGCCGCTGCAGATGACTTGCACATCGCCCTTATAAATTGTGGCATAGCCACCAGATAATGTGACAGAGTCACCAGATAATAATACGTGACATAAGTCACCACATTCAGATTATGTGACATGAGTCACCAGATATTGTGGTAAAAACCACCAGATCACTTCCCTTTTTCAATATGACCCATATGCCCATGCATAATACAAAACATGCAAGAATCATGCCATATACTTTATTCCATATTCATAACAATTCACATATGTGCCATATCCCAAATGTTCATACCATTTATTAACGTAATATTAAAGGTTACGTACCTGAATACTTTGTACCATTGTATGGTACCTTTGGCCACATTCTTAACTCATATTTTCATTAACACATATATTAAATCAACACCATAAATCTATCAAGAATTAGTATGGGGCTACACGCCTGGTTACTAATGTGTTTACTGAATTCCAAAAAGTCTACCGAAACGGATTGCACTTCTTCCTAAAAACCAATGTCAGAATCGGCTAATCACTAATACTTAATATAGCCTTGGCCAATTATTCATATCCTCTTACCTTGCGGATCTAAATCCCGAAATCGCTATCTGTTAATGGAGATGTCAAAATACCTACATGATCTATGTTAGCTCCGATTTTAACACTTAATGAACACCATAAATGGCCTTCGGCCTAAGATCACCCTTGCTTACCTTAGATCTATAAATCCCGAAGATCTCCTCTTGAAGTCGGCTACAATAGGAATCCTGAAATTCCATTCAAGTATTCGGCCAAAGCATATTAATATGATTAGAGTCTTGATTTCAGCTAAAAGAAAAGAAATAAAACGACGACAATTGAATCCTTACCCTTACTGCTGAAATCGACTGCACCTTTGCTTGAACCCACAGAGATATTCGGCTATGGGCTAGATGTTGATCAATTGGTTTCGGCTTTTGGAGTTTAATGAACAATCGGCTATGGTCTTGGAAGAACTTACTTCTGGCTTTTGGAAAATTGTGAAAAGAAGAAGAGAAAGGTTGAGCAATTCGGCAATGGTGATAAATGAAGATTCGGCTAGCACAAGGAATATTTCGGCTTTCAGTGCTATGGTCAAATCGACTATATGGAAGAGTGACTAACTTGAAGAAGAAAAAGATGAAGAAATCGGCTAGGCTTACTTCTGTTTTTGGCTTTGACAAAATAAAAGGAGAAGAGAAGATTCAACAGAGAAGAATTTCAGCAGAGGCACAATTGAAAAGAAAAGAAAACAAATGGCCTCATTCCCCTCCCTTTGGCCGAAAATACCACACCTAAACCCCTCCATTTGGCCAACTCTCTTTCCCCTATCTAATCCCTTCTTTTTCTCCTATTTTCTCTCTTCTTTACCCATTCAAAAATAATTTGATTCAACCAATAATTATCTCCCTACCTTAGCCGAATTTTGAATGCATTTGACTTGATCAAATGCTCACCCATCAAGTGCCCCATTGCTGTCCACCACTGCTCATCCTTGCAGCAAAATAAAACTCCTATTTTCACCCCTTGCTGCTCGAACCTAGGCCCTTTTACCCTGCTTGTGGCGTCACTTCATAAGGCTTTAAGTGGCACCTCCTTGCCACTTTAACAAGCTCATTTGTTTGTCCAATTTCTCCTACAAATTCTCTTAAGGCCTATCAAGCTTGGCTCCACTTTAAGACTTAAAATCTGATATTTTCTAAGTCACTCACCCACACTCTAAAGTTCTCAAAAATTTATACAACACTTTCAAACATACATAGGCATGCTACTTCATACAATTAAGCAATAATGCACAAGCCCAAAATCCCGGATATTACATCTTCCGTCTTTTTCCTTTCCCCCCTTTCCCTTATTCCTTCTTTACACCGCCACCACACCAACCACCATCCTTGCCACCGTTGGTCACTCTTTTTCCCCTTTATCTTTGAATTCATATCTATTTTCCATTATTTATTTTCATTTTCTTTATTATGTTGTTCTTATTTTTCATACCATTTAGATTCAGCTTAAGGTACCATAAGTTCATGCCGACTGCTTCATTAATTTGATGTCAAAAGGTTTGAGGTGCTGCCAGAGTATCCTCCCTACCTTCACCTCTGCCCAGACTTATCAGGTTTCTTTTCATTGACTCCATCCGAAATTCAGGAAGTTTCACTTCTCCCCCTATCTTATGATTTTATTACTATATTACTATTATCTATCTCTGTACATTGAGGACAATGTACATCTTAAATGTGGGGAGGTTAATTATAGTATTATTAGAAAATCCCTGAATTATATCTTGTTCTTAAGTAACTTTCTCATATTACTAATTAGAATGAAACTTTTATTGATTTATGATTTTTATTGATATGTTTTGGAGTAAGTCATAGGTAATTGTGCATTAATGATTTAAACTTCAAGATATTAGAAAATCAAGCATGATAAGTCTATTTTCAAAATTAAAATTTTGTTAGGTTGTTTCCCTGAATTTAATATTACTTTGAAGTTGAAACTTGCAAGGTTGACATCAAAAACCATAATTTTTTTGTGAGATTTTGAGCCTTTTAGAGCATATATTTTTCTTGCTCACTTTATTAATTATGAGTGTGTCAATATTGATGTGTTATTCTAGAACTTGCTTCGATTATGCATATTGAGACCACACTTTGATTTGATATACTAAGATGATAAAGGCACCTAGGAACTAACCCACTTACTCCATGAAAAGCCTACCCTCATAATTAACCCCTAGTAAACCCCTTTGATCCTAATAAACCGTTTCTTGATTTATCTTTAATTTAACCCAAGGCCTATTCTTTTTGATTCATTGAGAATTTTTCCTATTCTTTTAGCTCCTTTTTGTCGAGATTTGATTTGAGTAGCTGCCTAACTATGTTCTTTATTTCAGTTGTTATATTTTTACTTGTTCTTATTTTAAAAAAGTTAGAAATATATTCATTATTAGTTCTTTTTTATTTGAGCTCAAGTGATTAATTTCACATTTTGAGAAAAAGCTCATGTTTATTGTAATTATTTAGAATTAGTCCATTTTTCTAGCTAGGTAAATTGTCAATTCAATCTCGATTTTAACCCTCTAATTTAGCCTTTATCCACACCTTTAACCCAAGCCCCATTACAACCCTTTTAAGACCTTTTGATTTGTGTATCATCTCATTTTATAGTGGTGGAGATTTGATTTTCATGCAAGCTTATGGGATTAACTTTTCATGTTTGACTTTTGAGTGCTTAATTTGAACCTTAAACACTTTTCAGTGATTTGAGTGAATCTTTAGTGAGGATGTCAAGTCTTGTCAGTTTTGGATAAAAGGTGATTAATTTAGGTAAGGGGAAACACCTATGTTTTCGTGCTATAAAAATTTGTGACTTGGATTGTTTTAATCTTTAGGACTCTTTCAGTTAAATTATCAATGCATGAATTATGATAAGACATTATTGATGAGAATTATGAATTGAGGAAGTTAATTTTAACCGGAAGTTGAGGATTTTGCTTGAAGACAAGCAAATGGTTAAGTGTGGGGATATTTGATAAACCTTAATTTATACATATTTTAACCTCATGTTTGGCTTTTTTTTGGATAAATTTTCATTAGATTTGATGAATTCGATGCTCCTAATCCTTTAATTTCATGTTTTACTATCAAGAGAGCCCAGGGAGTAAAAACGAACGAGAAACGGGCCAAAAAGGGACAAAATGGGCCTACCTCGAAAATCAGTGCGGCCTAAGTTATCAAACACGGTCGTGTGTGACCAGCAGAATCAAGCACGACTTAAGGCTATCGAACACGGGCGTGTTACATGGGCGTTTGCCTGTCGGACCCAAGTTTAATTCCATTCGAAAAAGGGCTACTTGTGGGCCAAGAAAGGCGTCTCAAAGCCTATATAAACACCCTAGGGGAGAACCTAAAGGAGGACGCAGAGTAGAAGGCAGAAAATACTCGAAGATAGCCATCGAGAGCAGCTTGGAAGAGGGATCTCCATCAAGATTGAAGATCTCCTATCAATTTCTCTTGAAGTTTTTGGGTTTTCTTATGTTTTGTAGTTTTCCTTATTTTAAGATGTTTCCCTCTATCATTATGAACTAAATCCCTTAAATACCTAAGGGGATGAAACCTAAGACGGATCTTATTACTATTTGATTTATAAGATAAATACTTGTTCTTATTCTTAATTGTGAGTTCTTATTCTTGTTTTGATAATTCAGGTTATTAATTCAAGTCGAATATGCTTATTCAGAGGAGCAAAAGTCCCTATTTAAGAGTAGATCAACAAGCGGAGTTGATTGCAACCCTAGAAATAGGGCGACGAAAATCTGTCAGATTAGAGTCAAATCTAATAGGGGAATCCATAGATCGAGTTAATGCGACAATGGGGGTTTTAATTAGAAAAAGATTTCAATTAATCAACCTAGAGTCAGTTGTTTTTAGTCTTGAAAGAGATATTAACATAAACCAAGGATTTCTACGGGTTAAGTCAAGTGAATAAATTATATGAGTCAAAAGTAATAAGTGAAGTCTAGGAGATTTCTTCCTTGGGTATTGCCTATCTCATAAAGTTGTCTAAAAGTATTTTCCCAATTCATTCTCTATCGTGCTTTTAATTTTAGTTTAAAAAGAAATCACTTCAATTCTTAGGCTAGATAATAAGAAGATAGTAATTACTAGTACTCTTGGTCCTTATGGATACGATATTACCAGTCTTACCATAACTATACTATCAAAAGATAGGTGAGCTTGCCTTTATTGTGATCATAGTTAGTTAAAGACACATTAGTGCCCAACAGTATCGAAGTTGAAGAGAAGCCAGCTAATGCTCAAGATCCAGTGGAAGTTCAACCGAGTGTTGAAATTCCATTTTCACCAAAACCAGAATCTGCAAAAATTGATAAGGTAATCCCCGAACCAGTTAATTTTGATATCCTAACAACTCCGTTAGATGCAGAATTGCCACAGAAGATGAATCAACCAGTTCCAGTAAAGAATCCTCCACCACCCTACCCTCAAAGACTTCAGAAGCAGAAGTAGGAAGTCCAATTCAAGAAGTTCCTAGACATACTCAAGCAACTTCATATCAAAATTTTGTTGGTTGAAGCACTTGACCAAATGCCGAACTACATCAAATTCATGAAGGATATCCTACCTAAGAAACAAAGACTTGAAGAATTTGAGACGGTAGCCTTGACAAAGGAATGATGTGCTTATCTTCAAGACAAACTACCCCCGAAGTTGAAAGATACTGGATGTTTTACCATACCTTGCAATATTGGAGCAACATATTGTGGTAAGGCATTATGTGAATTGGGTGCGAGTATCAACTTGATGCCCATGTCAATATTTAGGAAGTCGGGGATAGGTGAAGTTAGACCTACTGCATTTACACTTCAATTAGTAGATCGGTCTTTATCACATCCACAAGGAAATATCGATGATGTATTTGTAACAACCCTTACCCGTATTCAATGCCGGAACTAGGTATGAGGCATTACCGGACTTATCTCGCTTGAACATACAACTTTGGGCTATCAAATTTCATTCCAATATGAAATCCTTCATTCACATTCATAACAATCTTATTATGGGCCTACGAGGCCTTACACATGCGAACGGAAGGCGTCAGAATCAAACCGGTATCTTTTGTAAACTTTGGAAAAATTTCGCCTTAATTGGGCCACAGGCACGTGTGAAATGGGACACGCCCGTATGGGCAGGCCGTATGGTCACACATGCCCATGTCCCTTAGCCCATGTGGAATTAATTTTTCAATTCGAACCTATAGGGGTTTTCACAGGGCCAGACACATGCTAGTGTCCTTGACCTATGTCCTCCACACGGCCTAGACACGCCCGTGTCCTCACCCGTGTGTGAAAACCTGGGTATTCTTTTTGTGACATCAGCAACCAAATAAGGGGCACAGGCCTAGACACACGCCCATGTGTCTAGCCCGTGGTCGATACTGACTTGCAACATTAACATGTAGGGGACACACGACCCGGTCACACACCCATGGGACTGTCCGTGCGTCACACACTGCCTAGACACACGCCCGTGTGCCTACCCGTGTGGACAAGAACAAGGCTATTTGCCAAGCTCTTTTTATCACCCTAACTCATACAACATCAATCACCTTCAACCATTTACCAAGAAACTCAATCATGTATCGTACACATTCACGAATAAACTCATCTTTTAACATATAAATAATGATAATGAGCCATTAAATATGGCCATTTACAAAAGTGTTCATCTTTAAAGGAACCAATACACTTGGCCAAAACAACAAAACTTTTCACTATGTCTAGCCCCTATACATGCCATACTCAAAATGCTAGGTCTAATATACCGAGATGAGCTGATAGTGTGAGTGATCTTCCGATTATCTTCATTCCAATATGAAATCCTTCATTCACATTCATAACATTCTTATTATGGGCCTACGAGGCCTTACACATGTGAACGGAGGGCGTCGAAATCAAACCGGGATCTTTTGTAAACTTTGAAAAAATTTCGCCTTAACAGGGCCACACGCTCGTGTGAAATGGGACACGCCTGTATGGGCAGGCCGTATGGTCAGACATGCCCATGTCCCTTAGCCCGTGTGGAATTAATTTTTCAATTCGAACTTATAGAGGTTTTCACACGGCCAGACACATGCTAATGTCCTTGACCCAGGTCCTCCACAAGGCCTAGACACGCCCGTGTCCTCACCCGTTGTGAAAACTGGGTATTCTTTTTGTGATGTCAGCAACCAAATAAGGGGCACACGGCCTAGACACACGCCCGTGTGTTTAGCCCATGGTCGATACTGACTTGCAACATTAACATGTAGGGGACACACGACCTGGTCACACACCCATGGGACTGTCTGTACGTCACACACTGCCTAGACACACGTCCGTGTGCCTACCCATATGGACAAGAACAAGGCTATTTGCCAAGATCTTTTTATCACCCTAACTCATACAACATCAATCACCTTCAACCATTTACCAAGCAACTTAATCATGTATCATACACATTCACGAATAAACTCATCTTTTAATACATAAATAATGATAATGAGCCATTAAATATGGCCATTTACAAAAGTGTTCATCTTTAAAGGAACCAATACACTTGGCCAAAACAACAAAACTTTTCACTATGTCTAACCCCTATACATGCCATACTCAAAATGCTAAGTCTAGTATACATTCATAACATTCTTATTATGGGCCTACGAGACCTTACACATGCAAACGAAGGGCGTCAAAATCAAACCGGGATCTTTTCTAAACTTTGGAAAAATTTTGCCTTAACAGGGCCACACGCCCGTGTGAAATGGGACACGCTCGTATAGGCAGGCTGTATGGTCACACATGCCCATGTCCCTTAGCCCGTGTGGAATTAATTTTTCAATTTGAACCTATAGGAGTTTACACACGGCCAGACACATGCTAGTGTCCTTGACCCAAGTCCTCCACACGGCCTAGACACGCCCGTGCCCTCACCTGTGTGTGAAAACCTGGGTATTCTTTTTGTGACGTCAGCAACCAAATAAGGGGCACACGGCCTAGACACACGTCCGTGTGTCTAGCCCGTGGTCGATACTGACTTGCAACATTAACATGTAGGGGACACAAAACCTGGTCACACACCCATGCGACTGTCGGTGCGTCACACACTGCCTAGACACACGCCCGTGTGCCTACCTGTGTGGACAAGAGCAAGGTTATTTGCCAAGCTCTTTTTATCACCCTAACTCATACAACATCAATCACCTTCAACCATTTACCAAGCAACTCAATCATGTATCATACACATTCACGAATAAACTCATCTTTTAATATATAAATAATGATAATGAGCCATTAAATATGGCCACTTACAAAAGTGTTCATCTTTAAAGGAACCAATACACTTGGCCAAAATAACAAAACTTTTCACTATGTCTAGCCCATATACATGCCATACTCAAAATGGTAAGTCTAATATACCGAGATGAGCTGATAGTGTGAGTAATCTTTTGATTATCTTCATATCTCGACCGACTCTTTGACACTATAAAACAAGGGAAAAATAAGGAAAGGGAGTAAGCTTTAAGCTTAGTAAGTTTACATGTAAACAATAAGCATCATCACATATGCTAATCAATCAATAACCTCACATACTAAGCAAGAACAATTCACATTTCCATAATCATGCTTACTCATTTCATCTCTTACCACATTCCAATCACATAACAATTATATTGCTCACAATTGCTTGTACACATTCCCTGCAATCATCACTAGAAGGCAACATGAAACATTTACTTAAACCATTTCTCGATGAACCCCTCGGAATAATACTATATACCCGGTGGTTTCGCACACAGCCCACTGTTAATCGATAATAAGGTGGTATCGCACATAACCCACCAACAAGAATATTTATGGTGATTTCGCACATAGCCCACCAAATGATAATATAAATGATGGTATCGCACACAGCCCACCAAAAAGGATGATTACGGTGGTATTGCACATAGCCCACCAACTAATCATTACGAATATTTTTCCGCACTTACGTATCTATTCCAAGGTTCATACGAGAACTACTCATTATCTATCAATTTCAATCAATCTCAATCATAATTGATCTCATTCATACAATGCACCAATAAGTAACAACATGTATTAAAGATGTATCATTTACACATAAACTTACCTCGGAGCAAAATGTATTAGTCGACGGTTTAGTCCGTAACCTTGCCTTTTCCTCGGTCAAGGTTGTTTTTGCGCTTTTTTTGATCTATAATAATAAAATTTACTCGCTCAATCACTTTATAAGTCATGATATATCAAAATTTCTACTTAGGCAGAAATGACCATTTTGCCCTTCTACTTTGGCAAAATTACGATTTTGCCCCTAGCCTCGTAAATCGTTCTTCATCACACTTTCCCATTAAACAAGCCTAGTTGAACATTTATTTCTCTTACAACAACTCACAAAACCAATTATTTCATGCATTTATTACACAAATTCAACCTTTAATAATAGGTCCCATTTAGGTGTTTTCATGGTAACACCTTCCACAAAAGTTGTTCCTTAACTCACTAACATTCATTTTCTTCCATAAAAAAAAATTAGAAAACAACATGAATACTCTCATGACAAGTCCCCAAACTTTCAACCATTTTGCAAAATAGTCCTCTCATTAACTAGCTTAAGGTTTGGGGGTTCCAAAAGTACAAAAATTATCAAGAAAGACCTCTGAAATCACTTACTTGCTAGAGGATATGTTGGCTGAAAGTTTGAGCTTCAAAGCCCCTATTCCTTGCTGAAAATTTTGGTAGAAGAAGAAGAGAAATGAAAAAGATGATAGCTTTCTCTTTACTTATCTTATTTTATTCATTTTAGTCACCTAACACCACCAAATTTTTGACTCATTTAAAGCTCTTGTCTCTCTTGGTTCCCTTGGCTGGCCATCATCTTTAGGGAGGTCTAATTGCACTTTAAGGACCTCTAGTTTAATGTTCCATAGCTATTAGACACCCCTAGCTTGTAAAATAGAACTTTCGCACTTTATGCGATTTAGTCCTTTTTCGCAATTAAGCATACAATCACTAAAATTAAGGCACCAAAATTTTCATGCATCCTTAAAAACTTGCTATAACACATAAAATAATATTAAAATAATTTTCTTCAACCTCAGATTAGTGGTCCTGAAACCACTGTTCCGACTAGCCTCAAAATCGGGCTGTTACAGTATTGGTACTTGTAAAAAAATTTATTTTTCCTGTTGTCTTTGTTATTCTAGACTTTGAAGCAGATAAAAAAGTGCCAATAATTCTAGGAAGGCCTTTCCTAGCAACTGGAAGAACCCTTATTGATGTACAGAAGGGTGAGCTCACTATGCGTATTCAGGACGATCATGTAACATTTAATGTTTTTAAGTCTATGCAATTTCCTGACACAATTGATGATTGTTCTGCAGTATCCAATTTAGAGGAATTAATCATGGAAAGAGAACTTAACTATGTTAAGGACAAGTTGGAGAAAATTTTGACATCAGACCTTCCAAGTGATGAAGAAGGGGATGAATACTTAGCTTTGCTAGAAGCTAATCAAAGGGGATTTAATCTACAATCCCGCTTTATATATTTGGAGTTAGAAAATAGGGATTATGCCCAACCAAAAGCGTAAATCGAGGAACCACCTAAATTAGAACTCAAGGTACTTCCCTCACATTTAAAATATGTTTATTTAGATAACGCTTCTACTTTATCTATGATTGTTTCAATGGAATTAACCGTAGAGCAAGAAGAGAAACTGGTCCAAGTACTAAAACAATTCAAGAAGGCTATCGGATGGACCATAGCTGATATTCGTGGCATTAGTCTGTCTATATGCATGCACAAGATCATCTTGGAAGATGGCAAGAAAGGGACGATTGATAGACAATGAAGACTGAATCCCATCATGAAGGATAAGGTAAAGAAGGAAATCATCAAATGGAGATGCGGGAATAATTTATCCCATCTTAGATAGTTCGTGGGTAAGTCCAGTCTAATGCGTGCCAAAGAAAGGAGGTATTACGGTTGTTGAGAACAAGAATAACGAGTTGATATCGACTAGAACGGTTACAAGATGGAAAATTTGCATCGATTCTTGGAAGCTAAACAAGGCGACTAGGGAAGATCACTTTCCTTTTTCGATTTTGGACTAGATGCTAGCTAGACTTAAGGGGTAAGACTATTACTATTTTCTTGATAGATACTCGGGGTATAATCAGATTACAGGAGCACTAGAGGATCAACACAAGACAATATTCACCTGCCCGTATGGTACATTTACATTTAGACGCATGTCATTTGGTTTATGTAATGCACATGCTACATTGATGTATGATGTCTATTTTTACTAACATGTTGAGAAATACTTGGAAGTGTTTATGGATGATTTTTCAGTATTTAGAGACACTTACGATGATTGCTTAGCCAATCTAGCCAAGGTACTAAAGCGATGTGAAGAAGCAAGCCTCGTACTCAACTGGGAAAAGTGTCATTTCATGGTAAGAGAAGGTATTGTTCTAGGGCATTGAATAACGAGACATGGAATCGAGGTAGATAAAGCAAAGGTAGATGTTATCGAGAAACTCCCACCTCCAACATCTATAAAGGGTGTTAGGAGCTTTTTAGGCCACGCCGGTTTCTATCGAAGATTTATCAAGGACTTCTCCAAATTTGCTAAACCCTTATGCAAATTATTGGAGAAGGAAACAACGTTCAAATTTGATAAGGAGTGCTTAAGAGCTTTCAAAGATTTGAAGAGTCAATTAGTTTCAACACCCAAAAATAATCGCACCAGACTGGGATTTGCCATTTGAACTGATGTGTGGCGCAAGTGACTTTGTGATAGGAGCTGTCATGGGCCAGTGAAGGAACAAATTTTTTCATCCCATCTACTTCGCAAGTCAGACTCTAACGGGAGCTCAATTGAATTATATGGTAACAGATAAAGAACTACTTGCTATTGTGTTTACTTTTTACAAGTTTCGATCTTATCTTGTAGGTACCAAAGTGACTGTCTATACAAATGATTCGATAATTAAGTATTTACATACCAAGAAAGACCCTAAGTCGAGACTGATCCGATGTGTACTTTTACTTCAAGAGTTCGATCTAGAAAATCAAGATCGAAAAGGGGTAGAAAACCAAGTAGCAGACCACTTGTCCAGATTGGAGCTGTAAGAAGTGAATTCTCCACTTATACCCATTCAGGAGACATTCCCAGATGAACACATACTGAAGGTAAATCATGTCCATAATACCTATTGGTTTGCTGATATTGCTAACTATTAAGCTTGTGGTTTGATGTCGATTAATAAGACGTGTCATCAAAAGAAAAAGTTTCTTTAGGATGTGAAGTACTAGTTCTGGGGGAAAACCATACTTGTTTAAAAAGTGTGTACATCAAATGATTAGGAGATGCGTGGTAGAAAATGAAGTACATAAGATTCTATATCATTGCCACTCAGCTGTAATGACCCGAATTTGGGCCTAGTAGAATTGGGCCTAATGGGCCTTGGGCTTGGGAGCGTTTAAAATTTTTTAGAACAAGAGAATGACACTATGCAAGTTAGACCTCTTAGGTGAGTGATTTTGGAAGGTTAGGGGGCTTCTACGAAGTCCTGGGATCAAACCTGGGCTTTAGGAAAAATTTTGGTTTTAGGTTAATAAAACCCTGGGAGTAAGTAAGTAGGCTTTAAGAATAAAATGTGGAAAAAATGACACAAAAGGAGTTGTGGTCTAGTGGCAAATGGCGCCACATGGGAGACAAGGAAGTGACGCCGTAGAGGAAGCAAGGGGTCCAAGGTTCAAGTCTTGGCGCTTGCAATTCATTTTGATTTCCTTTTATATGAACTTAGACTTTGGCCCGTAGACTTATATTTAGTTGCGCATGATTTTAGACACAAAAGGAGCTTGTGTTGTGGTGGCATCTAGCGTCTGGAGCATAGGAGAGGGTAAGGGTTCGGATCCCATTGCAAGCAAAAAGGGATATTTCTTTTGCTAAGTTGGGACGACAAGTGGTTGTGATGGATTTAAACTCTGCTGAAGGAGGGATCCCACATCCGGAAGCTAGAATGAGGGAAGGTGAGAAGCTGGCTTTAAATAGAGCAATGTATGAGGAGAGTAAGCATACCTTGGTTGGAGTTTGGGCATAGGAGTGTTTGGAGCGTGGATCAACTCCAGATTCCTATCAGGTGTGTATTTCGCACTATTCTAGCTGTAGAGCGGCAAATGCTGAAATGTAGGTCACACGACAATGGTAGCTACACGAGCGTGCGAGCGCACGTGTGGGGGCTTCGACGCAATAGTTGAGGCCATCATGAGTGTTCTTGTGGGTTTAGGCTGTTTGGGTCGAAATGGGCCGAAATGGGCCATGTTGGGCCAATAGGCCCGTGGGCCCATATGAATCAATTGTATGATTGTGTAGTAGATATTGGACTGGTCTATGTGAATCTCATATATGTGGTTAGATTTGGGCTAAATGGGCCACACGAGCCTGTGGGCCCATTTGGGTCGAAAATGAGCCCTAGGCCCATTCTCATCGTTATCTCTGTTTAGAATACCTTGGTTTACAAAATTACTGAAATACCCTTAATTTGTGAAATTACCGAAATACCCTTGATTTGCAAAATTACCGAAATACCCTTGATTTGCAAAATTACCGAAATACCCTTGATTTGCAAAATTACCGAAATACCCTGATTTGTGAAATGACTGAAATACCATTGGATTGCAAAATTATCGAAATAACTCTGATTTGTGAAATTACCGAAATACCCTCAGATTGCAAAATTACCAAAATACCCCTAATTTGTGAAATTACCGAAAGACCTTGATTTGTGAAATTACCGAAATATCCTCAGATTGTAAAATTACTGAAATACCCCTAATTTGTGAAAGTACCGAAATACCCTCATATTATAAAATTACCAAAATACCCCTAGTTTGTGAAATTACTGAAATACCTTCGGATTGCAAAATTACCGAAATACCCCTGACTTGTGAAATTATCGAAATACCCTCGAATTGCAAAATTATCGAAATACCCTTAATTTGTGAAATTATCAAAATACCCCTGGTTTATGACATTAATAAAATACCCTTTATTGGTAATGTTACCGAAATACCCTTTATGGGTAAAGTTACTAAAATACCCTCGGCGGGTAAAATTACTGAGATGCCCTTACGAGGCGAAATGACCGTTGTACCCTCGTGGTAGTACTAGTGTTGTATTTGTTAATTGTATGATTGATTATGTTTGAGATGCGCTGCATACATGGATTAGTTATGAGTAGAATTACCAAATTACCCCTGTAGGGTACGATTACCGGAATACCCTTATAGGGTAAAATTTGCCCCTGAGGGTAAAAGACTGATTTTGTGCCATGACTTGAATGTGATTGTATGACTGTGTTTTAACTAACTTGACTGTGGCCGTGTGACTAATATGCTTGTAATATATGTTTTAAATGACTGTTACTGAGTATGGTCATTCTACATACACCTGTGATGATTGAGCGTGGCATACACGACATATTGCATGGGGTTGGGACAAAGTTACGGAAGAAGTGTACGGCTCATTGCCGTTCCGTACAAGGCTTTCAGCCTTTCTGCGATAAATATGGTGCTGTGCCATCTTTATTATGGCTTTGTGCCAACCGTATTTACTCGTGGCTATGTGCCTAACATATATATTGATGACTCTGTGTCGATCATAATTACCCGTGGCTGTGTGCCGATTATATTACCGTCGCTGATGGCTATGTGCCAAACTTATTACAGTCACCTATAGCTTTGTGCCATCCTGGTTATGGCTCTATGTCATCCTGGTTATGGCTCTGTGCCATCCTGATTATGGTTTATAACCATTCTGTTTACAGCTTTTAGCCGTTCTGTTAACTGGCAACATTGCTGCGATATCTATGGCTTTTAGTCGTTCTGTCCACGGCGCCGTTTATGAGATCTGACTCTGTACTGGGCTTAGGCCACTTGTTCTGTTATTGGTTTGGGCTAGGCCCAATTGATTCTGTTATGGGCTGTGACCCAAATGATATTGTAGTGGGCTTTGACCCACATATGCTCTGAACTGGACTGTACTGTTACTGTTAAAGGGCTTTGGCCCAGACTGGTTTGGGATATGTTTCTATATACTGACTGTTACTCTAGTAAAGGGCTTACACACTAGTTTTCATAAACTCACCCTGTTTTTAACTGTGCAGGTAATCCCCAGTCTTAGAGGATTTAGAGCTGCGAGGGACTCGGAGGTGGCCACACATTAGATATGCTTTAAAGTTATACTTAGCGACTTTATTTCATTTTATTTTAATTTATTGGGTTAATAATTTTGTAATAAAGCCTCTTTATTTTTACCTTATTATTTCTGATATTTCTTTATGATGTTTTCTAACTGCTAAAAGTGGAATACTGTTTCCAAAACAGTAACTGTTTTCAAAACACTACGTTTCCGCAACGTTTTCAAAATGCTTCTGCAACTCTATTTCTAAACATCACATTTTCGTAAATTTTTTAAATCAAATATGCTTCTACAACAGATAAGGTTTAAAGGTAATTGCATTTTTAAGTAGATAACAATTACTTAAGTGTTTTGAGTTTTAACAAAGAGGCTTTAAATCTTAAACAAGTTTTTAACAACAACAAAGAAGGGTATTCAATGAAAACATGGTTTTCGAAAAACACTTCCATGTGACACGCCAGATTCAAGCCTAACTTCTAGGGCGAGTTTGGGGTGTTACATCAGCTCTGAGTGGGGGACACTTCGGAGGTACATGTACTGCGGCCAAAGTATTGCAAGCCGGATTCTTTTGGCCAACACTATTTAAAGATGCGTATGCTTATGTAAAGAGTTGTGATCGATGTCAAAGGGTTGGAAACGTCACCAACAGGAATAAGATGCCCCAAACAAACTTCATTGAGGTAGAATTATTCGATTTTTAGGGTATTAACTTTCTCGATCCTTTCCCTCGATCTTTTGGTCACAAGTACATATTGGTAGCAGTGGACTACGTGTCTAAGTGGGTTGAGGCCGAGGCATATCCGAAAAACGATGCTAAGATTGTGACGAAGTTTTTGCAGAAGCATGTGTTCACAAGGTTTGGAACCCCGAGAGCTATCATCAGTGATGAAGGGTCTCACTTTGTAAACAAATGGTTGAAGTGGTTACTTCACAAACATGGAGTGAAGCACAAGGTTGCCACAGCTTACCATCCGCAAACGAATGGGCAAGCTGAATTGGCAAAGAAAGAGATCAAAGGAATACTCGAGAAGGTAGTTTGCTCAAATTGACGAGATTGGTCAAAAAGACTAGATGATGCTTTATGGACCTGTAGGACAGCATAGAAGACCCCTTTAGGGATGTCACCCTATAGGTTGGTTTTCAGGAAAGCCTGTCATCTGCCCTTGGAGTTAGAACACAAAGCTTACTGGGCTGCCCTTGGAGTTAGAACACAAAGCTTACTGGGCTCTCCAACAACTCAACTTGGATCTTAAGCTTGCTAAAGAGAAGCGGATGCTCCAACTCAACGAGTTAGAAGAATTTTGAATGTTCTCATACGAGAGTGCCAAATTACTCAAGGAAAGACTTAAGATATGGCATGACAAGCACATTCGAGTTCGAGAATTTGAAGTAGGTCATCAAGTCTTGTTATTCAATTCCTGATTAAAATTCTTTCCAGGTAAGTTAAAATCATGTTGGTCCGGTCCATTTATGATTCACCAAGTTTACCCATATGGAGTTGTCGAACTTCAAAGTAAAGGAGGTAATTTTCAAGTCAATGCTCAGCGTTTAAAACATTATTGGAGGGATAAAATTGAACGGCATCAAATCTCATTCAATTCATCAGATATTTAATTTTTCTTGTTTTTCTTTCTAAATAAATGATTTAAGGTATATTTTCGGGATTAGAATGTTTAAATAAATCTGTCTAGGAGATTGGAACTTAAGCGGGACTGCTTGTGACCCCTACAAATCTTCCTTGGGAATTTATTTTAACATAATATTTAGAGAAATTATTCCCTAAATGGCAAAATAAATTTTTAGTTTTCAAATAAAAGGGTCAATTTTTATCCAAGTCTTAATTGCAACTCGATTTCAAATTTTCTTTAAGTCTAGGTACTTAATTGAATTATTTTCACATTTTGGTTGTTCTTTTTGTAAATATTAAAAATTAGATATCTCTTTTTTTGTAAATATTTTCTAAGGCATCTAGAATAAATAAATAAGATGATAATAACTAGTATATACTTATATTTATTATAATATATATTAATTATTATCAACTTTATATAAAATTAGGATTAGTTTTAATTTGATCATATTTTAATTAATAGTTTTTATTTCAATAAATTAGTTGCAAATAATAATTTAATATGCATTATATTAATTATTAATTGTTATTAACTTTGTCCAGAATTAGAACTTAGAATATTTTAATTGTTAAATTGTTCTAAGAATTCTAGGTAAACCCTTACTCTCTCCACTATAAATACCATCAACCTTCTCCATCATTCATCAGTCATCAAACCAACCTCCATTCACCCATCCCTCCATCAATCCTAGCATCCAAAACCCATAAAGTACTGAATCACCTAGTGCCAAACTCTCTAGCCACAACACCACCCAGCTCCTCACGGCACCTTCACACTTAGCAGCAGCCCTATTCGGCAAGCAGCCCACGTACGCATCGAGCCGCTCACATCGCTACTATTGCTTGAAGAACAAGCCTGCTGCCCACTTTCCCGCATCTACGTGGCACACGCATGCCCTGCTGCTCACACAAGGATTCGCACATTGCTGTTGCCTCCATCACGCCAAGCTACGCCTAGCACACTGCTGCTTCCTTGCATGCCGCTGCTGCCCGGCACGCACACCAACACCCTTGCCTATTACACCACACCATCAAGACACCCTACAACCATCCCTAAACCAACCTCTTTTACTTTATATTTATTTTTTTTGAGTTCTTAATTTTTATAAAAACATGGTAAGACAAATATTTCTCCTAAATTTCAATTTTATTTGATTATTTAATTTTTCAATTTATTGAATTATTAATATTTTATACTAATTAAATTTTTGAGAAAATATTTGTTTCCATCTTGTATTCAGGTTAATCATGCCTCGCAAGAGAACTTGTACTGCTGTCCAAATTAACGAATCACAAAACAAATTCCACCGTGAAGAAGCCAAAGCGAGATACGAAAGCGTTTTCAAGAATCAATAGATGCACCCAGAGAAAGGCTTTACACTGAAAGAAAGCAACTATGTTGATTTCATGGCGTGCATTCGACAAATTGCTAAAGCTCTCAATTAGGAGTTATTTTGTGAGAAAAGAACTAATGTAGATGAGGAGATAGTTCCTGAATTTTATGCGAATTTGACCTCAAGCGAATTGACGGAAGTTTCTGCCTGAGGAATTAAGGTACCAATAAGCTTAAATGCTATTAATGAATTCTTTGAATTACCTAATTTCTAAGATGACGACTATTCTTCCTTGATGAGAAATATTGAGGCTGAAAAATTGCCAGAAATTCTCGAGGAACTTATAGTTCTAGGTTTTAAGTGGACTGCATCAAAGCAAGGTATTCACACTTGTCGCAGAGAATATTTGACACCACTAGCGAAGGTATGGTTATGTTTCATTCGATTCAGCTATATGCCTATTTCACATGGGACTACAATTTAATTAGAGTGAATGGTCTTATTATACTCGATTTTAACTGGAAAGACCATTGATGTGGAAAAAATCAGTCTCAAAGAAATACGGAATTGTGCCGCTAGACGTTCTGGCCCATCTTACTTTCCCTTTACGATAACAATGTTGTGCTTGAAAGCTAAAATTCTTGCAAACGTAAAGAAGATAGGTTATAGTGTAACCTCCAAACCCAACCTAGACGTTATGGCTAGATTGAGAAGTCTACATTAGCCACAGAATGGCTAAGCTAACTTACGTTACTTTTGAAGACTTTAAATAAACTCATTTTTAGAGAAAACCGTAGTTGTACTTTGAGTTAGCTTAAAAGCATTCATTCATTAGGTCGTGTATTCTTAGGATTCATTTTATTGTTGATAGTGTTGTTTTAGAAAAACCATTTGCTTGTTACTCTTCTTTAGAAAAAAACCCGATGTTAAACAATGTTTCAAGTCATTTTGGAAACTTAGTTGCCTTATCGATTTATTTTTTCAAAAACGTTTCCTTTGCAATGCATTGGAAACTATGGAACAATATCAAATTTTACTTAAAGTCGATATAATGCATTATCCAGTTATTATACTTGAGTAATCCATGCATGCAAAAATCCCCAAAAGAAAAGTTAGCAAGCCACAGACCAGAAATAGTTAAAAATTACAAGCCAAAACCAATAAAGACTTAATAATACTTATTAAGAATAGTCCAAGGTCCAAGGTGATTCTTCGAATGTCGAGTCCGGTCTAAATTTTAAGGCTTACCTGAAAAGTTAAACCCTATTGGGGGTGAGCTTATGAAAAGCTCAGTGTGAGTAGAAAAATTATTTAAACAAACATAAATATCGAATACAGTGAAACAAATTAGCTTTAACAAAAGAAAATAGAACCATTATAGGAATTTCATATCGTTACATAGCTATTATCAAATTGATGTCAAACGGTGTATGAGCATGGGTAATCATTCTTTCAAATGACAATCATTAATTTTGATACCGTTCAATACAACAAAATAAAATGCCTGGCATAAATCAATAACATTCGAATATGTCGTACACATGATGCAATGCAAAAAGGTTCCTACCCATACCATCTTCTACACACCACGAGTTCCCTAGAACTCGTCATCCGAACTCCAAAACATTATGGGCTTAAGCTCATGTGGTGAAAACCATCGATAACAATATGCAGAAAACTCTGCCAATAAAAATGCAAACAAGCTGACAGTAAAAATGTGATAAATCGCCATTCCCCTCGGTACTCCAGGTGTAGTGCACTGACTACGAATAATACAAACTTAATATGCCGCTGGTACTCCATGGAACTCCTCTGTCAACCATAAAATATCAACCCAATGCATATGTAATATGTCAAACAATCTCATATATAATCATATCTCAATACTTTTCACATTCATTTGACATGCTCAACATGTCCTCAGTAATCACATACTTTCCAAAAATGGAAACAGTGTTCCAATCTTTCAAATTACCATTGTGTTGGTATCAATCAATATTGTTCAATTTCACATACTGTACAAATTTTCATTGTGCATAAATAGCACCTTTTTAAGTACAAAATATAACAAATATCTCATGCGTTTAAATTATACATAAGCTTAATATCTCAACACATTATATCATTCTGTCAAACATTTGTGTAACATCCCGAAATTGGGCCTAGTAGGATTGCGTCGATTGGGCCTTGGGTTTAGGAGAGTTTAAAATCTTTAAGGATATGAGAATGGTGTTTTGACCTAATTGGATTTATTAGTTAAGTGAATTTGGAAGGTTACGAGGTTTCTATGAATTTTCGGGTTTAATTGGGCTTTAGGAAAAATTAGAGTATCATCTTGTTACTTGTGTTAGCTCGGGTAGGATTGTTTGTGTGCTTAGTATAGTTTTGTGAAGGCTTGGAATAATTAGCTAAGCTAGAATAATTTTTAGTATTGAAAATTTAGTGAAGTGGATTAAGTGAACTTGACACTTAAGTTAATTTAAGTGTTAAATTTAGCACATGAGGAGTTAGTGGCAAGGTGGTTATGGCGCATGGATGGTTGCTTGAGGGAAGTGGTTCGAGTAGCATGGAAGGCATATTAAGGATTTTATTTTTATGCATCCTAGCATTAAGTGTAGGTCAAGTTCTAGTTATGGAAGGTTGGACTTTCAATTTTTGGCAAGTTGAATATTGGTTTAGGAAAGTTTGTACTTTGGGAAAGGAATCTTAAGGTTTATGGAAGGATGGGAGGACATAAGGCTTGGCTTAAGGGAGTTGTTTTGGAAACTCTCCTATGGCCATTAGTGCATGAATGTGGACGGCATGTGTGGCTAGGGGGGTGGCCGAATGTTGATAGGAAGTTTGGGGGGGAAATAGTTGGCCAACTTTAGCATTTTGAGCATCATTTGGCATTTTTCTCTTCCTCTCCAAAAACTCCCTCTTTGGCCGAATGTATCTTAGGCATTTTTGTGCAATTTTGCTTTTGATTTAGTTCTCATTTGTGTTTGAATCAAATTCTAATTTCTTTCTCTCATTTCCCTTTTGAAACCGAAACCACATTTTGCATTTTTGTGCACTTTTCTTTTCGGCAAACTAGGTGTTTGGCCGAACCTTTTTCTCCCATCTCTCTCTTTTCTTTCTTTTGATAGTTGCTCAAAAAAACCACATTTCCTTTTCACTTCCTCTTGGCCGAATCTTCCTCCTTCCCAAATCCCATTTCTTTCATTTTTTTTTTGTTCAAAGTTAAAAACATCCATTATCATTCTATTTTTTTTTTCTATTTTCTTCTTTCTTCCATTTTCGAATCATCCTTCTCCTATTTCACTTTCAGTTTTATTTTTCCTTTCTTTTTACTCCACCATAGCCGAATCTTCTTTCTCTCTTTTAGTGTTATATTGGCCGAATATCATCAAGGGTAGATAATCTTTGGGTTTTTTTCAATCGATTTTGGAAGATAGGTAAGTGTTCATGGCCGTATTTTCGTTATTTCTTTCTCCTTTCTAAGTCGTTTTCTTGTGGACAAAGGCCGAATCTTTGGGCATTTGTTTGCAAAGTTCTAACCATTATTAGGAATCAATCATTCTTTTAGGCTCTTTGGGATTTTGGAAGCAATCGATCTAAGCCTTACTTCTCTAGCAATCGAAGTTGGTAAGTCAAGTGGTAAGGATTCATGATTCAAAATTCTTTTTGAGAATGGAAAGCCTAAGGCTATTGGGATTAAGGTGTGATGTTGGTCGAATGGTCTTGATTATAGTTTTGTGGTTTGGCCAAATGTAGGATAAGGTGATCTAGTGCGGTAGATCGGATCTTTGGAAGTTAGTATTTGCATTGGTAAAAGGTGTGTACCTTACACACTTTATAACTCGGTAATATGTATATATGTGTTAAATAACTATTCATGTTGTTAAAGCCGAAAACTATGAGATCTTGATATGATACCTTGATGGGTATGAGCATGGATACGGGTAAGTCCGTTTCGATATGATGTTGCTATATGTTGTTAATTATCACGATCTACGATATATATATATATTGGTTATATATTCATATCAAAGTATAATGACATGATTTGTTTATCTATTGCATTGGTATGGGCGATATGAGAGGAGGGGGAAGATTTGATATCCGTGTCCTTGTGACACCAGAGGTTTGGCACCTCCAGTGGTTTGGTACCACATATTTCGTGTCTTTGAGTCACCAGAGGTTTGGCACCTCATAGCGACTCGTCCCAGTGGTTTCACACCACCGTGGGTTGGCCCCACATTTGATGTATTGGGATCGTCGCCAGTGATTTGGTATCACATGTGGGTTGGCCCCACAACTTTGTTATTCGTGACTTTGGGTCACCAGTGGTTTGGTACCACATATTTCGTGTCTTTGGGACACCAGAGGTGTAACATCCCAAAATTGGGCCTAGGAGAATTGAGCCCAATGGGCCTTAGGCGTAGTAGCGTTTAAATTTTCAGAGAATAAGAGATCGGCTTAAATGCAAGTTAGACTTATTAGATAAGTGATTTTGGAAGATTAGAGGGCTTCTATGAAGTCCCGGGATCAAATATTGGCTTTGGGGAAATTTTGGTTTTAGGTGAAAAAAAAAAAACCCTGGAAGTTGGCAGATAGGCCTTAAGAATAAAATATGGAGAAAAATGACACAAGTGGAGTGTGTGGTGTAGTGGCAAAGTGACGCCACATAAGAGACAAGGGAATGACGCCACAAGGAAGGAAGGAGGTCCAAGGTTCAAGTCTTGGCTTTTGCATTTTGGTTTCTTTTGCTTGGACCTTAGAATTTGGCCCATAGTTTATATTTAGTTGCGCATGGTTTAAGACACAAGAGGAGCTTGTGGCCAAGTGGTTAGCAGCGTGGATTATGCTACAAGGGAGCACAGGTTCGAATCTCATGAGAAGCGAGGAGTATTTATTTTGCGGATTGGACGGCAAGAGTTTCATTGAATTTAAACTCTCATCGACGAAGGGATCCCACATCGGAAAGGCACAAAGAATGAAGGTGAAGAGCTAGCTATATAAGGAGCATCCTAGGAGGAGAGTAAACACATCTTGGAGGCGTGCCTGGGCACAAGAGTGGTCGGAGCGCGGATTAGCCCCAGAGTCCTATCGGTGTGTAACTCTCTACTCTAGTTGTAGAGCGGCAAAATGCCGAAATGCGGTACACTACGGCATTAGTAGCCACACGAGCGTGCGAGCGCATGTGTGGGGCTTCGGACGCGATAGTTGAGGCCATCGTAGTATTCTCGTGGGTTGGGTCGCTTGGGCCTCGATGGGCGAAGTGGGCCCAATGGGCCGTGGGCCTATATGAGTAAATTGCATGATTGGTTAGTATATGTTGAACTAGACTAGGTGGAAGTTATATACGTGGCTAGATTTGTGCTAGGTGGGCCACACGAGCATGTGTGGGCGGATGGGCGAAATCGGGTTTTAGGCCCAATCGTCCGGTATGATGGAAATGGTATTGAGTCGCTAGTGGTGACATTAGGCCTTGAAAAGGCCATTTCGGGTTGTGAATTTACGAAAATACCCTTAGTAGGTAAAATTACGATTATACCCTTAGAGGTTGATTAGCATGATTATGTTGTTTAGTTTTGGCCGATTGTGGGGAAGGCTTGATCTCGCATATCTCGAGTTGTGGCTAGTGCTCGAAAAGTGTTAAGGAAGGGGATCTAGTGCGTTAGATCTTGATCTCCGGGATTTGATAGTCGTATTAGTAACGGTGTGTAAACTAACACACTTCTTGCTTTGTATATGTTTGATAAACCGATTGATTGGTAAAATCAAAGCAGTATGGTTGAGTGATATGATACCCTATGGGGTATGTGTACGGATTCGAGGTAAGTCCGTTTCATTATGAGTAATCGTTATTGATACATGATGTCATGATTTATGATGTATGTGCTATGAGATGCAACGTTAAACATGTTTGCATGATTTGAATACTATACATAAGTTGGTATAATGATGGGTGATATGAGAGGAGGGGCGGTGATATTTTGTGTTGTGACGAGCACCGGTGTTTTGGTAACACAACTTTGTGACTTTGGGTCACCGGAGGTTTGGCACCTCCGGAGGTTTGGCACCTCAGCGTCTCGCCCCCGTGGTTTCGCACCACGTGGGTTGGCCCCAAAGCGGTATTGAGGATTGCGCCGGTGATTTGGTATCACACGATGGGTTGGCCCCATCACCCGATTATTGTGACTTTGGTCACCGGTGGTTTGGTACCACATTTGTGTCTTTGGGACACCGAGGTTTGGCACCTCATTGCGACTCGTCCCCCGTGGTTGGACACCACCGTGGGTTGGCCCCACTTGAGAGATACGGGATTGTCGCTAGTGATTTGGTATCACACGATGGGTTGGCCCCATCATCGGATTTGTGACTTTTGGTCACCGGTGATTTGGTATCACAAACGCGTGTCTTTGGGACACCGGTGGTTTGGCACCACATTGCGGATATCGTGTCTTTGGGACACCGGTGTTTTGGTAACACATTGTGACTATATGTCACGGTGGTTTGGCACCACCGGTGGTTTGGTACCACACGGTAGAAAAGGTGTATGGATGGTTAGGATTGGGTGCATATTGATTGGATGCATGATGGTTATGTTTATGTTGCATATGATATTTTGCTAATCCAGGGAAAAAGGGTGGCACATCGAGTCTTGGTGACTCACCTTTTTCCTTTAACCATTTTCAGTATTGCATAAGGTGGGACCAGGGATCGGAGAGGACAAGGTGGCCTATGAGAAGATGATGATTTAATATTTTATGTTTGGTTTTGATATAAGTACTTTATTTGAATTATTGGGTTGTAATAAAGGCCATTTTATTATTTGGTATTACTTGATTATGGTTTTGCTATTTTAAATTCTTATTAACTCAAAAATGTTTTCACACAAAGAAAAGAAATTACATGAGTTTTAAGTAAGAGGAATTCGTTTTACTCACATATCTCGATATAGTTTTCAAAATTGAATTCTTTCATGCTTTATGCTAAGTTAACGAGGTTTTTCAACCGTCTTTCATAATAACATAACCGTATCGATTGGTCGTGAGTGAATGGGCCGGGTTTGGGGATGTTACAAGAGGTTTGGCACCTCATAGCGACTCGTCCTAGTGGCTTAGTACCACAGTGGGTTGGCCCCACATTTGATATTACGGGATCGTCGCCAGTGATTTGGTATCACACGTGGGATGGCCCCACAAATGGATTATTCGTGACTTTGGGTCACCAGTGGTTTGGCACCACATTATTGGATATCGTGACTTTGTGTCACCAGTGGTTTGGCACCACCAATGGTTTGGTACCACACGGGGTAGAAAAGGAGTTATGGACGGCTAGGATTGGGTGCATTGTGTATATATATTGCTTGGTTATAAATTGTGTAAGTTTGTTGCATCAACCGTGGGGAAGGGTTTATGCACTGAGTCTTGGTGACTCACCTTCTCCCTTATCTTTTCAGGTGATTCGTGAATCGCGGATGAGGAGCCGGATGGACTCGAGAAGGCCATGCAATAAAATTCGATTTACACGGATTTTGGTTTGGGTACTATATTTTATTTAAATTTGGTTTTTCATCTTTATTTGGATTTGTAATAAGGCCTTTCAAATTATGTTTTTGGATTATTTATATAATTTGGACTTGTTTTAAACATGGCTTAGTAAACTACATGGTTAATTAAATAATATGAGCGCAAAGTTTTCTAAACTACAAAACGCAATGGTTTTCAAAACGTTACCATCAGGTAATATAAATCATTTGATAATATTTAACAACTTAAGTGTTTTCGATAACTCATACTATTTTCCAAAACTCAAGTTCCCAAATTTCAATTAGAAACAGTTTTCAAACTATTCGCTTTGGTTTCTTTTAAATTATAAAAGGTTTTCTAATCCATGGATTTACAACTATGTTTAAAAGATTTATTTACGGAATTTCAAAGAAAATTATCAGTTTTTAACTTATTATACACCTGATTTCTACAATCATAGAACAACAAAGAGTTTTTCACCAAAATTTAATTGTTAACTCGATTTTCTTATGTTTTCCTCTGTGGCATGTTAGATTCGGTCATGGTGTATTGACCGGGTTTGGGGTGTTACAAATTGGTATCAGAGCCAAGTTCAAAGGCTCGACTGTGTGTCTGAGGCCCAAAATGTTTTAAAGAATGGACTTTGAAATGTCTTTGTCTGAAATTATATGATTTGAAAGGCATGGCACCAAGTCTCCGGCACCAATCCGCTCAGGTAAGTATCTCAAACTGTTGCTTTTGATAATATGATTATGATGATGATGGCATGACTAAATAGTAGTAGGAATTACTCTAGAGACTCAAAACTATAGGTTGGATGTACTCGCGAAACAAACTCTTATTAAAATTTTTCATAAAACTGTGTTTTAAAGATAGTGGAATATTGATTATAGCGTAAAACTTTTAAATCGAATAAGTCGAGACTTTAGATATGAGTTCTAGGGGACGTGGTCGTCATGGACGTGGTGAAGGCCGAGGTGATAGGGCTAGATCTTCGGCACCGAGGCATATTTTCGAAAAGAAGGCGTTAGCATTGCTAGTGGCTGAGACGGGGTCTCATGTTCGAGTTGGGTCTGTGGGCTGTAAGAAGAAAAGAGATCACGGTTCTCTAGGGTCACAATCTCGTTCTGTAAAACATGTCGGTAGATCGGATCTTTGGAAGTTAGTATCTGCATTGGTAAAAGGTGTGTACCTTACACACTTTATAACTCGGTAATATGTATATATGTGTTAAATAACTATTCATGTTGTTAAAGCCGAAAACTATGAGATCTTGATATGATACCTTGATGGGTATGAGCATGAATACGGGTAAGTCCGTTTCGATATGATGTTGCTATATGTTGTTAATTATCACGATCTACGATATATATATATTGGTTATATATTCATATCAAAGTATAATGACATGATTTGTTTATCTATTGCATTGGTATGGGCGATATGAGAGGAGGGGGAAGATTTGATATCCGTGTCCTTGTGACACCAGAGGTTTGGTACCTCCAGTGGTTTGGTACCACATATTTCGTGTCTTTGAGACAGCAGAGGTTTGGCACCTCATAGCGACTCGTCCCAGTGGTTTCACACCACCGTGGGTTGGCCCTACATTTGATGTATTGGGATCGTCGCCAGTGATTTGGTATCACATGTGGGTTGGCCCCACAACTTTATTATTCGTGACTTTGGGTCACCAGTGGTTTGGTACCACATATTTCGTGTCTTTGGGACACCAGAGGTTTGGCACCTTATAGCGACTCGTCTTAGTGGCTTAGTACCACAGTGGGTTGGCCTCACATTTGATATTACGGGATCGTCGCCAGTGATTTGGTACCACACGTGGGTTGGCCCCACAAATGGATTATTCTTGACTTTGGGTCACCAGTGGTTTGGCACCACCAGTGGTTTGGTACCACACGGGGTAGAAAAGGAGTTATAGACGGCTAGGATTGGGTGCATTGTATATATAAATATTGCTTGGTTATAAATTGTGTAAGTTTGTTGCATCAACCGGGGGGAAGGGTTTATGCACTGAGTCTTGGTGACTCACCTTCTCTCTTATCTTTTCAGGTGATTCGTGAATCGCGGATGAGGAGCCGGATGGACTCGAGAAGGCCATGCAATAAAATTTGATTTACACGGGTTTTGGTTTGGGTACTATATTTTATTTAAATTTGGTTTTTCATCTTTATTTGGATTTGTAATAAGGCCTTTCAAATTATGTTTTTGGATTATTTATATGCTTTGGACTTGTTTTAAACATGGCTTAATAAACTACATGGTTAATTAAATAATATGAGCGCAAAGTTTTCTAAACTACAAAACGCAATGGTTTTCAAAATGTTACCATCGGGTAATATAAATCATTTGATAATATTTAACAACTTAAGTGTTTTCGATAACTCATACTATTTTCTAAAACTCAAGTTCCCAAATTTCAATTAGAAACAGTTTTCAAACTATTCGCTTTGGTTTCTTTTAAATTATAAAAGGTTTTCTAATCCATGGATTTACAACTATGTTTAAAAGATTTATTTACGGAATTTCAAAGAAAATTATCAGTTTTTAACTTATTATACACTTGATTTCTACAATCATAGAACAACAAAGAGTTTTTCACCAAAATTTAATTGTTAACTCGATTTTCTTATGTTTTCCTCTGTGGCATGTTAGATTCGGTCATGGTGTATTGACCGGTTTGGGGTGTTACAAATTGGTATTAGAGCCAAGTTCAAAGGCTCGGCTGTGGGTCTGAGGCCCAAAATGTTTTAAAGAATGGACTTTGAAATGTCTTTGTTTGAAATTATATGATTTGAAAGGCATGCACCGAGTCTCCGGCACCAATCCGCTCAGGTAAGTATCTCAAACTGTTGCTTTTGATAATATGATTATGATGATGATGGCATGACTAAATAGTAGTAGGAATTACTCTAGAGACTCAAAACTATAGGTTGGATGTACTCGCGAAACAAACTCTTATTAAAATTTTTCATAAAACTGTGTTTTAAAGATAGTGGAATATTGATTATTGCATAAAACTTTTAAATCGAATAAGCCAAGACTTTAAATATGAGTTCTAGGGGACGTGGTCGTTATGGACGTGGTGAAGGCCGAGGTGATAGGGTTAGATCTTCGGCACCGAGGCATATTTTCGAAAAGGAGGCGTTAGCATCGCTAGTGGCTGAGACGGGGTCTCATGTTCGAGTTGGGTCTGTGGGCTGTAAGAAGAAAAGAGATCACGGTTCTCTAGGGTCACAATCTCGTTCTGTAAAACATGTCAAGGCACGACCAAACTATCCGGCTTGTGATTTTTGCAAAAGGCTTCATCCAGGGAGAATCTTTGGAGGAGGTTTGGAGCATGCTTGAGATGCGAGACTAAGGAGCATAAGGCTCGAGATTGTTTCCTCACCCTCAAGTTAGGTATGTTTTGGTTGGAAGTGATGATTGAATGTAGGAAAATTTTGGTATAAGTGGTAGATAACGGTTTGCTATTGTGGTTGGATGATTGGTTGTGTGAAAAAAATAATTTATTATGTTAAAAAGTACATTGCGATTTTTAAGGGCAGAGTGCGCAGTGAAAGCATAGTGGTGTGATTTGAGCAGTGTGTTAGTGGTTGGTTGGAAATTTCGAGGACAAAATTTTTTTTTAGGAGGGTAGAATTGTAACATCCCGAAATTGGGCCTAGTAGGATTGGGTCGATTGGGCCTTGGGTTTCGGAGAGTTTAAAATCTTTAAGAATATGAGAATGGTGTTTTGACCTAATTGGATTTATTAGTTAAGTGAATTTGGAAGGTTACGAGGTTTCTATGAATTTTCGGGTTTAATTGGGCTTTAGGAAATATTAGAGTATCATCTTGTTACTTGTGTTAGCTCGGGTAGAATTGTTTGTGTGCTTAGTATAGTTTTGTGAAGGCTTGGAATAATTAGCTAAGCTAGAATAATTTTTAGTATTGAAAATTTAGTGAAGTGGATTAAGTGAACTTGACACTTAAGTTAATTTAAGTGTTAAATTTAGCACATGAGGAGTTAGTGGCAAGGTGGTTATGGCGCATGGATGGTTGCTTGATGGAAGTGGTTCGAGTAGCATGGAAGGCATATTAAGGATTTTATTTTTATGCATCCTAGCATTAAGTGTAGGTCAAGTTCTAGATATGGAAGGTTGGACTTTCAATTTTTGGCAAGTTGAATATTGGTTTAGGAAAGTTTGTACTTTGGGAAAGGAATCCTAAGGTTTATGGAAGGATGGGGGGACATAAGGCTTGGCTTAAGGGAGTTGTTTTGGAAACTCTCCTATGGCCATTAGTGCATGAATGTGGACGGCATGTGTGGCTAGGGGGTGGCCGAATGCTGATAGGAAGTTTGGGGGGGAAATAGTTGGCCAACTTTAGCATTTTGTGCATCATTTGTCATTTTTCTCTTCCTCTCCAAAAACTCCCTCTTTGGCCGAATGTATCTTAGGCATTTTTGTGCAATTTTGCTTTTGATTTAGCTCTCATTTGTGTTTGAATCAAATTCTAATTTCTTTCTCTCATTTTCCCTTTGAAACCGAAACCATATTTTGCATTTTTGGGCACTTTTCTTTTCGGCAAACTAGGTGTTTGGCCGAACCTCTTTCTCCCATCTCTCTCTTTTCTTTCTTTTGATAGTTGCTCAAAAAAACCACATTTCCTTTTCACTTCCTCTTGGCCGAATCTTCCTCCTTCCCAAATCCCATTTCTTTCATTTTTTTTGTTCAAAGTTAAAAACATCTATTATCATTCTATTTTCTTTTTCTATTTTCTTCTTTCTTCTATTTCCGAATCATCCTTCTCCTATTTCACTTTCACTTTTATTTTTCCTTTCTTTTTACTCCACCATAGCCGAATCTTCTTTCTCTTTTTTGGTGTTATATTGGTCGAATATCATCAAGGGTAGATAATCTTTGGGTTTTCTTCAATCCGTTTTGGAAGATAGGTAAGTGTTCATGGCCGTATTTTTGTTATTTCTTTCTCCTTTCTAAGTCGTTTTCGTGTAGACAAAGGCCGAATCTTTGGGCATTTGTTTGTAAAGTTCTAACCATTATTAGGAATTGATCATTCTTTTAGGCTCTTTGGGATTTTGGAAGCAATCGATCTAAGCCTTACTTCTTTAGCAATCGAAGTTGGTAAGTCAAGTGGTAAGGATTCATGATTCATTATTCTTTTTGAGGATGGAAAGCCTAAGGCTATTGGGATTAAGGTGTGATGTTGGCCGAATGGTCTTGATTATAGTTTTGTGGTTTGGCCGAATGTAGGACAAGGTGATATAGTGCGGTAGATCGGATCTTTGGAAGTTCGTATTTGCGTTGGTAAAAGGTGTGTACCTTACACACTTTATAACTCGGTAATATGTATATATGTGTTAAATAACTATTCATGTTGTTAAAGCCGAAAACTATGAGATCTTGATATGATACCTTGATGGGTATGAGCATGGATACGGGTAAGTCCGTTTTGATATGATGTTGCTATATGTTGTTAATTATCACGATCTACGATATATATATTTTGGTCATATATTCATATCAAAGTATAATGACATGATTTGTTTATCTATTGCATTGGTATGGGCGATATGAGAGGAGGGAGAAGATTTGATATCCGTGTCCTTGTGACACCAGAGGTTTGGCACCTCCAGTGGTTTGGTACCACATATTTCGTGTCTTTGAGACACCAGAGGTTTGGCACCTCATAGCAACTCGTCCCAGTGGTTTCACACCACCATGGGTTGGCCCCACATTTGATGTATTGGGATCGTCGCCAATGATTTGGTATCACATGTGGGTTGGCCCCACAACTTTATTATTCTTGATTTTGGGTCACCAGTGGTTTGGTACCACATATTTCGTGTCTTTGGGACACCAGAGGTTTGGCACCTCATAGCGACTCGTCCTAGTGGCTTAGTACCACAGTGGGTTGGCCCCACATTTGATATTATGGGATCGTCGCCAGTGATTTGGTATCACACGTGGGTTGGCCCCAGAAATGGATTATTCGTGACTTTGGGTCACCAGTGGTTTGGCACCACCAGTGGTTTGGTACCACACGGGGTTGAAAAGGAGTTATGGATGGCTAGGATTGGGTGCATTGTATATATATTACTTGGTTATAAATTGTGTAAGTTTGTTGCATCAACCGGGGGGAAGGATTTATGCACTGAGTCTTGGTGACTCACCTTCTCCCTTATCTTTTTAGGTGATTCGTGAATCGCGGATGAGGAGCCGGATGGACTCGAGGAGGCCACGCAATAAAATTCGATTTACATGGATTTTGGTTTGGGTACTATATTTTATTTAAATTTGGTTTTTCATCTTTATTTGGATTTGTAATAAGGCCTTTCAAATTATGTTTTTGGATTATTTATATGCTTTGGACTTGTTTTAAACATGGCTTAATAAACTACATGGTTAATTAAATAATATGAGCACAAAGTTTTCTAAACTACAAAACGCAATGGTTTTCAAAATGTTACCATCGGGTAATATAAATCATTTGATAATATTTAACAACTTAAGTGTTTTCGATAACTCATACTATTTTCCAAAACTCAAGTTCCCAAATTTCAATTAGAAACAGTTTTCAAACTATTCGCTTTGGTTTCTTTTAAATTATAAAAGGTTTTCTAATCCATGGATTTACAACTATGTTTTAAAGATTTATTTACGGAATTTCAAAGAAAATTATCAGTTTTTAACTTATTATACACCTGATTTCTACAATCATAGAATAACAAAGAGTTTTTCACCAAAATTTAATTGTTAACTCGATTTTATTAAAAATGTTTTCCTCTGTGGCATGTCAGATTCGGTCATGGTGTATTGACCGGGTTTGGGGTGTTACAATTTGAATATCTCATAACTCAAAATGCAATTACAAACTCAATCAAACATTCATACTATCAAACTAGCAATTTTGCCAACATGTCAATCTTTTAAGGCTCAAAACATATCTGGTTCAGCCACTCACAAAATCAATAATTTGGCTATTAAGCCAATACAATCTGTAACGCCCCAAAATTCTTATTTTTGTTATTGTGCAAATGTAACACAACTGTGTATCTGCTTCAGTGGTTAAGTGTTTTGGGTGTATGTGAGAGGTCCCAAGTTCAAGCCTTGACTTTGGAAAATTCTAGTATTTTTCTAACTTAACTCTTATTTCTGGCTAGTAGGCTTTTAATTAAAAGTTTGTAAGTACTCACCAGAATGGGCATGCTAGTCTGGTGATTAAGGGGAGTGTTGGTTGGCAGCGGGTCAGGAGTTCGAATTCCTGTGTGAGCGTAAGGACAAATATTTTTATTTGCTCATCGGTTAGAGAGTTTGAGTTGTATTAGAAATCTAAGTAGTTGGAGTTTGGTAGAGAGAATTTAGGGGAGTGGATTTTGGGGTTATCAGGTTTTTTAAGCATTATCATTCCTTTTTGCAAAATTTCGGTTTTCTCAAAACTCCCCACCTTTCTGACGCCATCTCTTCTCCCTTCTTCTTCCCCTTTTGTTTTTTTCTTATCAAACCTGAATTCTTCTTTCCATTCTTCTTTCTGTTTCCGTCTCCTTTTTTTTTTTGGCTACCACACCTTCATTTCGTTGGGTCAATTTTTGTCAGACGTTCTAGTGAGTTGAGTTTTTGCTCTCTTTCACTTATGATTTTTCCAACTTTGATTCAGGGGTTTTTGACGTTTGGCAGCGGCATCTCGCATGGATTAAAGGTCTCATCGTGCTATTGCGTAATCAACTATTTCGAGGTGCTGGGGTAAGCCTTTCATTGCTTAAGGGATGCATTTCTCGTTTCGAATTTGATTTTAGTTCGACCGGTTAAGTGATAAATTGAGTGAAATTGGTCAAGTATAGGTTCTAGAGTGCTCGGGGATCATTGTAGCAGTAATTGAAACTAGGTATGTACCCGAATATGCAAAAATTAGGGTTTCGACGAATGCTGAAAACCCCACAGTCGATGCCTCACGAGCGTGTGGTTGCCCGTGTGGTAGGTCGTGTGCCATAACACGGGCGTGCGACAGACGAGGCCAAGCCGTGCGCGCAAGACACGGCCTTGTGATGGCCAAGTAGGCGATGTGTGACATACGGGCTAGACCGATTTGGGCTATGTAGTCCACAGGAGCATGTGGGATTTTAATTAATTTTATATCAAATTTTGATTAATTTTGATTGTTTTCGATAGATTTGCACAAATGGTGAAAAACGGCTCGGCAGACACTACTAGAAGCACAAAATCGAGAAGCAATTTTAAAGCATCAACGCAAATTCATTTTTCAGCCTAAGATGGTCCAAATTATAAATATTAATTCATAATATAATTAATTTTAATTTTAATCCAATTTAATTTGGGTTAAATAAATTATTTTTAATTAATTATGAAAAGGGGCCCAGTTGAGCTGAACCGAGAAAATCGATCCAACCGAACAATGGGTAGCCCAAAACCGTCCCACATGCTGACCCAATCAGCTTGTTTGGCTGATTATTTGGCTTGCAAAATATCCCTTGTAGACTCTGTAACAGCCCGATTTAGGGGCTAGTCAGAACAGTGATCTCAGGATCACTAATTCGATGTTAGAAAAAATTATTTCCATGATATTTTATGAGTTATAGTGTTATGGTATAAGTGTATGAAAATTTTGGTGCTTTAATTAGGGTTACGAGATTTTGCCGGATTAGGGTGAAACCTAATATGGGAGTCCATTGATCGGTTTACTGCTGTCTTAGGGGGTTATTATAAGCGAACGAGAGTTCCACTAATTTACCTAGGGTTAGACGTTATTCACCTCGAGAGAGGGTTTAATATAGGTTAGGGAGTCTTACGGATCAAGCTAAGTAAAGGAAATCATATAATTTAGGGTTAATTAATAAGTGAAGTCTAGGTGGATTCCTCCTGAGGGTATCGTCATAATCAACTGAGTTTTCCTTCAAAGTTATTTTCCTATTCGTCCTTTTTGTCTTTGTGTCCTTAGTTTAGTCTTCCTCTAAAGCAACTTCACTCTATTTTTAAGGCAAAATAATAAAAAGAAAGTTAGTATTATTACTTTTAGTTCCTTTGGGTTCGATATTCGGTCTTGCCTAAGCTATACTACTGTGCGATAGGTACACTTGCCTTTAATCGTTGTCAGAGTTAGTTTTCAGGTTTTGATTATTCTTTTATAAATTTTAAAACTCTGATTTCAGCGATCAGCCAGCCATAGTAGTCATAGGAGACAAGAATTGACAAATTGGTCAAGGTTGGTAATAGTTGTTGACTAATTGATAAATAGAATAAAATAAAGAAAAGATGATATCCATCTTTTCTCTTCATCTTTCTCCACCGAAAATAGCAAGCAAATAGAGGTTTTTGAAAGCTCAAAATTTCAGCAAGCTCTTCTCCATTCAAGTAAGTGATTTTAATGATTTTTCTTGAAGATAGTTGTACTTTTAGAACCCCTAGAGCTTAAGCTTTCAAATAAGGGGACTAATATGGTGCAAAGTTTAGAGTTTTGCCATGAGAGCTTTCATTATTATTTGCTGCATTTTTTATGGAAGAAATTGAGTCTTAGTTGTTAGATGAGCAACTTTTGTGAAAGTTGTTGTCATGAAAACACCTAAAAGGACCTTGTTGGAAAGGTTATAAAAATGGTTGTAAATGTGTGAAATGTTGGGTTTTGATGATAGCCATACGAGAAATAAATGTTCACCTAGGCTTGTTGAAGATAGAAATTTGATTAAATAAATTTCTGAGCCTAGGGGTAAAATAGTCATTTTGCAAAGTTTAAGGGCAAAATAGTAATTTTGCCAAAGCATGATTATTAAAATGCTTTTATTAATGTGATGATTGAAACGAGCTAATTTGCTATTATAGAGCAAGAAGAACCAAGAATCCACCTCGATCGGGGAAAGAATAAAGTCTCGGACTAGATTGACGATCTAGCTTATTTTAAAATCAAGGTAAGTTTGTATGTGATAAATTCAACGTTATGTTAGCGTGTTTGAGAGTATTTGGTAGTATAGTGATACATGATGTTCTACTAAATTGAGTATTTGATGTTGAATGAGTAAGTTGAGATGTTGAAGTCTTAGTGGACTATAATGAATGTAAAGATGCTATCATCGAGACATGAAATGGATAAGGTCCCGTATAAGACCATGTCTGGGACATGGCCTCGGCACCGAATTGAGATCCCGTATAAGACCATATCTAGGATATGGCTTCAGTATTGAATATGAGAATCGTATGAGACCGTATCCGGGATATGGCATCAATACTTGATGTGAGATTCCATATAAGACCATATCCGGGATATGGCATCGACACCCAGAGGTGACCCCATGTAAGACCACATCTGGGGTGTGGCATTGGTTTCGTACTTATATTAATGACGATGAATATGCGTCCTTGTAACACCCTGAATTTTGGGCCTAGATGAATTGGGTTTTGGGCTTTGGTTCTCATAATTTTTTTTAAGCAAATGACATGTTGGCTTTAAGGGTTTAATAAACTTAGAGTGTCTAGGGGTGTTGGAGAAGTTCTGGGTTCGAACTTTGAGGAGAAGAAATTTTTAATTAATTATTAAAGGAACCAGGGCAGTGAGTAGTTGGGCTTTTAAAGAAAAATAGGGAAAAATGGCATCAAAGGCCTTGTGGTGGAGTGACTAAGTGACGCCACTTAGGGTATAGGAAGATGGCGTTATGGGCTAGAAAGGAGATCCTAGGTTCAAATCCTAGCTTTGTATTTTTTTAGGAGTTTAATTTTGGCCTTTTAGAAGGTTGGAAGTGGTGTGATGATGGACTCTAAGGAGAGTGATTAGAAGAGAAAAGTTAGGAAGGGATTGAAGAGCTTATCATGGAGAAAAATTAGGAGATGAGATATGTGGAAAAGGTTGAGCCGAATTGGGAATTTGGGGATAGGAAATTCGGCTATAGGCTATAAATAGGTGTCGATTTGGGGTTCTAGGCTAACGCCAAATTCTTTCTTTTTATTTTGCCGAAGACTACTTTTCTTTCCAAATATTTGAAAGCCGAAATCCCTTATTCTTCCTCTTTTATTTTGTGCTGATTTCTTCCCTTCCTTCTCATCAAACTCTTTTTTTTCCTTTGCTTCTAGTCTATTTAGTTTGTGCCGAATATTCTTGGTCCCTAAAGTCCAGTATTCTTTTTTGCCGAATCCCTTGTGTGCCACCCCTTTTCTTCAACAATTTGATCAAAGTAATCCTTTTTTTGTTCAGTTACTTAACCGAATATTCGTGACTTCAAAAGCCGAAAACCTTTGCTCTTGGAGCCGATTTCTTCATCGCCCCAAACCTTGTACCGAATACTCTAGTAACCAAATCTCTGTCGTGCTGTCATCATTCCTTTGATTTTTGGTGGATCAGATCTTGGAAAAATCAAAATCAAGCTTGGATCTACAAGTCTCTGCCGAAAAGCTATCCATACGTTTCGGCTTTTGGGTAAGTGTTCTTGATTTTGGGTTAAGTTGGCCGAATAGTCTATAGTAAGGGAAAGGTTGACTTAAGTGGATACAAGTCACCTATTATTTTGTCTTTAACGATTAAGATTGATGCAGATTTAGGGGATATTCGTGAGTAGTAGCTAAGGAAGGGCTATTAAGACTGGTGGCACATGGTAAGGTTAAGGTAAGGCTTCGGTTTTTGGTAAATATTGTGGTTAAGTGTGTGATTGATTGGAGGTTGGTATTGATTATAGGTTTAAGGCTGAGGATAGTGTAACACGTCTCATTTACCAGGTGTGTGCATACACTTCACACACGACAAATCAGCAAAAGTCGAAATACTGAAAAATCGAAATGCCGAAAAGCTGAAAGGTTGGCGCTGAAAACCACACGAGCGTGCAAACATTCGTGTGGGAACACCGATATGATTACCGGGACCAAGAGAGCGATCTCATGGTCTCGGGCCACTATTTGGCCAACCGGGCCAGAATGGGCTAAATGGGCTTACCGAGCTCGTGAGCCCAAATCAGCAAGAGTTGATATGTGAAATTGAATGATGGATTGATATGGATGGTAGTATGATTTGATTATAATCGGGCCTAATGGACTACATATACATAATTGGGCTTAATAGGCTATATGGACATGATTGGGCTTAGTAGGCCTTATGGGAGTTTAGAAATGCTTGCTAGGGTTTCAATGGACTCTAGGCTTAGTTCAGATGAATTCTTAAACAACATAAAATTTAATTTAACAATCAAACATGTCTGTGGACAAGTCGCTAGGGTAGAGTGTTGCAATAGACATATACATGTCTAGGATTTGATCTAGGGAGAGCTTGGTACTTAAGCAGTCCTAGTGACCCACCTCATCTTCTCTGGAATCCTACCTGATGCGTAGTGTCTATTCACTTTAGCCGCGAGGACCTGTTGATGGGCCAAGGTTCATAATTAAGATCCATACTGTTAATAATTAGTGAAATACCCTTGTATGGTAGAATTACTGAAATACCCTTAATTTGTGAAATGACTAAAATACCCCTATATGTTGAATGTAAGATTTATGGATGTTACATGTGCATTTGCTGCATTCATATGATATTCTGTTTAGGATGCATTTGGGTGGGAATTATGGGACGGAGGAAGTATATATGGATCGCATGGTTGCTTGACAACTGTGGATCCACCGATGGCTTTTTTAGCCCACTATATGATCAGCAGCTTTGCTGCAACGTTAGGTAGTACCGCAACCGGACTACCCTTCAAGTGTATCGGATGGGTGGGTTGATTTAGAAATCCCCACAGGAGTGTAGGGTTGGAAGGGAAATGATGTGTACCGGATGGATTATTTAGGGAGGGTTTTGCATTGCATTGCATATATGATGTTATTATGTTAATAATATGTTATATATGCTATTTGTTTGACGAGGGTCGTACACATTGAGTTTTTGAAAACTCACTCCCTCTTTTATTTTTCTCAGGTGAACCTCAGTAGGCGGTTTGACGGATGGAGGGACTCAGAGGTGGCCAACTAGCAATACTATTAGACTTGTTTTTCTTAATTTCTAAGTTTTGGGATTTTAAGTTATTTTATTTTGGATTGTAACAAGGCTTTCCCTCTAGTTTTTATTCCATTACTTCCACTATGCATTGAAATTTTGAAACGGAACCTGGAGTTATTTCTTTTAAGTATATTTTAAGTTTTTTTAAAAATAATTGTGTTTTAAGAACGAGCTTCCGCTGTCAAAGGAAATTTTTACATAGTAACAAGGAAATGGTTTTTAGCTACACCTCGTTTTGAAAGCAAATTGGATTTTACTTAACTTTTCTTTAGAAGGGTTTTCAATGAAAACTAGGTTTTCGCAAAAACACTTCAATGTGACACGCCGAATTCGGGCCTAACTTCTTGGCCGGGTTTGGGGTGTTACAGTTCTTGAGTATCCCTAGTGATTAATGGGATAGATAGATAAACTTGGAAATAGAAGTGAGATTAGTACTAAAGTCATGTGAATGAGTAAATACATGTACTCTTGAATGATTCACGAAGAAATATATTTACGACATGTGGCATGGTATGTGCTTAATAAGGGCGAGTGTGAGTAAGTATGGAAAGAAGCCTATAACCTTGCCTATGGTTAATTAATGCCATGGATGGACTTTATCATGAGCTTATTGTTGTTATTTATTTCCATGTAAACTTACTAAGCTTTACGCTTACCCCTTTTCATTGCCCTTTTTTCCTTGTAGTATTGCCAAGATAACTCGAGGAACGTGGAAGTTGGAGTTCAGAAATCATACTATCGACATCACTTTGGTATAAAAATTTAGACTTATTTTGAGTATGGCATGTATAAGACTTGGGTATTTTGTTAGGTCATAATTGTTAGCCAAAGTGTTGGCTATGTATGTTATTAAAGTCATTTTGTATATGGTCATTAAAATTGGGCCAATACTTGGCAAATTCTTATGTTTAATGAATATGAATTTATGAAGTTTATGCTTGTGTGAATGTTTTGAATTGAGTTCTTGGATGTGCCTTTGGGTTATGAGTTGTGTTGAGATGAGTTGGAATAAGTATGTTTGCTATGCAGTGTGGCATTTGGCTTGGAATATAGCCTTTTTAATGTCCACACAGGTAGATGCATGGGCGTGTGTCTAGGTCGTATTAGACACACAATCAGCCCCATGGGCGTGTTGATCGGTCGTGTGTCCCCTTGCATGCTACGCTTGCAAGTTAGTATGTTCAGTAGTAAACAAACAGGCAAAGATACGGCCGTGTGTCTCAGCCGTGTGGGAGGCATGACCTTGGACATGGGCATGTGTGACCACATGGCCTGCCCACACAGGCGTGTCCCATTTCACACGGGCGTGTGGCCCCTGTTTAGGCAAAATTTTTCTAAACTTGAAAAAGTTCCGATTCTTTTTCGAAACCTTCGGGAAGTATGTTTAGGGCTTCGTAGGCCCATTATAAGGAGGTTAGATATGAGAATGGGAAAGTTTAATTTGGAATGGATTTTGATAACCTAAAGTGGTATGATCATGTGAGTCAAGTACGATAATGCCTCGAACTCCGTTCTAGCATAGAATATGGGTAAGGAGTGATACAGACTCCTTCAATTTGCATTAAAACTCGTCCACTATTTATGCCTTTCTAGATTTGGCCCTACCTTAAAATAGCAAGTTTGAAACCTTCAAACTTGCCACATGTGTGTGGCCGGACATTGGGGGAATCTATGGCTGCTGATTTTTGATATTTTTAGCAGCCATCCCCACCTATAAATACTCCCCTTGGCTGCTCACTTCAAACACATCTCAAACCCATTCATTTTTTCACTTCTCTCTCACGTTTCTCTTTTCATTCCTTTCCATTATTCTTCATTTTCTTCCCCATTCCTTTGCCGATTTCACCTCTTGAAAAAAAAGTCCTTCATCCATCATTTGGAGAAGTATTCAAGTGTTCATGGAAGCCTTGGTTCAATAAGAACAAGCAGAGAAGGATGAGCGGAGCAAACTAGTCAAGCCTTAAAGAAACACCGGATTTGATTCTTGTTCTTTATCCTTTTTAATTTTTTTGTTATTGTTATGAACATGTCTATGAATATTTGTGATGTTGATATGTTTAATTTAATTAATATGGCTTAAATTTAATTCGTGTTAGGTTGATTGCATTTCGTCTACTTGAGTAATTCAAATTGTGTTTGTGTTGCTATAGGTCTCGGTAAGATGTTTGATTAAGTAAAACCATGACTAAGTTATTCTTGCATTACAATTGTAAGGTAACTAATGAACTAATTATTTAAAGGGATTGAAATTTTATTTTATTGACACAATACTTAATCAGTGCATGTTTAATCATCTAAGGTAGCTGAGGGTTAAATTAGCAACGGTATCTAATGATACATTTGATAAACCATATTATGTACATATTTTAATCCCAAATTTGGCATACTTTTGGATGATTTATCCCCTAAATTGTGGAATTTGGTGCTCCTAATCCTTTAATTTCATGTTTTATACTTAGGAGAGCACCGGAGGATGAAAAAGAATGAGAAACGGGCCAAAAACAAAGAAAATGGGCCAATGTATGAAATTCACACGGCCTGAGCCCAAGCCACACAGTCGTGCCTCCTTAGCAGACCCGAACACAGCCTGGCCTCGATTTACATGGGCGTGCCATACGGGCGTGTCCTTGCTGTGACCTGTTTTAATTCCATTCGGATTAGGATGCTTAGGGGCAAAGAAAGACATTCCGAAATCCTATATAAACACCCTAAGTGTGACCTAAAAGGGGGCGGTACAAGTAGGCCGATGAGCCAAGCCAGAGAGGTCGAATTGTGGGATTTACTCGAAGAAAGCCAGTTGATTCATCTCAAGAAGCCAGAATCATACTCAAGACGGAAGATCTTGCCTTCAATTTCCTAGAGGGTTTTAAGGTTCTTCTTATGTTTTGTTTTATATTTTCTTCTGAGATGTATTCTTTTATGAATATGAGCTAAAGCCCTCAAATACCTAAGGGGGATGAAACCTAAGACGGATCTTGTTATTGTTTTCTGAACTATATGAGAAATACTTGATTTGTTCTTAATTATGTGTTCTTAATTCTTGCTTTGATATTTCATGATATTGATTCAAGTATTGATGTGCTTAGGCAGTGGAGGAAAATTCCCTGTCTAAGAGTAGATCTAGCATAGTTAAGTGGAGTTGATCGCAACCCTAGAGATAGGATGACAAAAATCTACCGGATTAGGGTCAAACCTAATATGGGAGTCCATAAATCGAGTTAATGCAATTCTAGGGGTTTTAATTAGAAAGAGATTTCAAGTAATCAACCTAGGGTTAGACGTTAGTAGCCTCGAGAGAGGTATTAATATAAATTAGGGAATCTTACGGATCAAGTGAATAAATCGTCTGGTTCAGAGTTAAATAACAAGTGAAGTCTAGGTGGATTCTTCCTCGAGTATTCTCTTAATCAATTGATTTTTCCAAAAGTATTTCCCCAATTCATTCTCCGTGTCTTAGCATCTTTTCCTTAGTAATTAGGTAAATAGACATTAATCACTTTTATTTTAGGCTAGATAATAAAAAGAAAGTCAGTATTAGTACTTTTGGTTCCCTTGGGTTCGACATTCCAGTCTTGCCACTAAACTATACTACTGTTCAATAGGTGCGCTTGCCTCAATCGTGGTGATAGTTAGTTTCTAGGCTCGATCATTCATTATATAAATTTTAAGACTTTCCCACCACCATTGAAGTGTTTAGCGTAAAACTTGTTGACGTTGAAATCCTCAAAATCAATTAATCATTTTGTTATTAAACGGTGATTCCAAAACGGGTTGTTCATTTCCAAAGCGTGCATCATTAAAAGATAATCACTTTTAAAACATTACTAATTTTCAAAATCTCATTTATTGTGGAAGTTTTTTAGGAAATGTTACAAAAATGTGGTGTCTTTGAAAATAATTACCTTTTGAATACCCGTCTTTTTCTACAACTAGCAGCTTATATCAAACTAATTAAATAAAAACCCCCAATTTAAAGTTTATAACTTTAAAGAGGCCTTATTACATAAAAATAACCAAATTCAGTTATTTATAAATCTAAAGCTAAAATCAAAAGTTGCTGCGATTGTGTGGCCATCATCGAGTCCCTCGCAGCACCGACCTGCCTACGATTAGGGATTACCTAAACTGTTAAACAGATGGGTCAGTTTACGAAAACTCAGTGTGTAATCCCCTAACAAGTAAACAGTCAATTAAATAGTAGATAAATACAGTTTGGGCCTGAGCCCGTTACAATAATAATCCAGTTCAGTGTGGGCCTAAGCCCTTTCCTGTAACAGTAAACGATTGGGATGGAGCCTAGTACAATGCCAGTAATCAGTAGGGCCTTTGCCCAATTTCAGTATTAGTATCAGTGGGGCCTTGGCCCATAACAGTATCAGATATCAGTCATGCAGTGAACAGTATGTAATATCATTAATTGATGTAGTAATAGTACAGTATCATTAATCATTGCAAATATGCAGTTAGAAATCCTACCTAATCCAGCCTCTACACACCAGTCCGTCCCGCCAAATACACCATATGGGGATAAAATCGACCCATCCAGCCAGACACACCAAGATTAGCATCGGTTGCAACACTAAACAGTATTGCAGCAAAGCTGCCAGTAAAATAAACGGCATATAGCCATCAATAGGTCCACAGTCGTCTTGGGTGACCAATGCGACCTTATTAGTACAGTACACTTCCTCCAAATATAACAACCCATCCCTATGCAATATGTCGTGACATAATATTATACGTGTATGCAAAATGTCATGCTCAATCATAGTCATACATATCATAGAGCAAATAGGTCATACATAATATAAGACCATAACAGTCATTTCATCTCCTAGGGGTATAACAGTCATTTTACCCTATGGGGGTATTTCGATCATTTTACCCTATGGGGATATTTCGGTTATTTTACCCTATGGGGGTATTTCGATCATTTTACACTATGAGGGTATATCAGTCATTTTACCTTATGGTGGAATTTCAACCATTTTACCTTATGGGGGTATTTCGGGCATTTTACCCTATGGGGTATTTCGGTCATTTTACCCTATGGGGTATTTCGGTCATTTTACCCTATGGGGGTATTTCAGTCATTTTACCCTATGGGGGTATCATTTTACCTATTTTTGGGTCTCGGTGCAGATATCAACCTCTCGAAAGGTCCGCAGTCGGCTCGAGCGACTCCGGTAACCTAAATGGTCATAACAGTGTAAATGGGCCTACACGCTAATGCGGCCCGTTCAGCCCAAATTTTGCCATAGCTATAAGTCCTACCTAACCCAGTCCAGTATTTGCCACAAATCGTGGATTTCATCTGTGTGAGGCCCATCAGCCCATTAGGCCCACACGGCTCCTTTTCAGCCGAACGTGGCCATTACGGCCTAAGCCCATGAAAATGCTCATGGAGGCCTCTACAGTCATACGCCTGTAATTTATGGGCTTGGTTTGACCACACGAGCGTTCGCACGCCCATGTGGCCTCAAAGCCCAATCTCCCGGCTTTTCTGCTTTTCGGCTTTTGCCATTCTGCAGTCAAAATAATGTGAATACACACCTGTTTACCAAATCGCTCCAAGTTCCACGAGCACCCAACCTAGATTCAAACATGACCCAATACCAGTCCTTTAATTGTTAGGGTAAAACACCCTCTTATTGACACTTAATCCAACAACACCCTCCTTACCTTACTTGAATGAGGTGACTTTAGCCCTCCAAGACCGCTAACAAAAAGTGATCACACACTTTTATTGATTATTTGTACCACAAACACCGATTTCATGAACCAAGATAGGCCATATAAGTGGCCTCAATCCACAAATGATATCCTATAAAAACATAATCAGTATACGGCCTAAACTCCATAAGTGAGGTAACGTATTACCTTGATTGAATGCTGAGAGCAAGAGTTGTGACTACTTCAAAACCATTTACACTCCACCACTCTTCGAGAAAAACCCTAGAACTGCAACGAGTAACACATCGTAAGGAAAGAATCAACAGTCGGTAATCAAAGGATAAAAATGAGGGTATTCGGTTTTAAGAAAAAGAATAGAAGAGAATAGGTTTAATCAAAAAGTGAGAAGTATAACACTTTACCGATAATCAGAAACACTTGCAACACTGGAACAGCAAGAAGCAGTGAAGAGAAGATCGGCGCAGAGAGTGATAAAATAAAAGGGTGGTATTCGGCTAAACCACAATCGATAAGGAGAGATAGCTCTCGGTCAAAACAAGAAAAGTATTGGGAGGTAGAAAACAAAAAGAGAAGGATCGGACCAAGTAAAATTGATTAAGAACAGAACCTAGAAGGTAAAAAGGAGAAATAGTCTGAAAAAGGTAAACCGATTGAAAGGCAAAGAGGATATTAGGCCAAAAAAGAGCACAGATTGAAAAAGAGAAGAAGAGAGAAAAAGGAATGGAAGAGCAGGAAAAGAAAATGAACAAACCCGAGAGGTACTCGAAGTCTTAGCCAAAATTTGGCATCAAAGCAAAAAGGTGAAAAGAAAGCTCACTGAAATCGAAACAGACAGAGAGAAAACAACCCAAAAACCCCCAAAAACTGATTATCTGAGTGCCTAGTGACCAAATTTGGCACAACGGCTTCCTCTCAATCAAACTCCTTGATTTTCTCCTAGTACCTCTCCCCTTATCCTTCCTTGCATTACTCCACCGATTTCTCCTTAACTTCCCCAACAACTCCATTCAAATTCTATTCAAACTCCCTTTAACTGTGTTTTAGTCCAACTCCACTACCTACACAGCTCAAGTAGCAAAATAAATACTCCATTGCACAACCCAGGATTTGAACCTCAGACCTCACAGTTACACAACATGCCACCTTGCCACTAGACCACAAGCTCTTTTTGTGTCATATTTTAACCACAATAATTTAAGAACCTACTATCTAGATCCAAGGACTTTATTCACCTAAAGTAAAAATTTTGCCTAAGCCAAGGCTTGAACTTGGGAACTCTCACACACACCCAGAACACATAACCACTGAAACATATAGACATTGTGTGTCACTTTCTTGCACAACTAAATGTTTATGTGCAATCTCCTAACTGTTCTAGGCCCAAAATTCGGGGCATTACAATTGTTACCTCATGTAATCTTTTATGTGCTTATGAGATTGAATTAATTGTTTGAATTGGCATAGAGATATATACAAGAGATTATTTTAATTTCATAAGTATGTATGTGCATCAACACATTTGCTTATTAAAATTTGTTTAATTAGTTGGATTGACATAGAGATATAGTCAATAGATAAATGGATTTTGGTAGGTAAGTATGTTCATAAGTTAGTAAATTATCAAGTTGCCATGAATTTATTCGTAACAACATAAACATGAAGTTTAATAATTCTAAGTTAAGAAATATAAATAATCTAACACAATTATGTCATCTTGATTAAAATCATTTTTTGAAATCGTGCATTGGAACTTTTATTTTATTTTTATTTATGTTACTTAGTCAAAATCCTAGTTTTTAATCACCTTCTCAAATCTAAATATTTTTCTTCACCAAAGTTTTTAAATTGCATTCATAAATAATTCTTTTCACAGTCCCTGTGGATACGATAACTCGACATTTACTTGTCACTTTATTACTTGTTGCGATTGTGTACACTTGCACATTTTCGTCTTTCTAGCATGCCACACGGGTGTCTGGGATTTCGGCCAGGCCGTGTAAGCCACACGGGCAACGCCAATTTGGGCTTGTGGGCCAACACATGCAAGCCACACGGTCATGTGGGCCCAAAATTCTAAAAATTTTCCTAAGGTCTCATGAGTCATTCCAATTGACTGTGGGCCTTTCATAGGGTCGATAAGGGCTAAGCAGACCCCAATGCTTGTGATCTATTATTCTGATAGACTAATCTGAGTAGGAAAAACTGGTATGTATGTTTGATTATTTTGTATAAGCATGTATGATATCTGCACAAAGCATGCGAGGCATGTTATTATGTATATCTGTTATTTGATATTTGTATTTGTATATGGGGTGAGATTTGTATATGTGGAGGAAGTGTTCTGTACGGTGACCTTTCGCCTATTTTCTGGCAGCTTGGCTGCATACTATTATGTTATGTGTCGTGTGGACAGTATATGGTGTGTAGGGATGGGTGGGTGTTTTACACCCCACATGGTGTGATGAGATGGTCGGAGATGGTGTGTAGAGAATGGGGGTAGGATTCAGTATATTTGTTCTAATTATCTGATTCTGACATCTATTTCTGTTAAAGACTTAATTTTGTATTTGCATATGTTTTGCATATGAGTTTTTATGTAGATTTGCAAAACTATCTCTGTTGGGTTACACACTGAGTTTCCAAAAACTCATATCCGTTTGTCTGTTCTGTTCAGGTAATCCTCAGGCATAAGTGGACCGATGCGACGAAGTCTCAGCGGTGACTACTGGTTCACGAACTAGTTTAATTAATAGTTTTATATTAATTCTGGATTATTTTGAGAGTTTGTAATTTTTGGGACTCTCTAGACTGTTTTGTTTTAATTTTGGTTTTGATTGTGCGTGGACTTTTATACTGCAACGTTTGACAACTTCTATTGTAAAATAAGTTTTCTGAAGGAACAAATTAACAACATTTTCATAACGAGAATAATAATAAGTTTGTTAAAATGTAGATTCTTCTTAGAAACAATTAAATGCAAGAAATTCGGCATAACAAGATTGATTTTAAAACCTCTTCTTCATTATACTTCCAGATTTAGCCATAAAGTCTAGGCCAGATTCAGGGTGTTACAAATTTGTACCCCTTCTATTCCTACCCGGAGGTCTGAACTAAAACCTTTTAAAGGCTTGGAAAGAGGATATAGAAAGTGGTACTAACTTCGGTGGCTGCACCCTGATGAAGAGGTGTGACTGCAACTTGGAATAGTCACTAAGCTTTTGGGGGGTGTACAAGGGACTCCAAGTCTGCCATCCAAACGTACCTTCCTCTTCATTCTTCCCTACTAACCCCCATTCGCCCTGGCTCTAGGGTTCTCCTTACCAGGTTTCAACTGACCATCATCCCTACATTTTCTTAAAGAGTTCAACAAAAGAAGGCACAAAAGCTCATTCAATAGATTACGATATTTTACCTTCTTTGCATCTCCTCCTTAATAATATTTTTACTTTTCCAATACTTTTACTTTTCGATCAATGTATCTACTTATCCTTACCTTATGTCTTTCACTCTATTTATCTGCTTTTACTTTCATTTTTACTCGCCACTTTAGGCGATCATATTTACATGCTCAGCACATAATAACTTAAATAATCAAGGACTCAAGAGACTTAGCTAGATCGAACGTCATGCACAAAAGGGGTACTCCTATAAATTTCTAAGTTCAGAGGACTGCCTAAACCTTTGCTTTGATACCACTTAACTTGTAACACCCCTACTCAATCGGTTCGCCAGATTCGAGTGTAGGCGTCACAACTAGATCAGGTTATCGTTCATACTAAGTTCTCACTAAGTAAAAACAAAACAAATTGTATTACCTATTCACAAAAACTTAAAACAAAGATAAATATTCTTAAAATAAAGTTTACCATTTGAGCTCCAAACTCTAAGGGATTTAAATATTTACAAAAAAATTTCATCCCCTTGGTGAAGTTCTTAAAGATTCCCCATTTTTATGTTCATGACTCTATTCTAATGATAATTACTTGATTCTCCCTAATCTAGCTTGGTCCCTTCTTTGAGTCCTTCAACTCACAGTTCCTGCGAAATACATGCCACTTCTTGATAAGTACAGATGAACTTAGTGAGTTCCTATATTGATTCAAATTAAACCCCATCTTCCAAGGGTTTAAATAGAAAGAAACTAAAAACAAATAACTCTTTTCTTGTGTGGGTAACTTCTTTTAAACTCATTGTAGTGGACTTGACCCTATTGCCAATTCTATCCATTTACGAATACGTCTTTGAGTAATTATCTTCTAACCATTTTATCGACCTTAGGTAAGCCTTGACTATTCCTCTGATTATCTCACTATTCTTACGGACTCTGTCCTTACCTTTACATGTATTCCTACTTTCTTTTATTCCTAGACGGGAAATCTTCTTCCCACCATGTTCTTAAAGGGTAATCCTACAATCTACCCTACTAACAACCCTTGGGTATTTTCCTTTTAGATATCTTTCCATATCAATTTAGTCTATGGCGGACTCTTTCCTTATCGTAATCCTGTATGACTTACTCACTTTCCATCCGTTGACATAACTAACATGGTCCACGCCACCCTGGCGGATTAAATCTTGCTTAGTTTAAATAGTGATCGGATTACTTCTTTGTAATCCTCTTTAGTTGCTTTACCTTACCTTTAAGTGTAGCATGCCTTTTTGCTACGAACCACTATGGCCTTTAATACTTAGTTGAATGTCACTGTATGGTCATTTAAGTTCACGTTTTCTCTTTCATACAGCATCCTAGCATAATTCGCCATTTGGATGATACTTCTTCAATGGCTTCTTCTTTAATAGGGATAGTCTTGATAGACACTTTTTTCATCTTGTATATCCTTCTTTGTCAACAGGTTCTAACCACCCCTCTCTTCCTTATGGACTAACCGACATACATTTGATAAGCCACTAGTCTATAGGGTTTCTCAAAGCGCTATCAACGTTCTTTAATAATGGATCCATATCTATGATCCTTGGTTAACCATTTCTCTTTCGCTTGCACATCAGGCACCACTAGTACGTTAACTTCCATGACTACTTCCTGTTGGATTAACATCATTATGCCTTGCAGGTTTACACATGTAACGCCCCGAATTTGGGCCTAGTAGAATTTAGCCCATTGGGCCTTGGGCGTGGGAGCATTTAAATTTTTTGAGAATAAGAGAACGGCTCTAATGCGTGTTGGATCTATTAGGTGAGTGATTTTGGAAGGTTAGGGGGCTTCTATGAAGTCCCGGGATCAAACTTGGGCTTTAGGGAAATTTTGGTTTTAGGTGAGTAAAACCCTGGGAGTTAGTAAGTGGGCTTTAAGAATAAAATGTGGAGAAAGATGACACAAAAGGAGTTGTGGTCTAGTGGCAAATGACGCCACATAAAAGACAAGGGAATAACGCCACAAGGAAGCAAGGGGTCCAAGGTTCAACTCTTGGCGCTTGCATTTTGATTTTTTTTTTTTTAAATTAACTTAGACTTTGGCTCATAGACTTGTATTTAGTTGCGCATGTTTTAAGACAACAAGGCGCTAGTTGGTAAAGTGGCTAGCGTCATGGATTATGCCACAAGGGAGCCTGAGTTCAAATCTCATGACAAGCAAGGGAGTATTTATTTGTGGATTGGACGGCCAGAGTTTGTGTTTGATTTAAACTCTACTAAAGGAGGGATCCCACATCGGAAAGATAACAAGAGGGAAGGTGAGAAGCTGGCTTTAAATAGAGCAAGCTATGAGGAGAGTAAGCATACCTTGGTGGGCGTTTGGGCACAGGAGCGGTCGGAGCACGGATTAGCACCAGATTCCTATCAGGTGTGTATTTCGCACTACTCTAGCTGTAGAGTGGCAAATGCCGAAATGCTGGTCATACAGCGATGGTAACCACACGAGCGTGCGAGCGCACGTGTGGGAGCTTTGACGCGATAGTCAAGGCCACCATGAGTATCATTGTGGGTTGGTGCTGTTTGGGCCACAATGGGGCGAACGAGGCCAAGTGGGCCCAATGGGCCCATGGGCCTATATGAATAAGTTGTATGATTGTGTAGTAAATGTAGGATTAGACTATGTAAATATCATATCTGTGGCTATATATGGGCTAAATGAGCCACACGAGCGTGTGGGCTCATTTGGGCCAAGAATGGGCCTTAGGCCCATTCACATCATTATCTCTGTTTAGAATACTTGAGTCACTCGAGGCGACTGTAGACCTTCTGAAGGGTTGACAAAATTACCGAAATACCCTTGGTTTGCAAAATTATTGAAATACCACTAGTTTGCAAAATTACTGAAATACCCTTGATTTACAAATTAACGAAATGCCCTCGATTTACAAAATTATCGAGATACCCCTAGTTTACAAAATTACCGAAATACCTCTAAAGGGTGAAATTACAGTGTACCCCTAAATGACAAAATGACCGTTGTACCCTCGTGGTAGTACCAGCGTTGTATGTGTTAATTGTATGATTGATTATGTTTGAGATGCACTGCATACAGGAATTAGTTATAAGTAGAATTACCGAACTACACTTGAAGGGTAGGATTATTGAAATACCCTTACAGGGTAAAATGACTGATTTTCCCTTGTAGGTAAATGATTGGCTTCTGCTATGATATGACCGATTTGACTGTGATTAGTATGATTGTGTATGCTGGTTAACTGGTTTTGATGATAATTTATTTCATACATCATTTTTGATATGTGCTTTGCATACATGACATTCTGCATGGGGTTGGGATATTGATAATTGGAGGAAGTGTAATCTGGTGGCTCTGCCACATTCTGTCTGGTGGTTATGCCACGTATATTCTGATATTCTGGTGGCTTCGCCACAAATTCTGTGATTGGCAGCTGGTCTGCCCTATTGGTGTGTAGCGGATGGCTGGGTCGATTTAGAAATCCCCACAGGTGAGTAGGGCTGGTATGGATGGTGTGTAGCGGATAGATTGTTAGGTTGGGTTGCACATTCTGGTTGAATTATCATGTTTATATGGCTAAGGCCTAGTTTATTTACCAAATAGGGCTTTGGCCCAGGCTACTTCTGTAAGGGCTTCGGCCCAGTCTGCTTCTGTATAGGCTCCAGCCCAGTTTGCTTCTGTAGGGGCTTTGGCCCGGTCTGTTTCCGTATAGGCTCAATCCCATTTAATGACCGTTTAGAGGATTACACACTGAGTTCTCGTAGCTCACCCCTCTGCATTAACCTTGCAGGTGATCCCCAGCATTAAAGGATTTGGCGCAGCAGAGGATTTTGTGGTGGCCATACATTGGGAATATTTCTCGTGAACTTAGTAAATTCAGTTTTTACCTTATTTCAAGATTATTTATTTTGGGTTAATATTTTATAATAAGGCCATTGGTTTATTTTCTTTTAAGTTTTCATTGATAACTGTTAAACTTATAAATACGTGGTTTTCTCAAAATGACAATAACGTTTTCAAAATATCACATCTTCGCAATTAACTGAACCTGATTTCTATTATAAACAAGTCTTCGGAAGTAATAATAATAACATTTTTACAAGGAAACCATAAAAACAAATCTGATTTTCACAAACAACTAAGCTCGAAGTTTCAAAAAGAATACAAAAGTTTTAACGAACGCTCAGTTTTTAAACAACCCTTCCGTGCGACATGGCAGATCCGGTCAAAACGTCTAGGCCGGGTTTCGGGTGTTACATTTATGGTATCAGAGCCCAGGTTGCAAAACTCGGCTGTGGAATGGGTTTGAAAATTTTTCCAAATCTGCTTAAACCTTGGTTTAGAAAAAGTGATAGTGTTACTGCAAGTATGGCACACCGAGTCTCCGACACCAAATCCGTAAGTTTCATGACCTTATACTCTGTTATATGCTGTAATGACTGTATTTTTGGTATTTGTTCTGTGTGTGTTTTGTTGGATGTGACGTTTGAATATAGAAATTGTATGTATGTGTGATAAATATCTGTTAGCTTCTGTGGTTAGAGATTTGGTTGGGTGAAGAGGTTTCTAGATTAGGTTAGAAGTGTATTAGTGTTATTGGAATCAGAGTGCGCAGCGGCAGCGTGGTAGAGTAGTCTGTGTTAAACGACTGTTAGATAGTTGGAAATTTTGAGGATGAAATTTTTTTTAGGGGGTAGATTTGTCACGCCCCGAATTTGGGCCTAGTAGAATTTGGCCCATTGGGCCTTGGGCGTCGGAGCGTTTAAAATTTTTGAGAATAAGAGAACGGCTCTAATGCGTGTTGGATCTATTAGGTGAGTGATTTTGAAAGGTTAGGGGGCTTCTATGAAGTCTCAGGATCAAACTTGGGCTTTAGGGAAATTTTGGTTTTAGGTGAGTAAAATCCTGGGAGTTAGTAAGTAGGCTTTAAGAATAAAATGCGGAGAAAGATGACATAAAAGAAGTTGTGGTCTAGTGGCAAATGACACCACATAAGAGACAAGGGAGTGACGCCACAAGGAAGCAAGGGGCCAAGGTTCAAGTCTTGGCACTTGCATTTTGATTTTCTTTTTAAATGAACTTAGACTTTGGCTCATAGAATTATATTTAGTTGCGCATGTCTTAAGACAACAAGGCGCTAGTTGGTAAAGTGGCTAGCGGTGTGGATTATGCCATAGGGGAGCCTGAGTTCGAATCTCATGACAAGCAAGGGAGTATTTATTTTGCGGATTGGACGGCCAGAGTTTGTGTTGGATTTAAACTCTACTAAAGGAGGGATCCCACATCGGAAAGCTAGCAAGAGGGAAGGTGAGAAGCTGGCTTTAATTAAAGCAAGCTATAAGGAGAGTAAGCATACCATGGTGGGTGTTTGAGCACAAGAGTGGCCAGAGCGCGGATTAGCACCAGATTCCTATTAGGTGTCTATTTCGCACTATTGTAGTTGTAGAGCGGCAAATGCTGGTCACACGGTGATAGTAACCACACGAGCGTATGAACGCACGTGTGGGAGCTTTGACGCAATAGTCGAGGCCGCCATGAGTATTCTTATGGGTTGATGCTGTTTGGGCCACGATGGGCCGAACGGGGCCTAGTTGGCCCAATGGGCCAATGGGCCCATATGAATAAGTTGTATGATTGTGTAGTAGATGTTGGATTGGACTATGTGAATCTCATATCATTGGCTAGATTTGGGCTAAATAGGCAACACGAGCGTGTGGGCTCATTTGGGTCGAGAATGAGCCTTAAGCCCATTCGCATCATTTTCTCTGTTTAGAATACTTGAGTCGCTCGAAGCGACTGTAGACCTTCTGAGGGGTTGACAAAATTACCGAAATACCCCTGATATGTGAAATTATCGAAATACCCTTGGTTTGCAAAATTACTAAAATACCCTCGATTTACAAAATTACTAAAATACCCTTAATTTACAAATTACCGAAATGCCCCCGATTTAAATCCAGATACCCTAGTTTGCAAAATTACCAAAATACCCCTAGTTTGCAAAATCATCGAAATACTCCTGGTTTACGAAATTACCGAAATACCCACAAGGGGTGAAATTATCGTTGTACCCCTAAACGACAAAATGGCAGTTGTACCCTTGTGGTAGTACTAGCGTTGTATGTGTTAATGTATGATTGATTATGTTTGAGATGCACTCCATACAGGAATTAGTTATGAGTAGAATTACCGAACTACCCCTGAAGGGTGGGTTTACCGGAATACCCTTACAGGGTAAAATGATTGATTTGCCCTTGTAGGTAAATGATTGGCTTATGTTATGATATGACTGATTTGACTGTGATTAGTATGATTGTGTATTCTGGTTAACTGGTTTTAATGGTAATTTATTTCATACATCATTTTTGATATGTGCTTTGCATACATGACATTCTACATAGGGTTGAGATATTGATGATTGGAGGAAGTGTATTCTGGTGGCTCTGCCACATTCTGATATAGTGGCTCTGCCACATTCTGTCTGGTGGCTATACCATGTATATTCTGATATTCTGGTGGCTTCACCACAAATTCTGTGATTGGCAGCTGGTCTGCCCTATTGGTGTGTAGCGGATGGGTGGGTCGATTTAGAAATCCCCACAGGTGTGTAGGGCTGGTACGGGTGGTGTGTAGCGGATGGATTGTTAGGTTAGGTTGCATATTTTGGTTGCATTATCATGTTTATATTGCTAAGGCCTAGTTTATTTACCAAATAGGGCTTCGGCCCAGGCTATTCTGTAAGGCCTTCGACCCAATCTACTTTTGTATGGGCTTCAGCCCAGTTTGCTTCCGTAGGGGCTTCGGCCCAGTCTGTTTTCGTATGGGCTCGAGCCCAACTAATGACTATTTAGGGGATTACACACTGAGTTCTCGTAACTCACCCCTCTGCTTTAACCTTGCAGGTGATCCCCAGCATTAGAGGATTTGACGCATCGGAGGATTTTGTGGTGGCCATACATCGGAAATATTTCTCATGAACTTAGTAAATTCAGTTTTTAGCTTATTTCAAGATTATTTATTTTGGGTTAATATTTTGTAATAAGGCCGTTGGTTTATTTTCTTTTAAGTTTTCATTGATAATTGTTAAACTTATAAATGCGTGGGTTTCTCAAAACGACAATAACGTTTTCAGAATATTACAACTTCGCAATTAACTGAACCTGATTTCTATTATAAACAAGTTTTCAGAAGTAATAATAATAATAACGTTTTTACAAGGAAACCATAAAAACAAATCTGATTTTCACAAACAACTAAGCTTGAAGTTTCAAAAAGAATACAAAAGTTTTAATGAACGCTCAGTTTTTAAACAACCCTTCTATGTGACATGCCAGATTCGGTCATAACGTCTAGGTCGGGTTTTGGGTGTTACAACACAACTACTATTCCTAGTCATTTTTCATTTCCATTATGTTATCATTCATTGGCAGATTCTTTCGACTCCCTATTCGACTATTGCAAGTCCATACTTATATTTTCCTTCTAATCATTTTTCCTTGTTTGTGGGTTGCCACATGATTTTTGTTTTGATTTTCCACCCATTTTTTTTTTGTCTCGACAGACTCTTTCTATGCTGCTATTGTCGAGATATGGACTTACGTAGTATACCCTCATACTTAATGTCCTATCAGACTCTATTAGTTGCCATAGTCTAACTATGGTCCTTCACTTCAGGATCATCGTGGTCATCATCCCGGCGGATCATGTACAATGTCATAGTGTCTTTCGACTATGGTCTTACACTATATAACCCTGTGTTTACCAATCGGTGGACCATCCCGTGTTTAGTGTCCCGTTGAACTATCCCGTGTTTAATTTCCTTTTGGACTATCTATGATGTGGTAACATCTTTCAGCTGGGTCTTACACAGTATAACCCCATGTTTACTGTCCCAATGAATTATCTAAGGATGCCGTAGCGTCTTTCAATTATGGTCTTAGTCCTATTTACCATGATGTCATAGAATCTTTCAACCGTGATCTCACTCATTTATATCATGATGTCATAGCATCTTTTTCATCCTTATCGTGATGACATAGCATCTTCTAGCTATTGTCTTATGCATTTTAGGCGTATAGCCTCCGATCGGTCCCATGACCTAGCCATGATATTTATTTACTTTTCCCATTGTAATCTAACCATTCTGCCATTTCATCCTAACCTTGATGCTTGAACACTACAATGTCCCCTCTATCAGGCTCGGAGCTTTGTGGATTACGAGTACACACAGCAACACCGTATGGCAGTATCTAACAAATTTACCTCTTTCTTATTTTCCTTTCTTGTAACCACTTGTTTTCAATAGTGTCAAAAATAGTGGTTTCAAAGTCACAAATATGACGAGTGAGTCTGTCACATCCCAAAAACCAGGTAGTAGAAATTGGGTTAATGAACTGAGAGTGGTGACGCTTGAATTTTTTTTAGTGATTGAGTAGTCGTGGAGTTATCCTTGATGACCTGTGTTCGAATCCCTTCCCTTACATTATTTTTTATGTGGTGCAATTTTTCCTGAAACCTTAGCAAAGGTCATTCCATGCTTTTAAAATAAATGTTGTCGGAATTATAACAAGGAAGTGAGTTGGTTTAGTGGTTAAGTGCTTAGATAATTTCCTAAAGTTCTATGTTCAATTCCCCACAATACAATCTCATGTTTTTTTTATTTAATTTTTGGCTCATAAAACTTTGGTCAAAGCTTCCATAACTGTCCACTTCTAGTTACCATGTAGAGACAGATTATTTCCTTCCTTAGCTAGTCAACATTCCCTCAATAGCCCCCTTTTCACTCCCATGATCCTCTTTTTGCTCCTTTGTCCCCTTAACATGCGTATTTTTCTACCCTTACCTTGTGTGAGATACATTGAACTTGGAAAAGGTGAATGACAACCTTTTGTTGTTCATATTTTATTTTCCTATTCATTTTTGTCACCCCCTCTTTTGCTCATCCCTATTTCCCCCCCTTTTCTTTTGTTTTAGCCATCAACCACCATTTTTATTATTTTTCCACTTCTTCTTCACCACTCATTTGCCTCAAACCACAATTTTCACTGCTAGACCTCCACCCTGTCACCACTCCTCTCCTCCATTTTCTCTATTGCCGCCCTGAGCATCACCCTCCTCTACCGTGTCAACCACCGCGAGCCACCACGCATCTTTTCCCTCTTTTCTTATATTTTTTTCTTTTCTCCTCTCTTTCTCCCTTCTTCTTCATTTTCAATTATTCATTATTCTTTTTAGTAGTCAAGACAATTCTTCACTAATTATTTTGTTTAATTCTTAATTCTAAACTATATTTTATTGGATTTATTTTCAAATAATCCTCCTTTTTAGATCATTTTCCCCTCTGATTCGTGATCAATACGATCCATCAATCATTACGTTCCAATCGTGATAGTGTAACTGTAAGGGTGGTGTAGAAATATTTTTCTCCTACCTATTTCTTCCCTTGGCCGAATGCTTTTGAGGGCTTTAGTGATTTACTCCCTCAAATATTAACATCTCGTATGTCTTGTTTATTGAAGGGCAGATTGACACCAACTCGAGAGATCATCAAAGTAGGAATCCAAATCACTAATCCAAGTGATTATTTTTCTAAGGGTAATCTAATTGTTAGATCCAAGTGTGGGTGTTCTTAAAGAGTTGTTGCACACCAGATTTACGATCAGGTGTGGGTTTTAACATTAAACTAAATTAAGTCTTTGTTTTATATTGATAAAGATGTTATTTAAATAATTTTATTGATAAAGATACTTTATGTATCCATACAGAGAGATAAACCATCGATATGAATTTTTTCAAGTAAGTATTTCCCCAAACTGTATATGTTGTGAAAAGCATGTTGTATAATATTGATGCTTATTATTGATTTGAGAAATATGTACATCTCATTCTCATGTTATGTGATTATATGGAATACGTAATGTTCACATGAAAATAAAGTGTGAAATTTTGGTACCATGTGTACATATAAGTTTTGCATGTTAAACATGCCTATATGATTTGAGTGATTTTGACCATATCACATATATGGGTTGGGATATGTGAAAGGTGGAAGTATGTGACAGTTTATCTGCATTAATGTGACACTATTCATGATTTTGATTATGTGGCAGTATATCTGTGATTTTGGTGACACTGTTCACAATTTGGTGTGTTGGATGAACGAGTTCTAGGCAAAAACTCGACATGTTGTGTAGCGGAGATAGGTAGGACCGTTTTCACAAAATTTGCATTGTTTTACAGCATGTGCATTGACATGATCATGCATAGTATAAGTGTGAAATATTGAGTTATATGAAATAGGTACAATTATTGTGATTGTATAATGTATATGTTTATATGTTTGTGATTGTTTTTATGTTAATCTCACACTAAGCTTTATAGCTCACCCCCTTTAGTTTTCTGATTTTACAGATAAACTCGAGGTTTGGATTCGACGATGACATTTGAAGAAGTTTCTCAGAAGTAATTAAAGTAATTAAATTTTATTTTGATAATTTGGGTTTCTAATAAGTTTGTGTATGGACTGTGGCATTAGACTTTATTTTGGGGTTTTTTCATTCTGATTTGCATAAATTGCTTGTATGACATTAAGTTTTAAAAATTGCATAAATTAGTATTTGATAAAATTTCGCTTGAAACTCGATTTTTAAAATAGGATCTATCAATAATATATTTTTTGTTGCATTTTTGAAAAATGGGTTTTTAATAAAATTAGATTGAGTTTTCAAAATTATTAATGTTTACAAATGAGTTTTCTAAAGACATTTGATTTATGGAGTTAATATGTTTTTATTTCTGAAAAAAATGATGAATAACCAAGTTCTCCAATTTTGGATAAAAAGACATGATTTAGAAGTATGATTGGAAATTCGAAATAGTTTTGAACAAATGATTGAATGTCTACAATTGAGATATTATTTATTTCGATTCCTAAAATTTGCACTATTTTTTATGAAATTAAAATAACTGTTTTATTTCATTTGTTTTGAATTGATAAGCCAATAGTTTTAAAATAATTTTTTTCAAAATTTTAAAAGTTTATTTCGGCCATTTTTGTGGACAAATAGTTTTTGAAATGAGATTGAAATTAAAGTTGAACTTTCAATTTTACTAGTTTTGAGCAAACTACACAAATGGTTTAAAAAAATATGTTTGAAATCAAGAAAGTTTTTTTGGGCCATTCCAGTGGCAATGTAGCTTTCCAAATTTGGCCATAACGACTGGGTCGGGCTTGGGGTGTGACAGAGTCCGTAAGTATTATTCTTTAGTATTTACGAGTCAAATATAGTATTAAAATAAATTTTTACTTGGTAATTTATATTGTTTGAATGAATAGTTAAGTTCAAGTGGTATATCCTTAAAGTCAAGTGGTTTTAGAAAAGAAGGTATCGTGACCTCATTTCTATAAACCGAGCCTATAAATATTTTATTAAATATTTACAGAGTGTTATTAGGTCCATATTAAAAATTTGGTTAAGAAATTTTAATGTTTAGATAGTTAATTAATTAAAAAGGACTAATTTTTAAAGGATGTAAGATCCAATCATTATTGAATTACAATGATTAGATGGTTTAATTATTAAATGAGGGAGGTTTTATATTGCAATTATACCAATTAAACTATTAGTGGATGGTTTTGGCTAATTAAGTGTATGAAATTTGATTAATTTTAAAAGGGCAAAATTATAAATTTGTAATTAAACGAAAATTAAAAGAAAAAAAATGCCAAAAATGCTATCATCTTATTTTCTCATAAACAAACCTTAACCTCCATAGGTAACTTGTAAAAGCTTTCAGCAAAGCTTATTCTTACATGCATGATCAAGAACCAAGTTAAAAGGACAATAATCGAAGAAAGGGGAAAATCGTGGATTAGTCTCCTCAAGTCAACCGAAAGCGTAACCTAGCTAAGTTCATAGTATAGAATATACATATGTTCTTATTTATGTATTGTATTAGTATGTAATGATTTAATTGTAGTTAATATGGAATTTTGTTAATATTTTGTTAATAAGTAATAAATTCTTAAATGTTGCAAATTAGTACAAGTGAGAAACAAGTATTTGATAGTTGGTGAATATTGCAATTATATATTATTGAAAGGAGTTCGATGAATTTATTAAATGTATATAGAAATTGCAAAGTGCCTCTAGTTGTGAATGTTTGAATTAAATTATAATGCCTGATTGAATGTAGTAAACCGTTAGGATAATAGGGTTGGTACGCGCGTTTGTGCGGGATTGCAATTTGGTGCCTCTGATTGCACATTTGTGCCTTTGTCTGCACTTCAATGCCTCTGTTACGCATCTTTGATGCCTTTAGTGTGGTGTAGTTACTCGAGTATTTGAGTCAAGTTGCTATAGTTCACCGAGCTATGAAATATGTGTTTAATGTTGAAATATTGATGTGTACTATTTGAATATTCTATCAAGACTGATTTTGTAATATGTTTCATACATATATGAATTAGTTTGGATTGGATTTGTAACACCCCAAACCCGGACAAGACACCACGTCCGAATCTGGTATGTTACGGGGAAAACATTTTTGAGAGGTTAGATTTTTCGTTTAAAAGCTGGGTGAAAACATAGTGTATTTGAAGGAAAATGTGAGTAGACTTGTTTGAAATCGGATGGTGTATTTGAAACCCAGAAATTTTGAAAACTTATCTGAAGTATGTGGTAAAAAAAAATGAGTTCATTTCATTCAAAACTCAATAGTTCCTTAGTGTTGCTTAAAACATTTTAACTTGGTAGAAAATCGAGTTTGGTTTGAAAACCTTGAGTTTACTTAATATCAAAACATAGTGTGATACCCGATGGTATAATTTAAAACACATTGCGTTATAGGTTTGAGATCATTGTCTTTCCAAATTTTAGTAAAATTCATACCAAATTATTTTGTTAAAGCATGTTAAAAATCTACCTTAGAGCATAAACATCATAAACATAATTTTAAGGCCTTTTACAATCCAAAACAAAACCCAAATAAAAGTAATTAAACTAAAGTACCCAAATGATAGAGTCTGAGTAAAACTTTATTAAGCATGGCATGAGCACCCCGAGTCCATCCGGCCCATGTCCGCGTCTCACGAGTCACCTGAAATGTCAAAGGAGAGGGTGAGTCGAATGACTCAGTGCATAAATCCCGCTCCCGAAGAACAACATGCTAACACACATCATACATAGCAACATAATTAATGCAACCCGATCCTAACCATCCGTATCTCCTTTTCTACCCCGTGTGGTACCAAACCACTGGTGACCCAAAGTCACGATATCCATAGGTGTGGTGCCAAACCACTGGTGACCCGAAGTCACGAATAATCCAATGATGGGGCCAACCCATCGCGTGATACCAAATCACTAGCGACAATCCCGTATCTCTCAAGTGGGGCCAACCCACGGTGGTGTCAAACCACAGGGACGAGTCGCAATGAGGTGCCAAACCTCTGGTGTCCCAAAGACACAATGTGGTACCAAACCACTAGTGACCGCAGTCACAAATCGATGATGGGGCCAACCCATCGTGTGATACCAAATCACTGGCGTCAATCCCGTATAATCAAGTGTGGGGCCAACCCACCGTGGTGCTAAGCCACTGGGACGAGACGCTGAGGTGCCAAACCTCTGGTGACCCAAAGTCACAATATATCACTGTGGTACCAAACCACTGGAGGTGCCAAACCTCTGGTGTCCCAAAGACACAGTGTCCCAAAGACACGGATATCATATCCCCCTCCTCTCATCAATCCCATACATGTTATACTGACTCATGCACAATATGCAAATCATGTAACTCATGCAAACATGCCCAACATTGCATCTCATAGCATATATATAGCATAGATCATAATATCCAAGATATCCATAATAGAACTTGTAATAAAATAGACTTACCCAGATCCGTACACATACCCCATTTGGGTATCCAATTATCCAACATACTGTTATGATTTTTAACAGGCAAACAGGTTTATTAATAACATTACTAGGTATCAGTGTGTTAGTTTACACACCTGGTAAATACGAGTCTAAAGATCCCAACGAAACGATCTAAGGCACCTTGATCACTAGCTCCTACAATCGGCCAAAACATAGGGGTTAGGCACTAAGACCATTCGGCCAAAGATTAATTAACCAAAGGGTTAATGCTGATCCCCCACCTTGTTATTGGTTTGATTTCTTATCAAACCCGAACCACAATGGTTCTCCTTCCAACAATCGGCTACACCTTCATAAGAGAACAATTAAACCTTTGTCACTCCTGACCTAATCGAACCCACAGATTGAACCAACAACTCCAATACCAAACACTTACCCCTTACTTACCAACCGATTAACAAAAGAACGACGGTTCCCTTGCTTGTTTCCACACTCCAATGACCCTATAACGAAGAGATTAATACCCTTCCAAAATGACCATATTCGGCCCTTAACCAAACCATAACCAATAAAGAACAAAAGAGGGAGATATGGCCATTCGGCCAAGAGCTTACCAACACCTAATATTCGGCCAAATAATAGGACTTCTAGGAGAGAAGAGATTCGGCCTAAGTGTTTATCACCTCTAATGTTCGGCTTGAGTGGAAGAGAAAGAAAAGAAGGGTGAGACAAAATGTAGTTTCGGCAATGACAATTGAGAAAAGAGAAGTGGATGGAATGAAGGTAGTTTCGGTTTGTCAAAGAAAGAAAATGAAGATGTGCTTTTAGTGCTTGAGTTTTGGCTAGTCAGAGAAGAAATGAGAGAAAGAAAAATTATGTTTTGGAGAGATGGGGTTTCGGCTTACAAGGTTCCAAAAAGAAATGAAATAAAGATGGAGTGCTAGGGTTGGCTATCAAGGTTCAACAAGGAAGAAAATATGACAAGAAAAGACTTTTACTTTTGGCTTACCCAAGTGAAGAAAGAAGGAAAAAAAATGCAATCATGCATTCGGCTACACACAAACCAAATGAAGCAAAACAATTTCGGCAACTAAGGGACTAGGTGTTTCGGTTTCAAAAGGTGAGAAAAAGAAAAAATGAGAGAACTCTAGCTTACCAAAAAGTGACCGAAAAATGCACCAAAATGCCAAGGTACATTCGGCCTCCCCCCTTTCCCACACTAAGCCGTCACTTCCCCCACTCCACACTCCCTCAAAATCGGCCATATCCCTCCAATTACTCCAAGCCACACATTTCAAATGTGTTTACCAAGTCTCCCTCCTAAATTCACTCTCCACCTTTCTTTTGAATGTGAAGACCAAGTCCAAGGAGGAATTCGATTTGCCTTCTACCTCTTCCTCCATGCCGTCCAAAAAGGGAACCAAAATGGGGGACTCTGCGACTTGAACTCAAGACCTCCACCCCATGTAGATAACGCCACACCTAGCTCCCAAGTAGCGCATGCCTTGCCACCTTGCTGCCTCCTCCTCTTTTGTGCAACAAAACCACAAATAAAATTCTTAAACCCCAGCTCCATGACTCCTCTCACCTAAGCCCAAAACTAAATTTTTTCATTCACTCGTGCATACTCCTAGCCACGCAATTAAGCCCCTTAAAACACAAAAATAGCAACACAAAGACACTAAACACATGCAATAACATGCAACAACAAAATAACCCACGACCGGGATATTACGATTCTACCCCTCTTAAAAATAATTTCGACCTCGAAATTACGATCGTAAAGTTGCGGGTATTGCCTGTCTCATCATATCCTTGGGTTCCCACGTAGCTTCTTCTACGCCATGATTCCGCCAGAGTACCTTAACCAAAGGCACAGACTTCTTACGCAGAACCTTCACATCCCGATCAAGAATCGCACGAGTTCTTCTTCCATAGTCAAGTCGGATTCACCTCGATCTCTCCATCGCTACCACATGTGACGGATCTGAACGATAACGCCGAAGCATCAAAACCTGAAAAACATCGTGAATCTGACTTAGCTCTGCTGGTAACTCAAACTGATACGCTACTGGTCCCACTCGTCTCAGAACCTTATACGGCCCAATAAACCTCGGACTTAGCTTGCCTTTCCTTCCAAATCTTAACACCTTTTTCCAAGGCGAGACCTTCAGAAAGACTTGATCCCCCACAGCAAACTCTATGTCTCTCCGCTTAAGATCGGCATAAGACTTCTGCCGGTCCGAAGCTTCCTTCAACCGAGTCTGAATCAACTTAACCTTGTCTTCTGTCTCAGCAACCAACTCTGGTCCCAACAACTGACGTTCACCTAACTCCGTCCAACACGTAGGTGAGTGACACTTCCTACCATACAACGCCTCATACGGTGCCATCTTGATGCTCGCTTGGTAACTGTTGTTGTAGGCAAACTCAGCTAATGGTAGAAACTCCTCCCAACTACCTCTGAAATCCGAACACAACCCTCAAAGATATCTTCTAAGATCTCGAATAACTCTTTTCGACCGCTCGCCGATTGCGGGTGAAAAGTCGTCTTTGAAATCCAAACGAGTACCCAGAGCCTGATGCAACGCTCTCCAGAACCTCGACGTAAACCTGGGATCCCGATCCGAGATTATCGAAACTGGCACACCGTGCAACCTCACTATTTCTGACACATACAGCTTTGACAACTTCTGAAGTGAATAGTCAACCCTCACCGGAATGAAGTGAGCTGATTTAGTCAGACGATCCACCACTACCCAAACCGAATCCTTCTTGCTTGGCGTAAGCGGTAATCCACCGATTTAAATCCATGGTTATCCTTTCCCACTTCCACCGAGGAATCTTCACAGTGAAGCAAACCCGACAAGAATCGATGTTCGACCTTGACCCATCGACAAGTCAGACACTTCCCAACAAACTCTGTCACCTCTTTCTTCAAACCAGGCCACCAAAACTGCTCTCTAAGATCCTTATACATCTTGCTACCTCCAGGATGCATAGCATAAGGATCGCTATATGTGCGTCTGGAGAATCTTTTGCTCTCACTCAACATCCTTAGGCATACACGCTTTACCTTGAAAACACAAAGACCTCATCACTAGACAAATCAGAACCCTCCAAACCACCATTCTCGCACTTGTAACCTCTGCGCACTTAGAACCTCATCCTCTAATCAAGCTTTCTCTCGACCGCTCAACCTAAGTAGGCTTAACTCGCAACTCGCTGAATACTCCCGCCGTCGTACAAGCTCAAATGGGCAAACATCGCTCTTAAGTCCGAAACAACCTTACGGCTCAACGCGTCTGCCACCACGTTAGCCTTCCCCGGATGATACTCAATCGAGCAGTCGTAATCTTTTAGCAACTCAACCCATCTGCGCTGCCTCAAATTCAAATCCTTCTGAGTTAGGAGGTACTTCAGACTCTTATGATCCGTATAGACTATCGATCTCTCTCCATACAAGTAGTGCCTCCAAATCTTTAAGGCGAAGACTACAGCCGCAAGCTCCAAATCGTGCGTCGGATAATTAACCTCATGTGGCCTCACCGCCGAGAAGCGTAAGCCACAACCTTCCCTCTTGCATCAAAGACACAACCTAAACTCAGTATGTGATGCATCGCAAAGACACCGTGAATTCCTTACCGACCTCAGTTGAATTAGAACCGAGCCTCGGTCAAAATCTTCTTAAGCTTGTCGAAACTCTCTGCATTGTTTCTCACCCAAACAAAAGGAACCTCTTTTCTTAACAACTTGGTCATTGGCGCCGCTATCAACGAGAACCCTTCCACAAACCTTCGGTAGTACCCGCCAAACCTAGGAAACTCCGAATCTCAGCCACTGACTTAGGAGGCTTCCAATCCAAAATCGCCTCAATTTTTCGAGGATCTACTCGAATCCCTCACCGACACTACATGACCCAAGAAAGTCACTTCTAAGCGTAACTCGCACTTCATCGAACTTAGCATAGAGTCGCTTTTCCTCAAAAAATCAAAGACAACTCTCAAATGCGCATCATGCTCTTCCTCGTCTCTAGAGTACACCAAGATGTCATCAATAAAAACCACGACGAATCGATCCAGATCATCGTTGAAACACCCTATTCATCATATCCATGAAAGTCTGCCGAGTGTTAGTCAACCCGAACGGCATTACGTAAATTGTGAAGTGCCCATACCGAGTCCAAACGCATTTGTTTTATGGATATCGCCTCCTTAACCTTCAACCGATGATACCGGACCTCGTGTCGATCTTGAAAATACCAGTAGCCCCTTCGGTGATCAAACAAATCATCTATCCGTGGCAACGAATACTTGTTTTTAATCGTCAGCTTGTTCAACGGGCGGTAGTCTATACACATCCGCATCGTACCATCTTTCTTCTTAACAAAGAGTACCGGCGCACCCCAGGCGAAACACTTGGCCTGATAAAACCTCGATCCAATAACTCCTGGATCTGAGCCTTAAGCTCCACCGATTCCTTTGGCGCCATCCTATACGGAGCGATAGACATTGGCGCAGTCCCGGGTAACAGATCTATCCCGAACTCTACCTCGCGATCTGGCGGCAAACCTGGAAGCTCCTCAGGAAACACATCAGTAAACTCCCTAACAGTTCGAACCTTCTCCACAGCAGATTCCTTAGCCTCCAAGGCATACACATAAACCACATACGCTTCACAGCCCTTTCTGACCATCTTCTCTGCCTTTAGAGCAGATACCACATTAGATAATTAATCTCTCCTATTACCTATCATAGCCACCTCATCACCCTCAACCGTCTTAAGAACCATGCGCGGCGCGCGCGTTAATCCAACCTCGCTCGGTACTTGACCAACCGGTCCATCCTAAGAATCGGATCGAACTCCCCAAACGGCAGTTCCATCGGATCAAGAAAACACTACCCCTTGGAGTTCTAGGGGTACATCTCTAAATGACTTATCTACTACTACAGAGTGACCTAGAGGGCTAATTACAGTCATCTGCCTTGAAGATATCTCAGAGTCTAAGTCCATGGTCTCTACTATACTACTAGCAACGTAAGAATGCGTCGAACCCACATCAATCAAAGCAGTAAATGGAGAACCAAATATCAAGAACGCATCGGTTATGATGTCGATGACGTCGCTCTCTCTCGGCGCCTCAAAGATACACTAACCCAGCCGTTCGGCCTCGTAACTACCGCGCACTCGCCGGTGTTCCACGGCCTCACGTAACCATTAACACGCCTCGCCATTACCACGACCCTCTGCGGTGGCGGTCCATTACCTCGAATCGACATTACGTACGACTCTCGGGATGAATCTGGCCAACTTACGCGGACAGTCCCTCACACGGTGCTCCAGAGAACCACACTCGAAGCAACCTTTTCCTCCACCCAAAGAAAGCCACCCCAATGAGATTTCCCACATCGACAGCTGCGGCGGTCCTCGCCTAGCAAAGAACAAACCTAGCAGGTGATTCGCGCCACTCGGTCTAGCCCTTTTCTCGCAGACACCCGACGATCCGTAAGACCCAAAGCTCCTCTTATGCCTATTTTTCGTCCATACCTGCTCTCACCGACTCCTTAACACCCTCGGCTATCTTAGCCTTCTCAACTAAGACAACAAACTCGCTCCTCGCCGTGTGGAGCGATCAGCGATCTCAACTCGTCTCTCAGACCATCCTCGAAACGAACACACCTCTCGTGTTCAGTGGCCACAATGCCTCTGGCATACCTACTCAGCTTCAAGAACTCAGCCTCGTACTTAGAAACAGATTTACTCTCGAACAAGCCTCGTAAATGCCTTTCACGAGAGTCAATATAACTAGCTCCAATGTACTTCTTTTGATATGCACTGAAATAATCCCATGTCAGATCCTCTGCTGCCACACTGTCTCGAATCGTGAGCCACCACTGGTATGACTCATCCCGAAGGAGCGATACGATGCCCTTCAGCTTCTCTTCAGCAGTCAAGTCCAGATCATCCATGATCCGCTCCGTCGCTTCTCAACCAATACTCGGCGGTCTTGGAGCAACACCGAAACACTCGAAAGAATTCGGCCCGTTTGCCCGAGTCGCCGAGTACGATTTTCCTAACTCTGCGCCACCACCTATACCGGCTACCCTTTCCAACACTCGCGATGATCGCTGCGACAACTGCATCCCCGGGCTCGATCTTGGAACTCACCACCTCCGGTGGTGTGGCGAGCCAGTATCTCATTTTCCGACCCCTGACCCGATCCTACGGGTTCAGAAACCGTCATCCTACCCCTACCTCTACCACGAGTATTACGACCACGTCCGCCTCGAGTGCTCATGTCTAATATCTCTACGTATCTGATTAAAGAGTTTTATGCATCAGTATTTATTCCACTATTTTAAAGCAAGTCTTATGAATATTTAAGGAGATTTGTTCTCGCGAGTTCACAGAGACCTATCAGTTTCAGTTTCTAAAGTAGTCCTACTATTGCTAAGCATACAATCACAGTACATGAAACCATAAGCAATAATAAGGGTACTTACCTGGGCGAACTGGTGCCGGAGACTCGGTGCCATGCCTTTCAAACCATATATTTAAACCCAAAACACTTAAGACAACTTTTGAAAACATTTTGGGCCTCAGGCCCACAGCCGAGCCTTTGAACTTAGCTCTGATACCACAATTGTAACACCTCAAACCCGGACAAGACACCACGTCCGAATCTGGTATGTTACGGGGAAAACATTTTTGAGAGGTTAGATTTTTCGTTTAAAGGCTGGGTGAAAACATAGTGTATTTGAAGGAAAATGTGAGTAGACTTGTTTGAAATCGGATGGTGTATTTGAAACCCAGAAATTTTGAAAACTTATCTGAAGTATGTGGTAAAAAAAAAAACGAGTTCATTTCATTCAAAACTTAATAGTTCCTTAGTGTTGCTTAAAACATTTTAACTTGGTAGAAAATCGAGTTTGGTTTGAAAACCTTGAGTTTACTTAATATCAAAACATAGTGTGATACCCGATGGTATAATTTAAAACACATTGCGTTATAGGTTTGAGATCATTGTCTTTCCAAATTTTAGTAAAATTCATACCAAATTATTTTGTTAAAGCATGTTAAAAATCTACCTTAGAGCATAAACATCATAAACATAATTTTAAGGCCTTTTACAATCCAAAACAAAACCCAAATAAAAGTAATTAAACTAAAGTACCCAAATGATAGAGTCTGAGTAAAACTTTATTAAGCATGGCATGAGCACCCCGAGTCCATCCGGCCCCATGTCGCGTCTCACGAGTCACACTGAAATGTCAAAGGAGAGGGTGAGTCGAATGACTCGATGCATAAATCCCGCTCCCAAGAAGAACAACATGCTAACACACATCATACATAGCAACATAATTAATGCAACCCGATCTTAACCATCCGTATCTCCTTTTCTACCCCGTGTGGTACCAAACCACCGGTGGTGCTAAACCACCGTGACCCAAAGTCACGATATCCATAGGTGTGGTGCCAAACCACTTTGGTGACCAAGTCACGAATAATCCAATGATGGGGCCAACCCATCGCGTGATACCAAATCACTAGCGACAATCTCAGTATCTCTCAAGTGGGGCCAACCCACGGTGGTGTCAAACCACGGGGACGAATCGCAATGAGGTGCCAAACCTCCGTGTCCCAAAGACACAATGTGGTACCAAACCACTTTGGTGACCGCATGATCACAAATCCGATGATGGGGCCAACCCATCGTGTGTGATACCAAATCCTTTGGCGTCAATCCCGTATAATCAAGTGTGGGGCCAACCCACCGTGGTGCTAAAGCCACTGGACGACGAGGCGAGGTGCCAAACCTCTGGTGACCCAAAGTCACAATATATCAACGTGGTACCAAACCCTTTGGAGGTGCCAAACCTCCGGTGTCCCAAAGACACAGTGTCCCAAAGACACGGATATCATATCCCCCTCCTCTCATCAATCCCATACATGTTATACTGACTCATGCACAATATGCAAATCATGTAACTCATGCAAACATGCCCAACATTGCATCTCATAGCATATATATAGCATAGATCATAATATCCAAGATATCCATAATAGAACTTGTAATAAAATAGACTTACCCGGATCCGTACACATACCCCATTTGGGTATCCAATTATCCAACATACTGTTATGATTTTTAACAGGCAAACAGGTTTATTAATAACATTACTAGGTATCAGTGTGTTAGTTTACACACCTGGTAAATACGAGTCTAAAGATCCCAACGAAACAATCTAAGGCACCTTGATCACTAGCTCCTACAATCGGCCAAAACATAGGGGTTAGGCACTAAGACCATTCGGCCAAAGATTAATTAACCAAAGGGTTAATGCTGATCCCCCACCTTGTTATTGGTTTGATTTCTTATCAAACTCGAACCACAATGGTTCTCCTTCCAACAATCGGCTACACCTTCATAAGAGAACAATTAAACCTTTGTCACTCCTGACCTAATCGAACCCACAGATTGAACCAACAACTCCAATACCAAACACTTACCCCTTACTTACCAACCGATTAACAAAAGAACGACGGTTCCCTTGCTTGTTTCCACACTCCAATGACCCTATAACGAAGAGATTAATACCCTTCCAAAATGACCATATTCGGCCCTTAACCAAACCATAACCAATAAAGAACAAAAGAGGGAGATATGGCCATTCGGCCAAGAGCTTACCAACACCCAATATTCAGCCAAATAATAGGACTTCTAGGAGAGAAGAGATTCGGCCTAAGTGTTTATCACCTCTAATGTTCGGCTTGAGTGGAAGAGAAAGAAAAGAAGGGTGAGACAAAATGTAGTTTCGGCAATGACAATTGAGAAAAGAGAAGTGGATGGAATGAAGGTAGTTTCGGTTTGTCAAAGAAAGAAAATGAAGATGTGCTTTTAGTGCTTGAGTTTTGGCTAGTCAGAGAAGAAATGAGAGAAAGAAAAATTATGTTTTGGAGAGATGGGGTTTCGGCTTACAAGGTTCCAAAAAGAAATGAAATAAAGATGGAGTGCTAGGTTCGGCTATCAAGGTTCAACAAGGAAGAAAATATGACAAGAAAAGACTTTTACTTTCGGCTTACCCAAGTGAAGAAAGAAGGAAAAAAAATGCAATCATGCATTCGGCTACACACAAACCAAATGAAGCAAAACAATTTCGGCAACTAAGGGACTAGGTGTTTCGGTTTCAAGAGGTGAGAAAAAGAAAAAATGAGAGAACTCTAGCTTACCAAAAAGTGACCGAAAAATGCACCAAAATGCCAAGGTACATTCGGCCTCCCCCCTTTCCCACACTAAGCCGTCACTTCCCCCACTCCACACTCCCTCAAAATCGGCCATATCCCTCCAATTACTCCAAGCCACACATTTCAAATGTGTTTACCAAGTCTCCCTCCTAAATTCACTCTCCACCTTTCTTTTGAATGTGAAGACCAAGTCTAAGGAGGAATTCGATTTGCCTTCTACCTCTTCCTCCATGCCGTCCAAAAAGGGAACCAAAATGGGGGACTCTGCGACTTGAACTCAAGACCTCCACCCCATGTAGATGACGCCACACCTAGCTCCCAAGTAGCGCATGCCTTGCCACCTTGCCAGCTCCTCTTTTGTGCAACAAAACCACAAATAAAATTCTTAAACCCCAGCTCTTACAGCTCCTCTCACCTAAGCCCAAAAACTAAATTTTTTTCATTCACTCAGGCATATTCCTAGCCTGCAATTAAGCCCCTTAAAACACAAAAATAGCAACACAGCACACTAAACACATGCAATAACATGCAACAACAAAATAACCCCTGACCCGGGATATTACAGGATTATTATAGAACAGGAAGCACATGATGAACCATCTTCAATATTAATCCTATACAGGTCTCCTAAATAATTGACAGGTATGATTAATCTAATTTATTTAGTTTTCAAATTGTTTAATTGAAGTGAGTAATTTGAGGATGATATGTTTATATGAACTATTGAAACGAAATGTGATATACATAATGATTTTATATTAAATGTGTAAATGAAATGGTAATATTAAATGGTTATATGAAATGCTTATATGGAAATATATATATATATATATATGAAACGGTTTTATGGAATGTTTATACAAAATATTTATAAGAATATAAATTTGGGAAAAGAGACATTTGAAATGAGTACTTGAAATAATGATGTTAAATGTTAATTGGATATGTGATGGTTGGTTTATGTACCACATGTGTTTTTTATGTATATGTTTGATAATATGATAAAGTTATATGTTTCATGTATGAACTCAATAACTTTATGAGACTTGTGTTGTGTATAGTAATTAAGGAACTCATGACCTTGATATTGAATTATCTTGTAAAATGTTTAAATTACATCATTTACGGTAAGTTAAAGTTTATTTTTGAACTTACTAAGCTTTACATAAGCTTACCTCATTTTGGTTTTTCTTCTTTGTAGATCGTCAGATACACGCTATCGATTGGATTGTTTTGGATATCACACTATCTGACAACTTGTAACACCCCAAACCCGGCCTAGACGTTATGGCCGGATCTAGCATATCACATCAAAAGGTTGTTTAAAAGCTTTGCGTTCGTTAAAAACTTTGTATTCCTTTGTGATACTCTGAACTTTGTTGCTTGTGAAAACAAGATTTTCTTAAAATGTTTTCATGTAAAGATGTTATTATTATTTTCGAAAACTTTGTTTATAGCAGAAATCAGATTCAAAGAATTGCGGAAACGTGATATTTTGAAAATAATTATTGTTGTTTTAAGAAAACACAGTGTTTAAACATCTAATAGTTTGATAATAACCGAAATGAAAGTTTAAAAGGAAAATAAAAATCCATTGGCCTTATTACAAAATATTTACCCCGAAATAAATAACATAAAATAAACTTAAAAACTGGATTTACTAATTTTCGTGAGAAGTAACTCCAATGTATGGCCACCACCGAGTCCTCTGCAGCTCCAAATCCTCTAACGCTGGGAATTACCTGTGAGGTTAAGGGAAAGGGGGTGAGTACGAGAACTCAGTGTGTAACCCCTAAATGGTCACTATCTGGGCTTGAGCCCTTACAGTATCAATCTAGGCCTAAGCCCTGTAAACATGATAATGCAAACAGAACAAAAATGCAGCCCAACCCAATCCAACCAACACACCACCCATACCAACCCTACACTCCTGTGGGGACCAAGTCAACCCACCCAGCCCTACACACCAAGAACGCAGCCGAGCTGCCAGAATATAAGCTGCTTAAAGCCGTCAGTAGGTCCACAGTTGTCTCGGGTGGCCCGTGCGACCCTAACAATCAAATCTGTGGGTCCACAGTCATCTCGGACGACCCGTGTGGCCTTAACAATCAAATCGATGGGTCCACAGTCGTCTCGGGTGATCGTGCAACCCTAACAATCAAATCGGTGGGTCCACAGTCGTCTCAGGCGACCCGTGTGGCCCTAACAATCAAATCGATGGGTCCACAGTCATCTCGGGTGACCCGTGCGACCCTAATAATCAAATCGGTGGGTCCACAGTCGTCTCGGGCGACCCGTGTGACCCTAACAATCAAATCGGTGGGTCCACAGTCGTCTCGGGCAACTAGTAAAACCCTAACAGATCAATCACTTCCTCTAATCATCAAACCTAACCCATGCAACATGTCGTGTATGTCATGCTCAATCATTGCACGTGTATGCAAAATTGCCATGCTTAGTAACAGTCATTTCAACACATATTAATAGCAAATCAGACTCACGCCCACAGTCAAGTTGGTTAAAACACAGTCATACAATCACAGTCAAATCAGTCAAATTATAGCACAAGTCAATCATTTACCCACAAGAGCAAATCAGTCATTTTACCCAATAAGGGTATTCCGATAATCCTACCCTACAGGGGTAATTCGGTAATTCTACTCATAACTAATCCATGTATGCAGTGCATCTCAAACATAATCAATCATACAATTAACACATGCAACGTTAGTACTACCATGAGGGTACAACGGTCATATAATCGGTTAGAGGTAAAACGGTCATTTCGCCTCGTAAGGGCATCTCGGTAATTTTACCCGTCAAGGGTATTTCGGTAACTTTGCCCATAGAGGGCATTTTAGTAATTTCGTAAACCAGGGGTATTTTGGTAATTTTACAAACCAGGGATATTTCAATAATTTTGCAACCGGGGGTATTTCGGTAATTTTGCTAACATAGGGTATTTTGGTAATTTCGTAAACTGGGGGTATTTCGGTAATTTTAGAAACCAAGGGTATTTCGATAATTTCATAAATCAAAGGTATTTTAGTAATTTTGCAATCCGAGGGTATTTCGGTAATTTTAGAAGTCAGGGGTATTTAGGTAATTTTAGAAATTAAGGGTATTTCGGTAATTTTGGAAACCAAGGGTATTTTGGTAATTTTACAAATTATGGGTATTTTGGTAATTTTATGAATCGGGGGTATTTCGATAATTTTACAAATTGGGGTATTTCGGTAATTTGAAAACCAAGGGTATTTTCAATAATTTCATAAATCAAGGTATTCTAAACAGAGATAACGATGCGAATGGGCGTAAGGCCCATTCTCGGACCAAATTGACCCACACGTTTGTGTGGCCCATTTAGCACCAATCTAGCCACAGATATGAGATTCAAATAGACTAGTTCAATATCTACTACACAATCATACAACTTATTCATATGGGCCTACTTGGCCCCTTTTTGCCCATCGTGGCCCAAACAGCATCAACCAACAGGAATACTCATGGTGGCCTCAACTATCGCGTTGACTGGCATTTCGGTATTTGCCGCTCTACAGCTAGAGTAGGGCGAAATACACACCTGATAAGAGTCTGAAGCTAATCCACGCTCCGAATGCTCCTATGCCTAACGCCAACAAGATATGCTTACTATCCTCATAGATTGCTCTATTTAAAGCCAGCTTCTCACCTTCCCTATTGATAGCTTTCTGATTTGGGATCCCTCCTTCAGTAGAGTTTAAATCCAACACAAACTCTGGCCGTCCAATCCGTAAAATAAACACTCCCTTGTTTCTCATGAGATTCGAACCCAGGCTCCCCAGTAGCTTAATCCACGCCGCTAGCCACTAGGCCACAAGCTCCTCTTGTGTCTAAAATCATGCGCAACTAAATATAAGTCTATAGGCCAAAGTCTAAGTTCACTTACAAAATAAATAAAAAATGAAATGCAAGCACCAAGACTTGAACCTTGGACCCCTTGCTTCCTTGTGGCGTCATTCCCTTGTCTCTTATGTGGCGTCATTTGCCACTAGACCACAACCCCTTTTGTGTCATTTTTCTCCACATTTTATTCTTAAAGCCTACTTACTAACTCCCAGGGTTTTATTCACCTAAAACCAAAATTTTCCTAAAGCCCAAGTTTGATCATGGGACTTCATGGAAACCCCCTAACCTTCCAAAATCACTCACCTAATAGGTCTAACTTGCATTAGTGCCGTTCTCTTGTTCTCAAAAATTTTAAACACTCCTATGGCCAAGGCCCAATGGGCCCAATTCTACTAGGCCCAAATTCGGGTCGTTACACAACTTGATCGGTAACTATCTGTTCACTTTGGTCTGGTTATAAGTGGATGTAAATAGGAATTTGATATATATATATATATGTCATAAGCATTATGGTTATGTTTTGTGTCAATTGAAGTATGAGATTTGTTTATTGACGTAATGCTTAATTACTTTGTTGGTTGATTTGAATGTTAACTTATTGTACCAATAAGGGTACATTTGATAAACATTTAGATAAAATTATATATTTGAGCTTTGGCATGTAATAGGGTTATTTTAGCATTTTGGCTTCTTTTGAATTGTGCCAAGATTGTGGTGATTATTGTTGTTGGTTGTGGTATGTATATAAGGATGTAAATATGTGAATTTGGACCTTTATGCATGCTCTATTAATAGTGTATATCTTATGTTAGAATGGCTTGTTCTTGAATGCTTATTTGGCATGTTTGATATAGGTATAAGTTAGAAACTTGTAATGTTGAATGCGATTAAATTTTATTCATACTTATTATGCCTTTTGTTAACATATTGGTTATGTATTATACAATAGTTGATTTAGTATGTTCTGAAGTGTGTTTGATGGTGTTTTGGTCATAAGAATCCTTGTGGGAATAGTGTGTCTTGGTGTGCAAGATTTGGGTATGTGATGGCTTATTTTTGGGATTAAAAATGGAGCACAAGGCCTGGGACACGGGTTGTTACACGGACGTGAGATCCACACGGACGTGTGAGCCACACGGTTGTGTGTCATTTATATTTTAGGTGTAGGTTTCACACGGTCTGGCACATAACCTGCAACATGGCCACGTAACCCTTTTTTGAATGTACACATGGGCTGAAACACATAAGCGTGTCCCTACTTCGAATGTTTACAAGGTCTAGGATATGTCACACGACTTGGCCACACGGCCGTATCACCCCTGTTTCCAAAACTTTCATGTTTTTTTCAAAAATTTTCTGTTTTGTTTTAAATTGATCCTGGAAGGTTCCCAAACTGGTTTTAGGACCCTGTAGAGTTTATTTAAGACCCACAAGTGTATTGTATGTTATAAATGGAATGTCTAAATGATTGTTATAATTACAATTGAATAAATGTTCTGTTTGAAATCAAATATTATGAATGTTCTAAATTGTACTGTAATACTCTATAACTCTAATTCAGCGATAGATATGGGTTAGGGGTGTTACACTCCCTAACTCCATGTAAACCCGACAATGTTTCCTTTACATGCATTACATGCATTTCTTGGATACAGTACCATGGAATCATAGCTAATTCATGCAACCTCAACATATTTAGCATTTTAGGGTTTTGAGTGCAGAAACTCACTTGATGTTTTCTAACCTTATCCACTTAGCATTTCCTCGCGCCAGACCTTTCATTCTCCTGACAGCTAGGAAAGACAACCAATTCATGGGTTAAACTTAGAAATCCAAGTTTGAAATTAATTTTTATAGAAACATACGAAATCTTTAAAATGCTTTCTGAAAGACCTTAACTTTGGTTCTTAAATATCGTTTCTGTAACACCCCTAAGCTGTATTTGTCGCCAGAACAAGGTTACAGAGCATTATCGGACGAACAGAATAATAAACCATTTAATTCATACATCAACCCAAACATCATCTAATTACAATCAAATACATTCATAATGTCCCTTAATCGAGCCCTCGAGGCCCTAAAAAAACTATAGAAACAATCCAGGACCAAATCAAAAACATTTGAAAAATTTAGGAAAAGGCTAAAAATTTTAGATTGTAGGGGTCACAAAGTCATGTGGCCAGGCCGTGTGACTCACACGGCTGAGACACACGCTTATGTCTTAGGCCATGTGGACATTCAAAATAGGGACACACGACCATGTCCCAGCCTATGTCCATACCCGTGTAACTCATGTGCTAGGCTGTGTGCTACGCTGTGTAACAGCCTGACTTGCATGCCTTGAACCTACAAGGGACACACGGCTATGTCGCATGGCCGTGTGCTATACACAGCTTAGACACACACCCGTGTCTCAGGCCATGTGGCCTGAAAATGAACCTTAAAACAACTGTTTACCATTTCAAATTGCTTGGACCTTAAAAAACTCAAATACTAACCAAAATACCAAATCAAAATGACATTAATCTGGTCAAAAACACATCAAAACCAACCTAGTATGTGCCTAACCAATGTACCCTTATTGGTACAACAATTATATACAACTTTACCTCAAAATACACATTGATAAAATTCATCAATTCATTCAAGCAATACCAAATCAATATACCTAACAAAATTACCACAATCACAACAATTCAAATATATATAAGCCACACATACTAGCATAACATTTATACCTCATTCTCATACCATTTGCAAATTGGTAATTTGCACAAAATATCATTCATAATATTTTCATAAACCAAACATTAACTGAAATAGCACAAGAGCCTATAAATGCCATATAATCCTACTTTAACATTTTAAAAATTACTGAGATAAACTGGATAGTGTGACTTGAGTGCCGATCCGATCGTCCAACCTTTTGAAAATCTACAATGACATTAAACAACACAAGTAAGCTTAATGGAGCTTAGTAAGTTCGATGAGTTAAATGATAAATCTTATCGAACTAACTATAATAATTCAAATAATAAAATCATCAAAGAGAACTCCTTGTCATTCACAACTTCAATCGATAAATACATCTGTATTCAAATCAAAACAACACTAACTAACAAGTCTTTCAAATTCATTAAACAAGTTACCTTACTGAGATTTTCCATCCGAAGAACGACTTACGGGTAAGAGTACATCATCAACAGAAGCTCATAAGAGCTGATCCTCCCGAATATGCCAACAGAAGCTCGAAAGCTGAACAGAAGCTCATAAGAGCTGATCCACCCAATCACGCCAAACAGAAAGTAAAACATGAGAGTTTGCAAAAAATGCTGAACCTCAGTTTACTTGGGTAAAATGCTGAAATCTCCCTCCAATACCATTTCCACTCCAAACCCCCGTTAAACACCAAATCACGAATGTACTCAAATCTATCGTTCAATTCAAACCGAATATGCAATTCAATATTATAATTCAAAAAATAATTCATTTACAACAATAGAATATATACATAATACCAATCACCAATTATTACAAATGTTAAATTTTAACCGTATGAACTTACCTGGACTGGATTGTTGTAATTTTAGAAGTTCAGGGATTATTCCGCTATTTTTCCTTTTCCACAAGTATCTATGAGATCTTGATCTAAAATATAAAATTACTCATTTATTAACATATTTTTCATTTCCAATCCATTTTACAATTAATACCCCTTTTTTCGAATTTACACAATTACCCCAAACTTTTACCTTTTTGCAATTTAGTCCCTTAACTCGAAATTCATCAAATTAACTAATTTTCTCAAATAAATAATCTATCCAAATATTCTAGGCCCTCAAATAGCCCCTAATAAACCTAAAATTCACTATCAAACCCAAATATTTTGACATTTTCACAATTTAATCCTAAAATCAAAATTTAAGAAAAATCACTTTACAAAATCATCATACAACACAATCAAAGCTCCAAATACATGAAATTCATCAAAAACATCCAATATTCAACAACGAAAACTTCCAAAACTTTTAACAGAATCGAAAACAAAGGTATGAGCTAGCTAGTCCTAGTTGCAACGATCTCAAAAACATAAAAATTACAAGAAACGGGTAAGAAATTCACTCACATGCATAACAATTTGCCTGGCGGATTCTTCAAGCTTGAAAAACCATGAATTTTAGCTATGGTCATGTAAAATGAAGAAGAAACCTATTTCTTTTTACTTAATTTTGTTTTAATTTTAACTAAATTACAAGTTTGCCATTATAATTTCATTATTTTTATCATTTTCCATCAAATTGTCGTCCCTCTATATTATTTAGGGCTTCATTATCACTGAAGTCCTCAATTAATAATTACACAATTTCATCACCTAATTGTTATAATTAGCAAGTTTTGCACCTTTTTCAATTTAGTCATTTATCTTTAATTAACTAACTGACCATTAATATTTCTTAACCAAATTTTAATATGACTATAATGACTATAAATATTCTAAAAATAATATTTACGAGTCGACATGACTGAAATTTGTGGTCCTGAAACCACTATTCCGTCACCACTGAAAATCAGGCTGTTACAACTCTTCCTCCTTAGGAAATTTTGTCCCCAAAATTGTTACCTAAAAATAGATTCGGATATTGTAATCTCATTGATTCTTCGGTTCCCCAAGTAGATTCTTCAGAACCATGACAATGCAACAATACTTTTACTAACGAAACTCATTTATTCCGTAATTCTTTGACTTCCCAAGGTAAAATCCTTACTAGTTCCTCTGAATACGTTAAATCTAACTGTAGCTCAATCTCACTATGAGGAATCACATGTGAAGGATCAGATCTATACCGTCTTAGCATCGATACGTGAAACACATTATGGATTTTCTCGAGTTTAAGGGGCAAAGCTAATCTATAAGCTACATGGCCGATTCTTTCAACAATTTCATACAGTCCGGTAAATCTCAGACTCAGCTTTCCTTTCCTATCGAACCATAACACTTTCTTCCACGGAGAGACTTTTAAGAATACCTGATCACCAACAGCAAATTCTATATCTTTTCTTTTCAGATCCGTGTACGATTTCTGACGATCAGATGCAGCTTTCAAACTATCCTGAATAATTCAAACAATGTTTTCTATTTCTCGGATCAAATCAACTCCTACCATTTTGGAGTCACTTAATTCAGACTAATACAATGGTGTTTTAGATTTTCTCCCATAAAGAACTTCAAATGGTGCCATTTTTATACTGGATTGATAATTATTATTATAAGAAAATTTAGCTAATGATAGATACTTTTCCCAACTACCTTCAAATTTGAATATACAACATCTCAACATATCCTCCATAATTTGAATCACTCATTCAGATTGCCCATCAGTCTGAGGATGAAATACTGTGCTGAAATAAAGCTTAGTGCCCAAAGCCTCATGAAGTTTGCTCCAAAATCTTGATGTAAATCTTGGATCTTGATCTGAAATAATAGATGTTGGAACTCCGTGTAGTCTCACAATCTCAGATACATATAGTTCTGCTAATCTCTCAAGTGTAAAGTCTGTTCTGACTGGAATAAATGTGTCGATTTAGTCAATCATTCAATAATCACCCAAATCAAATCTTTCTTTCTCGGAGTTACAGGCACCGTGACTCGTTAACACTTCCATTTAGGAATCATAACAAGTTGTAGTAAACCTATGGTACCTGATGTTCTGCTTTCACCTACTGGCAAATCAAGCATTTAGCGACAAATTCACAAATTTCTCGTTTCATACCCGGCCACCAGTACATCTGTTTCAAGTTACAATACATCTTCGTGCTTCCTAAATGAATAGAATATGTACTACTACGAGCTTCAGAAAGAATATCATGTTCCAATTTTGGATTATTTGAAACATAAATTCTACCATGATAACGTAATATATGACTATCATCAATACTGTAGTCCGAACTCGGATTATCCTAAATCAACTATCGTTTCATCATCAACTTCAAATCTTCGTCTTGCAATTCCCGAATTCACTATAGAAACACGGGCTTTGTTCTTAATTCTGCTAATACAGAACCATCTTCATTAAGAGCTAAATGAGTGTTCAACATTCGAAGTGCAAACAATGACGAATTTTGACTAAGTGCATCCGCAACTACATTAGCTTTTCTCTGATGATAATCAATAACCAGATCGTAATCTTTCAGTAACTCTAGCAACCATCTCTATCTCAAATTCAATTCTTTCTGAGACATCAAATACTTTAAACTTTTGTGATCTGTAAACATGTGACATTTCTCGCTGTACAAATAATGTCTTCAAATCTTCAAAGCGAATACAATCACGGCTAGCTCAAGATCATGCATAGGATAATTCTTTTCATGTGACTTTAACTGTCGAGAAACATAAGCTACTACTTTCTCTGTCTGCATAAGCACACAACCCAAACCGTTGAGCGATGCATCACTATAGACAACATACGCTACTCTAGATTCAAGCTAAGTCAACGTTGGAGCTTTCGTCAACATGTTCTTCAACTGATCAAAACTTTGTTGGCACTTATCGGACCAAAAAAACTCAACATTTTTTTGTAATAAACTGGTCATTGGTGAAGCAATAATCAAAAAGGTTTTAACAAAATGTTAATAGTAACCCACTAAACCCAGAAAACTTCACACTTTTGAAACATTTTTCGGAGTCTTCCAATTCACCACAGCAGAAACTTTACTTTGATCAACTCGAATCCCATCAACTAATACTATGTGACCCAAAAATCCAACCTCATGAAGCCAAAATTTACATTTACTAAAATTTGTGTACAACAGCTTTTCTCTCAAAGTTTTAGTATGATTCTCAGATGTTGAGTATGCTCGGATTTTGCCTTGGAATAGATCAATATATCTTCAATAAACATAACAACGAATCTATCCAAATGAGGTTGAAAAACTTGATTCATTTAATCTATAAAAGCAACAAGGGCATTAGTCAAACCAAATGGCATTACCAGAAACTCATAATGACCGTAACGAGTTCTGAAAGTAGTTTTGACACATCACAGTCTTTAACCTTCAATTGATGATACTCGGATCTAAAATCTACCTTCAAAAACACTGTAGCGCCTTTCAATTGATCAAACAAGTTGTCAATACGTGGCAAAAGGATATTTATTTTTTACCATGACTCTGTTCAACTGTTTGCAGTCTATACACAATCTCAAAGAGTTGTCATTCTTTTTCACAAACAATACAGGTGCGCCCCAGGGAGACATGCTCGGTCGAATAAACCCTCGGTCTAATAACTCTTGCAAGTGTGCTTTCAATTATTTTAGATCAACTGGTGCCATACGGTACAACGATATTGATATCAGAGCAGTTCCAGGAACCAAATCAATCACAAACTCAACTTTACGATCAGGAGGTAAACCTGACAACTCTTTAGGAAATACATCAACAAACTCACTAATAACTAGTAACTGATCTAGCTTCAATTCTAAATCTCGGGTATCAAGGATATATGCTAGAAATGCTTCTCTACCTTTTCGTATCAATCTTTGAGCAGAGAAAGCTGAAATAATTCTAACAATAGATTCTAGATTCTCAGACTCAATTGAAATCATTTCTCCTATCTGACATTTCAAATCGATCCATTTCTATCTACAGTTTACCATAGCATCATGCAAAGATAACAAATCCATACCCAGAATAACATCAAATTCCCTAAAGGGTAACAACATCAAATCAGTAGGGAATTCATATCCCCTAACTTTCAGTGGACAATAAACTAAGTTAAATATCACACTTTGACCTAGCGGATTAGTAACTTGAATATCATAATCAGTAGATTCAACAGGTAACTTCTTTTCCATTACTAATGCAATGCAAATATAAGAATGAGTTGACCTAGGGTCAATGGATGCATACAAAGTAACATCAAAAAGATAGAATATACCAGTAATCATATCAGGAGCAGTAGCTTCCTCCCTGGCTCAAATGGCATAAGTGCGAGCAGGTGCACTAGCTTCTAACGAAACAACAGCGTCCTTAATTCTCGTATGAGTAATCCCAGTAGCACTGTTCTGGCCCGAACATCTACTTTTCTGAGAGGTAGACATTTACTTTTCTTTCTGATCTTCATCCTCTTTTGACAATTTAAGACAATTCTGAATAAAATGATCAGTCGAGCCACATCTATAACAGGCTCCTAATTTACCTCTACACTCGTCAAGATGATATTTCCCGCAATATCTACAATTGGGCTTCGGGGCATTTCATACACTACCCACATTATCAGCTGGTCTAGTAGGTACTCTAAATTCATGTTGAATCATCTTGTTTTTGTTCGGATACTCAGACACTGAGGTAGCTGGGCTAAAATCATCTTTAGTCTTCTTCGTCGGTGATGCAGAAAACGACTTGGAAGAACCTCTCTTATGAAATTCTCGAATCCATCTATCCCGTTGTATCTTACGATTGTACACTTTTTCATTTTCTGAGCACGATCACATATGACAAAAAGTTCTCGTATTTCATTACCTTCAATCATCATTCGAATTTCATCATTCAGGCCATCTTCAAACTAGATACGCATTTCTTCTTCAGTAGGCACAATTGATCGAGCATATTTACTAAGATATACAAATTCTCTCTTGTATTCATCTATCGATCTATTTCCCTAACGTAACTTAAGAAATTCTCTCTTTTTCTTATCCAGATACCTTTTCCAGACATATTTCTTTTTAAACTCAATCTAAAAGAATTGCCATGAAATTTTCTCCTTGAGTACCACAGCTACTATCATTGACCACCAACTATAGGCTTCCTCTTTTAATAACGAAACAACACATCTAAGAAAGTCATCAGGAGAGCAAGCCATTTCTTCAAAAACTCGTAATATATTTTGAAACCAATACTCAGTTTTAACTGGATCATCCTCTGATTTTGTAACACCCCAAACCTGGTCTAGTAGTTAGGCCCGAATCTGGCGTGTCACATTGAGGTGTTTTTCGAAAACCAAGTTTTTATGGGAAACCTTTCTTATGAGTAAAATCCCAGTTACAACGGTTTATTATTAACATAATTCGAGATTTATTAATAAGTAATTACCCTCAAAACCTAGTTCATTGCAGAAGATTAATTTAAAACAATTTACTTATGAAAACGTGATATTTACAGCTTAGTTGCAAAAGCGAAGTGTTTTGAAAACCGATATTGTTTTGGAAAATTGCAGTCAAATGTTGAGCAGATTTAAAACATAATAAACTAAAAATCCCAAACTAAAATCGGAATTTAAGAGAGGCCTTATTACAAAATATGAACCCAAAATAAAATAAAAATAAGTAGAATACGAAAATCTGAAACTGCTCGTAGTGTGGCCACCTTCGAGTCCTCTAGTACATCGAACTGCCTACTGAGGATTACCTGAGAAAAATTAAAAAGAGGGAGTGAGTTTACGAAAACTCAATGTGTACAACCCTCATTAGTAAAAACATGAATCACAACAATCCAGGTCGAAGCCCATTTCAGTAATGGTGGCAATTGGGCCTTAGCCCATAAAAGCCTCAGCTGGACCTTAACCCATATCAAATGTCACATATCATATTTATCTGGGCCTAAGCCCACCTCAATATTAAAAACCACATATGCAATGCATTAATGCCCATACTAACCCTGCACTTCGTCTCCTGTCCAACCCTGCACTCCTGTGGGGATTTAATCGACCCACCCATCCCTACACTTCTTATGTAGCACCAGTTGTGGCACTAACTTATCAGTGCAGCATGGCTGCTCAGTGGCTAAAAAGTCTTCGGTGGATCCACAGTCGTCAAGTGACCATGCGATCCTATTAGTACTTCTTCCGTATTAATAGTCCCATCCCCATGCAACATAATAACACATGAATGCAACATAAAACAATAATCATATGATAACAATCATAAATCGCATACAAGAATAACCATATAACATGTAGGGGCATTTTCTGAAACACCCCACACCTGGCCCACGAGCCTGAACCGGATCTGGTATGTTCCTTAAGAAAATCAGCTTCAAATTCTTTTGTTACTTAGAAAATTTTTGTGGATTTTTAGAAAGATATTGGTTTTGGGTTGGGCTTAGGTTGGAAACCCATTTATTTAATTTAGAAAACATTTAATTTTGGTGACAAAATAATTTAGGGTTTATTTCTAAAATAAATTTAATTAAACTTAGTCAAAAATAATTCATAACGTAACAACTGAAAATAAAAGCAGGGAAATAACACCATCCAACTTGGGCCTTATGGCCTTATTACATCATTCAAACTCAAAGGTAAAATTGAAAATACTAAAATTGAGTAAAGTCCAAATTCTAATAAATTCTTCAAGTGATGCATGGCCACCTTTAGCTCCTGCCACCCGGTCCATTATCGCTCATTTCTGAAAAATAGTCCCACAAAGGGTGAGTCAACAGACTCAATGTGTACACAAACTAACAATCAACATTCCAGCATACATATTCATATCAAAGCATATTCAAATCAAATAATGATGCAACCCAAACCCAAACCTAAAGGTCCATCCGCTACACACCACCCGTACCAACTCGCACTGCAAGTGGGGACTACTAAGTCGACCCTCCATCCGCTACACACCATCGAAGGCGATCATTTGCGATCGGCGTGCTCATCGCCCACTTACGTTGTGTCATTAGACACTATATTCAAATAATGTAACCGGTTACCATATTCACGCAATGGGGCCGTAGCCACCATATTTCGTTGGTGAGGCCGAAACCAACACCTTCGTTGGTGAGACCAAGTCAACACCTTCACTTTCTTCCTTCACATCTATCCCAAATGCCCCAATTATTTTATAACATATTCCACATACTTAATTTTCATTCATGTTACTAATCACATGTTCAAAGTATATCACATTCATAATCCTATCAAAAGTAGGAAACATACACAGGTATTCCTTACCACATTTGTGGTACTTAACCACATTCACATCTCGATACATATTCATATATTTAATAATTACCACGTAATTTATTGAATGTTAGTAAGGTACACACTGATTTGCTTAATGATTCCTTGAAATCCCGAAGAATGATCTACTGATTTAGATCTCAAGTTCCTACATTTTATTAATCACTTACTATTTTAATAAAAACATTCGACCATAAATCCAAATCCTAGTAGGATTAGTATACTTAAAACTTACCTTAAATTCTCAAATCCCAAATCCTTGTATCCTCTCATCGAAATCCCTATAACTACTGTTAGATCAATTTCTAACATTTATTCACAACAATTAACCCTTAGCCGAATGTTAAATATGACTTACCTTAGATTCTTAAATCCCGAAATTCACCGAATAACTAGGGAACACGCATCCTATGGTGTACCTTCGGGAAAAGAACTTCTCTTTCCTTGTAGTCGACACTTAGTAAATCCCGGAAGATCTCTTCGGCAACAGATATTAAGGGTATTAGAATCTTAATTTCGACAGCCTCAAAAGAAATAGAATGAGAATCTAACCTAATCTTACCCTTACTTGAAGAAATCGATTGCATCTTCACTTCAACCTTAAGAGATTCGGCTATGGCCTTGATCTTAGCAAGCTTTCGGCTTTTGGAATATTGAGAGGAGAAGAATGAAGAAGAAAAGAAAAGAGAAAAAGAGAATAATGGTAGAGAAAATTCGACAGAGAGGATAGGAGAAATTTTAGAGAATTTCGACAGAGGTTTTCTTGAAGAGAAAAGAATGAATGAAGAATAGCCTTACTCTTCCTTTTATAGCCAAAATTACTAGCTAGAGTCCTTTACTTGGCCACCACTCTTCTATTTTGATAACTTTATCCTTTAATAAATAAAAGAGTTTAATCCAATATTTATCTCTTCTAAATAATCCAATTTAAAAATCATTTATTTATCACCTTTTTAATTGAATATTTATGAAAATAAAACACCTCTCTTTTTAAACACATGTGCCATCCACCTCAGCCTTCTGGAAGCAAAATTAAAACCTTCATTTAATTGCTTCCTTGTGACTCGAACCTGTGCCCATGCCTCTTGCACATGGCGCCATTTCCATAGGCCCTAAGTGCCATCTTCAGTGCCACTTTTCCTAGCCCGTTTGTGTGTCAAATCTTACCATCTTTTCTTTTAAGGCCCCTTAGCCTTAATCTCCTATTTAAAACTTTAAAACTTGACATTTCTAAGTCATTTCTAAGTTTCCTAAAATTTTCGATCGGCTCAGTAAACTTGCCATTTTCTTACATTTCCAAGTTTCCATAAATGTTCACTTTCCTCTTTATTCCTTTACATTTTGGGACATTTCCTACATTTCCAAGACAAGACATTTCCTTACATTTCCTTGCATTTCCTTACATTTTCATACATTTCCTCACATTTCCGTACATTTCCTTACATTTCCATACATTTCCATACATTTCTTACATTTCTTACATTTTCTTACATTTCCCTACATTGCCTTACATTTCCATACATTTCCACACATTTCACACATTTCCATACACTTCCATACATTTCCATATATTTCTTACATTTCCATACATTTCTTACATTTCTTACTGATTCCATACATTTCTTACATTTCTCACATTTCCATACGTTTCTCGACATTTCCTTACATTTCCATATTTCCTTACATTTCCATACATTTCATTATTTCTAGAATTCACATAACACATTCATAATTCATAAAACATGCCATTTTACCACATGATTCCTTGTGTCATGCTTCACACGGAGTTTCTTTTAAAGCCTCATTTACCTAGCTCCCCTTTTTACTTAAAAACCAATAATTTTCCAAAGCTTTCTTCTTCCATCCTAGAAGTCTAAAAACCCTTAATACACTTCCAAACACTGCCAAAACCTACTAACTCATGAATTATGCACAAACGCATAACCCCTAATCTAGGATGTTACATTTTCGTCATTTTTCCCTTCAGGGGCATATCGGTCATTTTACCCATCGAGGGTATTTCAGTAATTTTACCCACCGAGGGTATTTCAGTAATTTTACCCACCAAGGGTAATTCAATAATTTACCCACCAAGGGTAATTCAGTGATCTACCCCTAGAGGGTATTTCAGTGATTCTACCCTATAGGGGTATTTCGGTAATTTAGCCACTTAGGGTATTCTAAACAGAGATAATGAGACGATTAGGCCTAGGGCCCATTCTCAGCCCAAATGGGCCCACACGCTTGTGTCACCGGTTTAACCCAAATCTAGCCACAGATACAAGATTCCCGTAGTCTAATCCAACATCTACTACACAATCATACAACTTATTCATATGGGCCCACGGGCCAATTGGCCCACTTAGCCCCGTTCGGTCCATCGGGGCCCAAACAACCTAACCCACAAGAATACTCATGATGGCCTCAACTATCGCACCGAAGCCCTCACACGTGTGCCCGCACGCTCGTGTGGCTACCATTGCCGTGTGACTGGCATTTCGGCATTTGCCACTCTACAGCTAGAGTAGGGCGAAATACACACCTGATAGGAATTTGAAGCTGCTAATCCGCGCTCCGAATGCTCTTATGCCCAATGCCAACCAGGTATGCTTCCTCTCCTCATAGACAGCTCAATTTATAGCCAGTTTCTCACCTTCCCTCTTGCTAGCTTTCCGATGTAGGATCCCTCCTTTAGTAGAGTTTAAATCCAAGACAAACTCTGGCCGTCCAATCCGTAAAATAAGTACTCCCTTGCTTGTCATGAGATTCGAACCTAGGCTCCCCTGTAGCATAATCCACATCGCTAGCCACTTTACCAACTAGCTCCTTGTTGTGTCTAAAACCATGTGCAACTACATATAAATCTATGGGCCAAAGTCTAAGTTCACTTAAAAAGAAAATCAAAATGCAAGCGCCAAGACTTGAACCTTGGATCCCCTTGCCTCCTTGTGGCGTCACTTCCTTGTCTCCCATATGGTGCCATTTGCCACTAGACCACAACTCTTTTTGTGTCATTTTTCTCCATATTTTATTCTTAAAGCCTACCTACTAACTCCTAGGGTTTTATTCTCCAAAAACCAAAATTTTCCTAAAGCCCAGGTTTGATCCCTGGGACTTCATAGAAGCCCCCTAACCTTCCAAAATCACTCACCTAATAGGTCCAACTTGCCTTAGTGCCATTCTCTTGTTCTCAAAAATTTTTAAACGCTCTCGTGCCTAAGGCCCAATGGGCTCAATTCTACTAGGCCCAAATTCGGGCCGTTACAGGTTTGCCCTGAAATTCTTCAGCACCACACTTTATAAGTTTCTCAATCAGAATACGTCTATTAGGTTCAATCACTAGAGAAGGTGGAGGTGCAACCGAAGGTACAACAAGTGGTATTGCTGAGCCAGATTTTTAACTTGCATAAACTCGCTAAACCACTAGTTCATATTCCTAAAGAACATATTTTTAAGCTCATGTTCCTGAGCCGAAGAAATTGGGACATTACTACTCATCCCATGATCAAAATTCAATACTTTACTGTTAACCTCATCATTGTCAGCATGATCAGATCCGTCTGACATCTTTACAATCTATGAGAAAACAAAGGTTAGGCTGGATCAAACACATCACACTATCGCAGATTTATATGGCATGTAATTCTAGACATCCCACATGCTACGTTCAGTCCGAGAATTAACTAAACTGTAGCTTTGATACCACTAAATATAACACCCCTAACCCGTATCCATTGCTAGAATAGGGTTACAAAGCATTACCAGACTACCAAAATAATAAACCATTTAATTCATACATCAATCTAAACATCATCTAATTACCATCAAATACATTCATAATGTCCCTTAATCGAGCCATCGAGGCCCTAAAAATACTATAGAAACAATCTATGACAAAAAGTTGAAAAATTTAGATTGCAAAGGTCATACGTCCGTATGGCCAGGCCGTGTGACTCACACGGCTGAGACACACGACCGTGTCCCAAACTATGTGGACATTCAAAACAGGGACACACGGCCATGTCCCAGCCCGTGTGCCAGGCCGTGTACCTTTCGAAATGCCTCACATGCCCGTGTGCTAGGCTGTATGGCCTTAAAATGAACCTTAAACCACAAATTTACCATTTCAAATTGCTTGGACCTTAAGAAACTTAAATACTAACCAAAATACCAAATCAAAATGACATTAATTGGGTAAAAAACACATCAAAACCAACCTAATATGTGCCTAACCAATGTACCCTTATTGGCACCACAATTATATATAACTTCACCTCAAAGTACATATTAATTCAATTCATCAACTCATTCAAGCAATACCAAATCAATATACCTAACAAAGTTACCACAATCACAACAATTAAAATATATATAAGCCACACATACTAGCATAACATTTATACCTCATTCTCATACCATTTACAAATTGGTAATTTACACAAAATCTCATTCATAACATTTACATAAACCAAACATTAACCAAAATAGCACAAGAGCCTATACATGCCATATAATCTAAATTTAATGTCTCAAAAACTATCAAGATAAACTGGATATTGTAACTTGAGTGCCAGTCTGATCGTCCATCCTTCGGAAAATCTATAATGACATTAAGCAACATAAGTAAGCTTAATGGAGCTTAGTAAGTTCGACGAGTTAAACGGTAAATCTTATCGAACTAACTATAATAATTCAAACAATAAAATCATCAAAGAGAACTCCCTGTCATTCACAACTTCAATCGATAAATACACCCGTATTCAAATCAATACAAAACTAACTAACATGTCTTTCAAATTCATTAAACAAGTTACCTGACCGAGATTTTCCATCAAAGAACGACTTACGGGTAAGAGTACATTATCAACAGAAGCTCATAAAAGATGATCCTCCCGAATATGCCAACAGAAGCTTGAAAGCTAAACAAAAGCCCGTAAGAGCTGAACAGAAGCTCGTAAGAGCTGATCCACCAAATCACGCCAAACAGAAAGTAAAACATGAAAGTTCGCAACAAATGCTGAACCTCGGTTTACTTGGGTAAAATGTTGATATCTCCCTCCAATACCATCTGCTTTCCAAACCCCCGTCAAACACCAAATCACGAATGTACTCAAATCTCGCGTTCAATTCAAACTGAATATGCAATTCAATATTATAATTCAAACAATAATTCATTTCCAACAATAGAATATATACATAATACGAATCAACAATTATTACAAATGAAAAATTTTCATCGTACGAACTTACTAGGATTGAATTGTAGTAATTGTAGAAGTTCAGGGACTATTTCGCTATTTTTTCCTTTTCCAGGAGTATCTACGAGATCTTGATCTAAAAGATAAAAATACTCATATATTAGCATATTTTTTATTTCCAATCCATTTTACAATTAATATCCTTTTATTTTGTAATAGCTCAATTTTGGGCCTAGTCGGAGCAGTGGTTTCGAGACCACAAATTTGACGAGAAAAGAAATTATTTTTATTACATTTTTATGGTCTACAATTTTACGAAATGATTTCGTGAAAATTTCGTTCTAAAATTTTGATGTTTGGGCACTTAATTTAGTCAAAAGGACTAAATTGTAAAAGGTGCAAAAGTTGAGTTCTACATGTTAGAGGTGTTCAATTGTCATGAAATTTTAAATTTGAATGGAAATTTATAACTCAAAATGATCGATTATATGTGATTAAGTCTGGTAATGCCTTTTACACTATTCTGGTGACGGATACGGGTAAAGAGTGTTACACTTAGTGGTATCAGAGCTAGGTTTAGTCAATTCTCAAACTAACATAGCATGTGCAAGAGACTAGCTATACAAGCCATATGTGAACTGTGATAGTGTGATATCTCTCGGCTCTAACGAATTTGTTTTGTTAAGACAGAGATGACTTCCAACCGAGCTATTGCCGATAATGCTAAAAATGATATTGAGATGATTGAAATGTGCTTACGATGTGTTGAAATGTGGAAAGGTATGAGTAGAAGTTCATGATATGCATGTGTTAATGTGCGGAATGAGATAACCATAAGTTGGGAAATGTGGAAAAGTGAAATGAAACGAAAGTCTATGTTGTGATAAGCTCATCTATGTATGTTGGTATTCATATGATGTTATGTGCCTAACATGCTTGTTTAAGTGAGTGTTATGAGTAAATTTACTCAAAATTCATGGAATGTATGTTTAAGTACACTTGTTTGAATAAGATAATCGAAAAGTTCATGTAACATGACAAAGTATGAAAATTTGCATAGAGTCAATTATGTGATTATGATGATATTACGTTGATGATGAATGCTAAGTCATATGTGTGTATTTATGAGAGTCAAGTTAGAGGCTTTACGACCTTACCCCCTTACCAGTGTTGCTTTATGATGAAAGTTTGGGAGAATTATGTTGAATAAGTTCATAAGTGGGAAACTAAAGAGTTCAGTGGTGGAATAATTAGTAATGCAAACAGAGTTAAGTCAAAATTTGTGACTCAGAAATTATCGGTTATATGTGATTAAGTCTGGTAATGCCTCGTACCCTATCTCGGTGACGGATATGGGTAAGTGGCGTTATATTTTTTTTAAATTTGCACAATTCCCCCAAACTTTTACCATTTTTTCAATTTAGTCCTTTAACTCGAAATTCATCAAATTAACTAATTTTCTCAAATCAATAATCTATTCAAATATTCTAGGCCCTCAAATAGCTCCTAATAAACCTAAAATTCATTATCAAACTGTAATATTTTAACATTTTCATAATTTAATCCTAAAATCAAAATTTAACAAAATTCACTTTACAAAATCATCATACAACACAATCAAAGCTCCAAATACATGATTTTCATAAAAAAAACATCCAATATTCAACAATGGAAACTTCCAAAATTTTTAACAAAATCAAAAACGAAGGTACGGGCTAGTTGGACCTAGTTGTATTGATCTCAAAACATAAAAAAATACAAGAAACGGGTAAGAAATTCACTCACATGCATAACAATTTGCTTGGCCGATTCTCCTAGCTAGAAAAACCATGAATTTTGGCTATGGTCATGTAAAATGAAGAAGAAACCTATTTCTTTTTACTTAATTTTATTCTAATTTTAACTAAATTACAAGTTTGCCATTATAATTTCATTATTTTGTCATTTTACATCGATTTGTTGTCCTATATTATTTAGGGGTTAATTATCTCTTAAGTCCTTCTTCAATTAATAGTTACACCATTTCATCACCTAATTGCTATAATTAGCAAGTTTTGCACCTTTTTCAATTTTGTCCTTTTTTCTTTAATTAACTAACTAAACATTAATATTTCTTAACCAAATTTGAATACAACTATAATGACTATAAATATTCTAAAAATAATATTTACGAGTCGACACGACAAAATTTGTGGTCACAAAACCACTGTTCTGTTACCACTGAAAATCGGGTTGTTACAGTTTCCTCAAAGCGACCAAGGAAGAAGATAAAAAAGGGAAGAAAATGAAACAGATTGGAGAAGATGTCTCCCGAGGGATCATTTCCCCGCTATATATATATCCCTTCCCACACGGTCTTTAATCGTTTAGAAACCATCCATTGACAATCATTTTCCCTCACTAAGGATTTGGTTAGTTCTAATCCAGCCAAACTAGATTTAGATTTCAACCATGCTCCCTTTCATTTCTAACTTTTCCTGATATTTAGTAGAGGCTGACAGTTTGCATTCTCTTTCAATTTAACCCCTAAATTTTCTAAATTTCAAGTTTAAAGGAAACCAAGTGTGACAGATTGAGATGATTCTTATTATGTTATGTATATAATGATATTCTGATGGATGAATTGACGTTATTGAAATCAATAAAAAAAGGAATCGATCTTATAAATGAATCAAAAAATTTGGTTATCATATTAATTGCTTTGCATATTGGTGCCTACAATTCTTCACTACAGTCCCTACTGCTTTGCACTATGGTCCCTACTGATTTGCACTTTAGTGCCTACTGCTTTGCAGTACAGTGACTACTCCATTGTACTTCGGTGCTTACTGTCTTGCACTTCGGTGCCTATTGTTAAAGCACTTTGGTGCCTATTATTAAAGTACTTTAGTACATACTAGTGTTGTGTAGTTAACTGCGTATCCGTATCTGTTATTATAGTTCATCGGGCTAATGATTTAAGAAAGATATGTAATGTCTAATTCGGTGTAGTGATTGGAAATGAATGTGTTCATATACATTGATTAGGCAAATGATGTATATTGTTTGATAGTTTTGTTGAAATGATATTGAATTGATTTGTACTAGCGAATGGATGGATTATATGATTATATATGAAATACTTACCTTCTGTTCTGATATGTTATGACAGGAAACATAGTTTAACTTTTTGTTTTGAATTGTTTAATTATGAAATAAGGTAAATTTATTGTTTTAACACCTATGAGCTTACTAAGCCTATATAATGTTTACCCAGTTATGTTTTCCTATCTTGTAGGTGACTTTTTGTAGAAGTGAAAATTGGATCAAATCAGAGCTCACATTATCTAGCTTTAGTTTCAGTAGACTTTTGAACCATTTTAGACCCGGTTATGTGGCATGCAAATAAGGTTTAATATGGTTAAGTGTTGAATTTGAAAGTTGATGAAAAGGTCCCTATATAATGCCTGTTTTAAATGTGAATAATATGTATATAGGTTTTGGTATGTCAAACCATATACCTTTTTGGTTAAAGAAATAATATATATACATAGGAAATATTGCTTTGAATGATTTGGTGATATGTATATAGAACTTGTATTGTAAATGTGTTTACTTGTGGGATTCATGGAATTGAATCAAGAATGAAATTTTGTTTTGGATGACTTGGTATGTGAAATGGTAATATAGGTATATGGCATTTGAAAATGGTATGTTTTGGAGCATAACATGAACCGAATGAATGGTACCAATTTAGTTGAATAACTTGAATATTTTGGAAATCCTTGATTTGTGATAGTGTCATTGAGGCATATTGGTTAGTGATTTAGGAGGTTGATATATGTATGTTTTGGCTTGTTTTGAATTGTTTTGAACAGGTTACCAATTGACCAAATTATGTTTGGAGTTGTCATTTAGGGTTGGAAATGAAGCATATAATTAATGACCAACTTTTGTACCACACGGTTTGTCCACATGGCCATCTGTTCACATGATTTTTGATTGTCACATGAGTTGGCCACATGCCCGTGTGAGTACTTTAGTTTTGGTTATTAATTTTCACACGGTTTTAGCCTGTTACACGGCCTACCACACGATTGAGTTACTTTTAATGAAAATTTATGTTTTTAACCTACACAGCCTCTATGAGTTACAGGACTTGGATACACGGCCATATGACCCTAATTTTGAAAATTTGTCATACTTTTTGAAAAGCTTTCGTTATGGTCCTTATTTATACTCGAGTCAACTTAAGAGCTTTCGTAAGCTCGATTGATACTCAGATTTATTTATAAATCATATTATGCATGGGCTATGAAGTATTTTTACTGTTTAATTGAATATTTAAAGTTAGAATTGCATTTGATTCACTCCGTTAACTGTTGTAGCATCCTATAGCTCAAGTCCGAAGACTGGACCGGGTGAGGGGTGTTACAGAAAATGACTTGAAAGTAATATTTCAAAGATTCAGCATGTAGTTTTCCAAATTTGATTAAGGTATTATTTTGTTATATCAAAACATTTGAAAATCAAAGTTAACAACATGGATATAGGGATTCCAATTAGATTCACAACAATGGATGAAATATATAACTAGAATGACCAATGCTTTGGGTAAGAGTTGGTTATGGCAACACTAGACATATTTTCTACAAAAAAGTAAAAGAATATACAAAGAAAGTCACAAAATAGAAGTAGACTAACATGTACAGGCACAAAACTTCTAAGGCACTCAAAAGACTTGGAAGAAACACGTTTCCTTAGAAAAAATGAAAGATCATTCAAAGCAATTTAAATAACTGCTCTTTTCATTCTAATCATTTTGAACACATGGTCTCCTACTATTTCTGATTTCAATAAGCCTTGCATGTAAATTATCCCTTAATAATTACACATATTTGATGTAAAACGCCTAAAATTGTCGCATTTTTGAATTATTTTATGGTCTTTACTAGCCACTTTGAAGCATGCTACAGACCATGCTTGGTTAGGTACTATTGTTAATACCTCATTTTATTGAGTCTCAATATCAACCCAAATAAAGAATCAGGTCCATCAAATACTACGATGGCCTAGCATAAGCCAAACTTAAAGGTCCAAAGCTCCAAGGCCCAAAGAAATTCATCTCTCTGTGTGAACACAATTGTTCACATCTAAGTTGCTAATAGAAGAAGAACTCTGAAAGCTTCAATAATCAATTCTCTTGCTCAAATAAAGAGCACATGAAAATGCAAAATCCTAAAAATAGGATCAGTCAAAGAAGTTATCTACGAACTTTTTCCCTTTCTCTTTGGGCAGAAATCAAGAGCCTATAAAAGTAGAAATAAGTCTACCAAATGAGGTAAGTACTTTGACCCAATTAAAATCAGTTTGTTTAACCATTGATCCACCTCTAACTTAAGCAACGGAGGGTACTTCAAAGTCCAAACTCTGTCCCCTTTCTCACTTTTTTCTCTACCTTTACAAGTAACTTTAACAACTCAATATTATACATTTCACTTCTACTAGAAGTCACATCAACAATAATAAAAAAATTTCAAAATTTTGAGGGGCCAAGTATTTTCCTTATAGCCATCTCTCTTGGTTATACCTATCCTACTAGCCATCCATTTTATTATCATTTTCGTACATTCTTTTATAACAATTGGCACTATATTGTTTGTTTGGTAACAAAGAACTTGAGTGAATAGTAAAAAGATGGTTCAATATGGCATGTACAAACTCTTACAAAATGTATGTAGAATGAAAAATATGAACGAACAAGAGCATTGTGATGGTAAAAAGAAAAGCGGGTGAATAAAAGCATGATTAAGGCTAAAAGCATTGTGAGTGAAAAGAACAAAATTTGAAAAAAGTATGCTCAAAATGAGAGATCAATTAAGGATTTTAAAATTAGCTTTCCACTGTCATAGTGCACAATTACTTACTAAGCTATTTATACTAGCTAATATCAAACCATCTTTTCCACATTGTTAGAGAGAAAAGAAAGGCGAGAGAAAGAGAAACAAGGTAGTGAGCTTAATGATTTTATGCAGGGGAAATTGGAGCAATGCCATGTGCTATATTGTTCATAGTGCTTGAACTATTTTGACATGACATTTTCTTTGAAACCGTACCAACCTTAGCCTCAAAACGTTACAAGTCAAAAAGCCCTATGTGACTTAGTATCGATGTTTTTAAAACCGAAACTTGTGAAACTTAGTAAGAATAAATAAGTTAAATTCTTTCATGTATAGATGCCTTATATCTTTATACCTTATTTTGATGGAATAATGTGAAAATTATTGTTTTAATGGATTACCACTATCTTTATTTACCATTTCACTTTGTGAACTAAAATGATCTGCTCCTAAAGTTTTAAAATTTGCAACGTATCATTTTTAAGTTGTATAGTAGAAGAATTTATTACACTGTACATATCCATTAATTAATTGTCAAATCTATTCATTGTTCAAGGGTCGTCTTTTATGCATGTTTCTTAGGTGTTTGCTTGAGGATAAACAAAGACTTAAATATGGAGGAGTTTGATCTACCATAATCTGATAAGTCAAATTAGACTATCCATTACACTAGAGGAGCTTATTCTCAAGCAATTTAGGTGTCTTTTCTTTACATTTTTTTATTTTTAGCTTTCTTGTTAATAAATTATTTATTAGTTTTATGCCTTTTTGAAACCCAAATTGTCCCTAACGATATGATTGAGAGGTGTAGGAAGTCGATAATGGCTCAAACTTGAAGAAATCATCTTTCAGAGGAGGGTACTGCAACATTCAGACCATGGAAGTCATGATACCCCTGATAGTGCTGAAGTGAAGAAAATTGAGGCAAACTCTAGTGATATCGCGATATCAAGGATGTGTATCGCAATACTAAGACCCCCAAGACTCCCAATTTCAATATTGTCTTGGGTATCGCAATACCATATCTTGGGTATCGCTATACTACTACTCAACGAGGAGAAAATTGACTGTAGAGGTAGCTTTTTTCCAACACCAATCAAAATACAACGTCTAAGGGCATTTTGGTCCAAAATTTTAGGTTGTAATCAGATGTTAAAAACCACTTTTGGCTGAAAACTAAGGAGGTTATTCACTTTTACTTTTCGTTCATCTTTTTAGATTTCTAGTTGTCTTATTGTTTATATTTTTCAGGCTTAGTTTCAAACTTTTTTTGGTTTTTAGTTATGTTAGTTGATAGGTAGTTAGTTTTTACTGTAACCAACAAGTTAATTGTTGTTTGGTACTCAAACATTCTTTGCATTTTTATTTTAATCCATAACATTTAATATAGCTCAACTCTATTTCTTTTTCTTAATAAAAAAAAAGATCTTTGATAGTATTTGTGGCCTATATTGTTGCCAACATCTCTCCTCCAGGCAACCGTCAAGATATCACTAATCTTTCTTAAACCTTACTTTTGTGCTTAATCTAATGTATGGTTTTATTGTTTATTGGATAGTTATTTATATGGAAATAATGTTAGGTAATTAAGTTTATGGTGGTTGGTTGATGGATGTAATGCCCCAAAATTCTTATTTCTTCTTTTGTGAAAATGTGACACAAATGCATATTTGCTTCAGTGGTTAAGTGTTCTGGGTGTGTGTGTGAGGTCCCAAGTTCAAGCCTTAGCTTAGCAAATTTTGGTATTTTTTTTACTTAAGCTTTATACTTGCTCAGTGGGCTTATATTAAGTTATTTGTAAAACCAAATCAAAATGAGTCTACTAGATCGAGTGGTAAGGGAGTTTGTGTATTGTATGGAGGTCCTGTGTTTGAATCCTCACAAGAGTGTGGGTATTATTATTATTTTGCTCTAGTGACTTGTAGAGTCTCAGTTGAGTTTAAAGTTTGAGGAGGTTGAGAAAGTGGGTTAGTGTGAGATAATTAAGGGATTAGTGGGTTAATCTTTTTGTTTTATTTTATTTCTTTTCTTTTTGAAAATTCCCAAATAGTTTACGTTTTTTTGTTCTCTGGCGAAACAAATACTTTTGCTATCTCGTGCTCGAAATTTTGTTGAATCCGTTCAACAATTCTGGTTTTCAATTCTTTCGTGTAATTGTGCATTTTGGTGAGTATAAGGCGTGTTACTTGCGTAGATTGGAGTGGTTGTTCTGTAGCATATAAAAATCGTTTCTACTCATTTGTTTCATTGACTGATTTTAAGTTTTTCCAATAGTGAATCAGGAAGAACGGGGCTCTTCTCTTGAGGAGTCATAGTGGATAACATTTGGTGAGTTGCGGTAAGTGCTAATCGTGCGAATTGAATTGTTTCTGATTTTGTAGTCACGTAATGATTGTGTTTTAAGTCTAATTTCGGGTGTTGTTAAGTCGATGTTAGGCTTTGAAAGGCTCGGGAGTGGTTTCACAGTGAATCGATACCAGGTGGGTACCTAAAACTTCAGAAAACTAGCTTTTCGCAAAAGCCGACAACCTTACTGTTGACGCCACACAACTGTGTGAACGACGAAGGCCAGGCCGTGTGATGCCCAAGGTGTGGCCGTGTGATCCATAAGGGCTATGCCAAATTGGGCATGTGGGCCTACACGGGCGTGTGTTATCTGGGCCAGGCCGTGTAATCCACATGGGCAAGGTCAATCTGGGCGTGTGGGCCACACGGGCATGTGGGGCCATTATACTGAAATTTTTCGTAGGGTCTGACGGGTCGTCCTAATCGACTGTGGACCTCCTGTGGGGTCGGTAAAGGCTTACTAACCCTAAAACTATGTGTTTTTACAGACTATTGTACTGTTCTGAGCATGTCTGTACCATGTGTATCTGCTATCTGTTTTTATAAGCATGTAAGCATGATTTATTTTTAATTCTACATGCATGTATTGTTACTGTGATTGGGGTGGGATGATAAATATATTTTGGAGGAAGTGTTCTGAAAAGCAGATTATGCCTAATATCTGGCAGCACAACTGCAATATATCTGATATGTGTCACATTAGGTACAGCGTGGTGTGTAGGGTTGGGTGCGTGGTTTAAACCCAACATGGTGTGTAGGGTTGGTCAGAGATGGTGTGTAGAGACTGGGGGTAGGATCCTGATTTTTGATTCTTACTGCATATTTGTATTTGTATCTGAAATGGGCTAAAGCCCAAATCTACCTCTAAATCTGTAATGGGCTTAGGCCCAAGACTGTATCTGACTAATATCTATTATTCTACATGTGTGCATGCTTAATTCTGTAGAGTTACACATTGCGTTTACGTAAATTCACCCCTTTTCAGTTTGTCTGTACAGGTAACCCATAGTCTTAAGTGAATCGGAGCTGCGGAGTCCCTCGGTGACCACATGTTCGGGCTGGTTTAAGTTTCAACTAATTTTATACGTTCTGGTTTATTCTGGGTTTGTTTCATGTAATTTGGACTTTATGGACTGTTTTACTTTAAATTCTGTTAGACTGTGATTTTATGATTTAATGATTGCAAAACATGTTTTAACTCGGATTTTATCAAGAGCACGGATTTTCTTAAACCTTGAACAATTTTCTAAACACAACAATTTTTAAAAGCTTTCGCTACAAAATATGTTTTATCGCTAGATAATATAATGAAAGGAAGTTTTGAAATTAATAATAGTGATAAAGGTTAGTCGAACTGGAAAGGGTTTTTAATTTAATGACAACAATTTTTTTCAACTCATTTCATGTGACGCTTTCGGATTCGGCCATAACGTCTAGGCCGGGTTTGAGGTGTTACATTTAGTGGTATCAGAGCAAGTCGTAAAAATTGGCTGTAGATTTTTGGGTTTTAAAATTTGGTTTTTAAAGAATAGGTTTACAAATGGTTGAAAATATTCTAGTTGAAAATGTGGTTCACCGAGTCTCCGGCACTGATCCTGTAAGTATTTCTACACTTAGTTAAATTATTCTGAAATACTATAGTTAGTACCTGTTGAAACTATATTGAGCTAGTTAAAAGACTAAAATTTTCGCAAACAACTTTGAATTTTTGATACTTTATGCATAAAACATCTGTTAATAAAAACTGAAACTGATGCATAAAATTCTTAATGTAGATAAACTCTAAAATTACAATGAGCACACGAGTTGTCCGTGGACGTGGTACTCAAGGCTGTGGTAGAGGCCGTAGGGGGCTCAAGTTGAGTCTTCCTTTCTGGGCAGTATGCCAAATTTAGACACGAGTGAGACACCGGTTTCGCCTGCTACTGAGACTAGGTCTCAGGGTCGCTTGGCTGGGGACGACGCATTGTCCTAAGCCATGCTGAGGATATTGGAGAGGGTCGCTGGGCCTAATTCTAGATCTGGGGACTGATGGTCGATAATTGAGCGACTTCGGTCTAATGGAGCTGAGTTATTTAGGGGTGTCACAGGAGTCACCCCTAATATGGCTGAGTAATGGTTGGAGGCCACAAAGAGGATTATGGATGATCTAGATTATACTCCTGAGCAGAAATTGAAGGGTGCAGTCTCCTTGCTTTGCGACGAGGCATACCAGTGGTGGTTGACAGTTAAGGAGGGCACTCAGCCTGACCAGTTGACTTGGGAGTTCTTTAAGGCTACTTTCCAGAGCAAGTATGTGGGAGCGAGCTATATGGATGCTCACAGGCGTGAGTTTCTGAACCTCGCACAAGGTGATAGTCTGTGGCCGAGTATGAGGCTGAATTTCTAAGGCTGAGCCGCTATGCTCGAGGTATGGTGGCATCGAAGTATGAGAGGTGTGTTCGATTTGAGGACGGGCTGAGAGATAATCTAAGGGTTCTGATTGCTTCACAGAAGGAGCGAGAGTTCGTTGTACTAATGGAGAAAGCTAAGATCACTGAGAATGTTAAGCGCGCGAAGTGCCAGAACAGACACCGTGAGAGAGGTAAGAATAAGAGGGAATTTGAGCCCTCGAGTTCTGTGCAGAGGCCTAAGAAAAAGGCCAGATCTGATGGGCCAGTTAGAGTGGGGGCCCTTGTTTATCTTGTTGCTTCTACTGGGATACTGCCTTGTGGAGATTGTGGTAGGTGCCATCCGAGCGAGTGTTGGAGGAGTGTCCGTTGAACACCGCATTCAGGAGTGTTCGTTGAGGGATGATCAGGTGCAAGCTCTGACATCAGGTCCTACGCAGCCACAGAGGGTAGTTCAGCAGCCACCTAAGGTTCGTGGTCAGGCCATGGGTGGTAACGGTTTGAGTCGTGGACAGAGAGCACTGAATTGAGATGCTGGTCAGACTAAGGCGAGGCAACCTGCTTTGGTTTATGCTGCTCATCGCCGAGAGGACAGAGATGCTCCTGACGTCACCACCAGTACGTTCTTTATTTCTAATGTACCATATATTGCTCTGATAGACATAGGATCTACTCATTCCTATATAGCTTGTTCTGTTTCTAAAAGTTTGGGGTTATCGGTTAAGAGCACTGTGAGGGAGGTCACTGTGCTGAGTCCATTGGGGCAATCTATTCAAGTTACTAAACTATATAGGGATGTACCCTTAGTGGTGCAAGGAACTATTTTTCTAGCAGATCTGATAGAGCTTCCGTTTGGAGAGTTTGATATAATTCTAGGAACGGACTGGTTGGCTAAGCACCGGGTTAGTCTGGATTGTACAACTAAGAGGGTCATTCTAAGAACTGAGGAAGATGAAGAGGTGGTTGTAATCGGAGAGCGTCAGAATTATCTGTCGAATGAGATCTCAGCATTGGTAGTTGAGAAACTGGTCCGAAAAGGGTGCGAGGCGTATTTGGCTTACGTCAGTACTACTGCTTTTGGGAACTCTTCGATTGGGGATATCAGGATTGTGCGGGATTTTTAGGATGTTTTCCCTGAGGAGCTACCGGGATTGCCTCCGAACCGAGAGGTTGAGTTTGGGATCAAACTTCTTCTAGGTACATCTCCAGTGTCCATCGCTCCCTACCGAATGGCATTGAAAAAGCTTACAGAGCTTAAGGTCCAACTGCAAGAGTTGTTGGACCGTGGTTTCATTCGTCCCAATGTGTCTCTGTGGGGAGCACCAGTACTGTTTGTTAAGAAGAAGGATGGGACTATGAGTATGTCCATAGATTATCGGTAGTTGAACAAGTTTACTATTAAGAATAAGTATCCACTTCTGAGGATCGATGACTTATTTGATCAGTTTTGAGGGGCTTCTGTACTCTATAAGATAGATCATCATTCTGGGCATCATCAGCTCAGAGTTAAGGATATGGATATTCATAAGACTGCTTTTAGGACTCATTATGGGCATTACGAGTTCCTAGTTATGCCTTTCGGGTTGATGAATGCACCGGTCGCATTTATGGATCTGATGAACTGAGTGTTTCAGCCCTATCTGGATCAGTTGGTCGTGATTTTCATCGACGACATTCTAGTATACTCTAAGATCGAGGATGAGCATGATGAGCATCTTAGAGTAGTGCTTCAGATTCTATATGAGAAGCAATTTTACACTAAATTCAACAAGTGTGAATTCTGGCTATGTGAAATGACTTTTCTAGGGCACGTAGTTTCTGTTGAGAGGATTCGTGTTAATCCTCGAAAGATTGAAGCTATTCTGGATTGGAAATAGCCTAGGAATGTATCTGAGATCCATAGCTTTCTGGGTTTGGTAGGATACTATTGGCATTTCGTTGAGGGGTTCTCTTTGATTGCTGTGCTGTTGACTAAGCTTCTGTATAAGGGTGTGCCATTTGTCTGGACTGATACACAGAAATTGAGCTTTGAGAAGCTCAAATATATTTTAACTCAGGCTCCTGTTCTGATACAGCCAAAATCTAGAAGCGAGTTTGTAGTATACAGTGATGCGTCGCATGTTGGATTAGGTTGTGTTCTGGTGCAGGATGGTAAGGTTGCGTCTCGTCAACTTAAGACGCATGACCTTGAGTTAGCTGCAATAGTCTTTGCACTGAAAATTTGGAGGCACTATTTATATGGTGAGAGATGTATTATCTACACCGATCACAAAAGCCTCAAGTACCTCTTCACTTAGAAGGAGTTGAATCTTAGACAGCGTCAATGGATTGAGCTGCTTAAGGATTATGATTGCACAGTTGAGTATCATCCTAGTAAGTCTAATGTGGTAGCCGATGCTCTAAGTCGAAGAGCGATGTTTGACTTGAGGGCGATGTTTGCACGCTGTAGTCTCTTCGATGATGGGAGTCCATTGGCCGAGTTGCAAGTTAAGCTGACTTGGATTGAGTAAATTTGAGATAAGCAGGTAGGGGATCAGTCTCTGAGTTTGAGGTTTCAATAGATTGAGAGTGGTACTACCGCCAATTTTGGGTCAAATAGTGATGGTGTGTTGTGTTTTTGAGGATGGATCTGTGTGCCGAACGATTCTGATTTGAGGCAATTTATTCTGAGGGAGGCGCATAGTAGCCTTTATGCTATGCACCCCGACAGTAATAAGATGTATCGCGACCTTTGGGAGTTGTACTAGTGGCCGGGTTTGAAGTGTGAGGTTACTGACTTTGTGGCTCGATGTCTGACGTGCCAACAAGTTAAGGCTGAGCACCAGTCACCTTCAGATTTATTACAACCAGTCAAGATTCCCTTATAGAAGTAGTAACGAGTGACTATGGATTTCGTTAGTGGGTTATCTTTGACACCCACTAAGAAGGACTCTGTTTGGGTCATCGTGGATCGATTGACCAAATCTATTAACTTCATTCTGGTTCGATCTGATTACTCTCAGCAAAAGCTAGCAAAGTTGTACAGTTCTGAGATTGTAAGACTGCATGAGATTCTTGTTTCGATTATTTCTGATAGAGATCTTCGCTTCACATCTCGGTTCCGAAAAAGTTGCATGAGGCTTTGGGTTCAAGGTTAGACTTTAGTACTGTATTCCATCCTCAGACTGATGGTCAATCTGAGAGGGTGATTCAGATATTAGAGGATATGCTTCGGAGTTGTGTGATAGATTTTTGAGGTAGTTGGGAGGATTATCTACCTCTAGCGGAGTTCGCCTACAATAATAGTTTCTAGTCTAGTATCCAGATGGCACCTTACGAGGCCCTGTACTGTAGTAAGTGCCGTACTCTTTTGTGTTGGACTAAGTTGGGTGAACATCGAGTTTTGGGTCCTGAGTTGGTTTCTAAGACTGAGGATAAGGTTCGACTTATTAGGAATCATCTGAAGGCGGCTTTTGATAGACAAATCGTATGCAAATCTGAAGAGGCGTGAAATTGAGTATTCTGTGGGGGAATTTGTGTTTCTTAAGTTCTCTCTGTGGAAGAAAGTTCTGAGGTTCGGTCGGAAGGGCAAGCTGTGCCCTAAGTTTATTGGACCGTACCGAATTGTGAAACGTGTGGGGTCGATCACTTATCAGTTGGAGCTATCTATAGAGTTGGACCGCATCCATGATGTCTTTCATGTCTCAATGTTGAGGCAGTATCGGTCTGGTCCTTCTCATGTGGTTTCTGTTGAGGATATCGAGGTTAGGCCAGACTTGACCTTTGAGGAGGAATCAGTTCAGATCCTAGATCGAGATGTTAAGGTTCTGAAGAGGAAGTCCATTCTGTTAGTGAAAGTGTTATGGTGGAATCATAGCACTGAGAAGGCTATTTAGGAACCTAAGGATTCAATGCGTCAGCAGTATCCTCAATCGTTCTGATCAACTAAATTTCGAGGTCGAAATTTCTTTTAGGGGGTAGAGTTGTAACGCCCTAAAATTTGTATTTCTGGTTTTGTGAAAATGTGACACAAATATGTATCTGCTTCAGTGGTTAAGTGTTCTGGGTGTATGTGTGAGGTCCTAAGTTCAAGCCTTAACTTTAGCAAATTTTGGTATTTTTCTGACTTAAGCCTTATACTTGCTCAGTGGGCTTATATTAAGTTATATGTAAAACCAAATCAGAATCAGCCTGCTGTTTCGAGTGGTAAAGAAGTCTATGTGTTGTGTGGAGGTCCTGTGTTTGAATCCCCACGTGAGCGTGGGTATTATTATTATTCTGCTAAGTTGAGTTGTAGATTCTTGGTTGAGTTGAAAGTCTGAGGAGGTTGAGATAGTGGGTTAGTGTGAGATAATTAAGGGATTAGCTGGTTAATCTTTTTATTTTATTTTATTTCTTTTCTTTTTGAAAATTCCCAAATAGTTTATGTTCTTTTGTTGTCTAGCAAAACAAATACTTTTGCTATCTCGTGTTCGAAATTCTATCAAATTTATTCAACAATTCTGGTTTTCAATTCTTCTGTGTAATGGTGCGTTTTGGTGAGTATAAAGCTTGTTACTCGCGTGGATTGGAGTGGTTGTTCTTTATCATATACAAATTATTTCTACTCATTCGTTTCGTTGACTAATTTTATGTTTTGCCAGTAGTGAATCAGGAAGAATGGGGCTCTCCTCTTGCGAAATCATAGTCGATAACATTCGGTGAGTTGGGGTAAGTGCTAATCGTGCGAATTGAATTGTTGTCAATTTTTTAGTCACATATTGATTGTGTTTTAAGTCTGATTTCAGGTGTTGTTATGTCGATGTTAGGCTTTGAAAGGCTCAGGAGTGGTTTCACAGCAAATCGATACCAGGTGGGTACCCAAAATGTCAGAAAATGAGTTTTCGGCAAAAGTTGAAAACCTTACTGTCGATGCCACACGGCCGTGTGAACGACGAAGGCCAGGCTGTGTGATGGCCAGGGTGTGGCCATGTGATCCACACGGGCAACGCCAAATTGGGCGTATGGGCCACACGGGCGGGTATTATCTGGGCCGGGCCGTGTGATCCACACGGGCAAAGTCAATCTGGGCGTGTAGGCTCACACTGGCAGGCCCCACGGGCATGTGGGGCCATTATACTAAAATTTTTTGTAAGGTCACATAGGTCGTCCTAATCGACTGTGGATCTATCGTGGGGTTACCACATGTTTGCATGCTTAATTCTGTAGGATTGCACACTGAATTTACGTAAACTCATCTATTTTCTATTTGTCTGTACAGGTAACCCACAGTCTTAGGCGGATCGGAACTGCAGAGTCCCTCGGTGACCACATGTTTGGGCTGGTTTAAGTTTTAACTAATTTTATATGTTCTGGTTTATTCTGGGTTTGTTTCATGTAATTTGGATTTTATGGACTGTTTTACTTTAAAATGGGTTAGACTACGATTTTATGATTTAATGACTGCAAAACACATTTTAACTCGGATTTTATCAAGAGAATGGATTTTCTTAAACCTTGAACGGTTTTCTAAACACAACAACTTTTAAAAGCTTCCGCTACAAAATACGTTTTGTTGCTAGATAATATAATGAAAGGAAGTTTTGAAATTAATAATAGTGATAAAGGTTAGTCGAACTGCAAAGGGTTTTTACTTTAATGACAACAAGTTTTTTTCAACTCATTCAATATGACGCTTCCAGATTCAGCCATAACATCTAGGCCGGGTTTGGGGTGTTACAATGGAAATGTTATTTAGTTAGTTTTTGGTATAGGGACTAAATTGTAAAAAATTGACTAAATTGAATAACTTTCAAAATTTAGAATTGACGTCTCTAAGGGAACATATAGATAGGTGAGACCGAGAGGAGATCTTATTCAACATCAATTCGTTTAGCCCGAGTTTGTTTGGTGAGGTTGAGAGATAAACCAGATTAAATAATCTAATTAGGTACAATAATGACCGAAAGGTAAAATTGAGCCAATTAAAGTTTAAACCTTTTGGATCCATAATCCAAGGACTAATCAACAACACGAAAGTCATTTGACTACTTGTGTTTCTTGAATTGTTAATTGTGCAATTTTGCTTGTTTTACAATTTGGTCATCATTAGTGTTAAGTAGTTATTTAGCTTAATTAACCCTGATCATGAATTACCATGATATATAACTTAATGAGTAGTTAGCTAGACTTCTTTCTTGTATGCCTGTCAATTAGGAATCACTTTGTCCTCGAACTCCCTTGGGTTCGATCCTTGGAATACTCGAGTGTTTCATTGTAACACTAAAAATATTACAACTCGACCTGTCAAACTTTGTAGTATACTGCCCTATTACTGATTGTTTTTGTGTTGATTCTAAGCCCTACTCACGCACACCGAGGTATGGTATGTTAATGCCCTTTTGAGACCCAAATTGTCCAAATGGTTCCATGAGGGACCAAACAATATAATTGAATGGTGTAGGAAGTCAATAATGACTCGAACTTGAAGAAATCATCTTTAGAGGGGGTATCACGACACTCAGGCCATGGAAGTCCCTGACAGTGTTGAAGTGAAGACAATTGAGGTCAACTCCAGTGATATTGTGATACCAAGGATGGATATCGTGACACCAAGACTCCTGACTCCCAATTTCAATATTGTCTTAGGTATTGCAATACCAAAGCCTGACGAGGAGAAAAAAGCTGCAAGGCAATTTTGTGTCCAAACAAGCTTTAAGTCTTTGTTTTCATTTAAGGGCATAATGGTCAAAGTTAGGTTAAATATTAGTAGACTATAAACAATTTTGTAAGCTTTGGAAGACAAATTTGTTTTGCTGAACATCCTTCCTTAGTTTCATAGTTTTAGGTTAGGTTTCTTTTCTTTTTCTTTTATTTTAATTTTTAGGTTAGGTTTAGAATAGATTTTATTTTTGTTGTTTTCTATTTCTGCTTTTATTGTTGAAGACTATGCAAAAGAAAGATGACCACTCTTGGGATTCATTATTTTTCCATCAATTGAATGAGCATTTTATTAAACATTTTACCTTTATTTTATGCTTATCATATGTTTGATAAAAGGCTGGTTTGAAATTCAAGTTTGGTTATGTACAAAATTGTTTGATGGTTGGTTGATTAGTTATTTGTTAGTTTAAGTTAAATTTTATTTTTGATTAATTGATTATTCGATTATATCGAAATTCTTAATACGCTAAAGTTGACGCCTCAAGTGGAATATCTAGATAAAAGAGACCGAAAGCAGAGTTCATAGATAGATAGTTCAATATAATTGTGTCAAATAGTGATATCGAGGGGAGATCTATATGCCTAGGTGAGACCAAAAGGAGAACCTAGGTGGTATCTTTTAGTTTAGGATGAGACCGAGAGGACATTTGTAGCTAAGAGTGACAAACAATGTAAGCGATATATGTTTATTGGCTTAGTTAGCGAGTAACGAATCAATCAACCATCATTTTACTATTTTAATTTTCGAAAACAATGGGGAAGATAATTAGATTAATTTGTTTAATTGATAATTTAAATTTAGTTTACAAATAATTTATTTTGCAATTTGCACTAATAATTTCTAACTCCATTAGATTAGTAATTGTTTAACTTGTAATTAACTTGATAAACACATTTATCAATTTGGCAATCCCTTAGGTTCGATCCTTGGAATATTTGAAGTGTTCCATTGTAACAGTTATAAATATTACAACTAACCTATCATACTTGCATTAAAGCTGCTACATATTTAAGTATAATAGTTTTGATTCATAGCCCCGGTGCACGCATGTCGGGGCATGGTCAGCATAATGAAAAATTTAGCCCTCAATGTTTACATCTTTATTTAATTTGGTCTTTATGTTTTATAACTAAATTTGTAACACCCCAAACCCGGCCTAGAAGTTATGATCGGATCTGGCATGTCACATGAAAGGGTTGTTTAAAATCTGTGCGTTTGTTAAAAATTTCAAGTTTAAATATTTATTCACTGGTAATCCTTGATTTAACATTTTGGAAAACGATTATTAAGGGTTTAGGAAATTCCCATATTGAACATTTAATAATAATAGGCAGTAATCAAATTAAAAGCTAAACCAAATAAAATACCAAATTTAAAGTAATAGTGGCCTTATTACAAAATAAAATCCCGAATTAAAATAAGTTCAAATTAAAACGAAGTTTACGAAAGTAATCGTAATGTATGGCCATCTCGAGTCCACCTCAGCTCCATATCTGCGGTCTAAGGATTACCTGCAAAATTTAACGGAGGGGGTGAGTCACCGAGACTCAGTGTGTAAATCCCTGTCCAGTTGAGCTTTGAGCTCTCACACCAATCATATATTAAGCATGTATGTAATGCAACCCAATCAACCTAGTATCCATCCTCCATATCTTCGGAATCTACCCAATATATGTGGCACCAAGCCACTGGTGGTACCTAACCACTAGTGGTTCCAAACCACTGGTGACAGAAGTCACAAATAATCATATGTGGGGCCAACACACTTGTGGTACCCAACCACTGGTGACAATCCCTTAATGAATATATGTGGGGCCAACCCACTGTAGTACCAAACCACTGGGACGAGTCACAGAAATAATATATGTGGTACCAAACCACTGGTGACAAATGTCACAAAATATAATATGTGGGGCCAACCCACTTGTGGTACCTAACCACTGGTGACAATCCCTTAATGAATATATATGGGGCCAACCCACTGTGGTACCAAACCACTGGGACGAGTCACAGAAATAATATATGTGGTACCAAACCACTGGTGGTTCCAAACCACTGAGACTTAGGCACAAAATATCATATGTGGGGCCAAACCACTTGTGGTACCTAACCACTGGTGACAGTCTAAAAGAGGTCATGTTTCCTCCCTCTTCTCATCATACCCCAACCCATGCAACATGTCATGACATAATAATTCGTGTATGCAGTATGACATGTAAGTATAACATGAATTACCATCACAATCAGATAGACATAATACAACATAATCAAGTTAATCAACCTCTAAGGGTATAACCGTAATTTTACCTAACAAGGGTATTTTCGTAATTTACCTATCAAGGGTATTTCAGTAATTTCACACCTGCAATGGCCTTTCTGAAGGCCTAATGTCGCCCCGGGCGACTCAACTACCATTTCTGGTCGTATCAGACTATTGGGCCTAAAACCCGATTTCGGCCCATTCGGGCCCACACGCTCGTGTAGCCCACCTAACACAAATCTAGCCACGTATATGAGATTCACCTAGTCTAGTTCAATATATACTAAACAATCATACAATTTACTCATATGGGCCCATGGGCCCATTGGGCCCACTTCAGCCCATCGCGGCCCAAGCAGCTTCAACCCACAAGATTACTAATGGTGGCCTCAACTATTGCATCGAAGCCCCACAGGTGCGCTCGCACGCTCGTGTGGCCACTATTGCTGTGACCGGCACTTCGGCATTTGCCGCTCTGCAACTAGAGTAGAGAAGTACACACCTGATAGGAATCTAGTGCTAATCCGCGCTCCGACCACTCCTGTGCCCAAACGCCCTCCAAGGTGTATTCATCCCCCTCCTAGAATGCTATATATATATAGCTAGCCTCTCACCTTCCTTCTTTGTATCTTTCCGATGTGGGATCCCTTCGTTAGTAGAGTTTAAATCCAACTCAAACTCTTGCCGTCCAATTTGCAAAATAAATACTCCCTTGCCTTTCATGATATTCGAACCTAGGCTCCCTTCAATAGTTCAACACGCCACTTGTCGCTAAGTCACAAGCTCCTCTTGTGTATTAAACCATGCGCAACTAAATATAAATCTATAGCCAAATTCTAAGGTCCATGTAAAAAGAAAACCAAAATGCAAGAGCCAAGACTTGAACCTTGGACCTCCTTCCTTCCTTCCTTGTGGCGTCATCCCCTTGCCTCTTATGTGGCGTCACTTTGCCACTACAGCACACACTCCTTTTATGTCATTTTCCTCCATATTTTATTCTTAAGGCATACCTACTAACTCTCAGGGTTTTTCTCGCCTAAAACCAAAATTTCCCTAAAACCAAAGTTTGATCCCGGGACTTCATAGAAGCCCTCTAACCTTCCAAAATCACTCACTTAGTAAGTCCAACTTGCACTAAATCCTATCTCTTATTCTCCAAAAATTTTAAACGCTACTACGCTCAAGGCCCATTGGGCCCAATCCTACTAGGCCCAATTTCGGGATGTTACAAAATTTGGTCATTGACCTTTCAAAAAGAGTTAAATTATTTTTTATGAAAATATTAACTAAAACATTAATTTTTTAACGATGCTGTCGTGGTAACCCAAGTGGCAGTCCATGTGAATTTCATGTGACATGATACTATTTGTCTTATATGCCATGTCAATAAATAATTTAAATTTTTTTTTAAATTAGCATGAAGTAGACGTGAATTATTATGTTAGCTACCATGTTTAAAAAAATTAACATCTTAGTCAATATTTCTATTAAACAAATAATTCGACTTTATTTTTAAAAAATTGATTCTTTTTAAAAGGTTGAGGGTCAAATTTAGCTCAAAAAGAATAAGAACCAAATTGATTAAAAAGTGTAAATGTTAAGTGCTAAAATTATCATTATACCAATAATATATCTACTTCTTGCATTACTAGATTTCTTTTGCTTTCTAAATCATGTATGTGACCCTATTTAAATTGTGGGCCATTACTTTGGAATAAACTTATTTAAGGGTCAAGCTATTCATCCAAGCCTAATGACAAGTCTGAAAGTTTTGAGAATTTGAACAAAAATGTTAAGCCCAAAAAATGGATTTAAGTTTATAATATGATATTTTTTTCTTTCTTGCTATTTATTTCATATTAAATTAAATATACTATATTATAATGTAAATATTAAAATTTGTTAAGTTATTTATGTTTAGAAATCTAATGAAAGGAAAATGGATAAATTTCAAAACTATACATGAATTTTGATTTAATGTGCAATTATATACATAAACTTTAGTTTGGTGTAATTTTATACGTAAAACTCTAATTCCGGTTCAAATGTATACTTGAAACTTTAATTTTAATTTAATCTTAAACATTTAAAAAACAAATACATCAATTTATTTTTATATTAGATAAATATAATTATTTATGTATACAATATATAAATATAAAATGATATGATATCAATCATTATCTTAACAATTTACAAAAATTAAAATAATAGGACCGAGAAAATCACGGGTAAATTAAGAACTAAAACAATCTTGCTAAAAAGAAACTCTTAAGTTGTTTCCTTTTCTATATCTTTGTACCTTTTTAGCCTATCTTGAAGGATATAAAGACAAATTTCGGCATTCCCAGAGACCAAGCTATTTTTAGGTTGGAAAATTAAACATTGCTGAATACATTAGACATTTTAGATGTTTCTTAATACTCCCTTTTACAATTCATTGTCAAAGTTTTTAAGGTTTGAATATACAATTTTTTCATTCTACCACTACATCCAATATTTGGTTTGTCTAATGATCTCCGTGCAAGTATTCCTCATGCATAATCATCAATTGTTCTGCTACCTGTCAAAGTAATGAGTTCATATTAGAACCGGAATTACATCCCAAAAGATTTCATAAATTAAAAAAAAAAAAAAAAAAAAAAACCCTTAAATTTTGGTAGAGTTGGAGAACCCATTATATATATATTCCCACACCAAGTGATTAAAAAAGTTAGACTAGCCAAAAAAAATGTTGGTCCGACTATTCAATCATAAAGCTTGAATGGACAAACCAACAAATCGATTGAAAACCGAAAATCCAATAAAACAAAAACAATATTCTTGTGTACCTCCTCGATGCTACCATCCTCAATCTCTGTATTTAGAGATAGTAGCATGCTTTCATGAAGCAAATTTTCTAAATCTTCTACCCGATGTGCTGCAAAATCAATGTATATAACAAGTCAATATTCATACTCCTACATAAAACCTAAGAAGTCTACGGGAAACACGAGCCACGTTGATAAATAAAAGGAAAGAACCTTTGGATTGAATGAACCAAGAGAAGACATCAGCGGCAAGCTGTTGGGATTTCTGAAAGGAATCAAGGCCGCCCCATTGGTTTTGGACGGCCATTTGAAGACCATGCCATCGAGAAAGAAGCACTGTAATTCCTTCAAGGAAACGATCACGGGAGGCTGCTGATGAGTCGGGCTTTTTATGAGTTGAGGGCAAACTTGAATGGTTGTTTATCCCATTCAAGGATTCCATCTTCTCTTATTCTTTCCAATATGTCCCAAAACACTGAAATTAATTAACATTTTGTTAGGGTGTTTTATATATGTTGTTCCTATTTTTGTTGATAATATGAGTGTATGATTGAAAGAGGTCCTAAATGTTGGGATCAAAGGGTCGGTTGAGAACACTCAACCTGTTTCACCTACATAAATTTCTTTTGACAATATTTATAAAAATAGTTTGTTATTTCTAGTTTGACTTTTTGTTTTTTTTTTCTAAGTCATAGTAAAGTAGACGAAAATATTTTATATTAAAAGATATATTTATAAATTTATTTCAATATGGTTTATTATCTCAATAAATGATAACAATATAGACGACAGTGTTAGACTAAGGCGTAAAACCAAAAACATTGAACAAATGAAATTAGTAATGATTTAGGTGATTTAGTAATTGGATTTAAGTTTAATTGCTTATATTTATATATGGGTGTTAGGTTTGAGTAACCATTTTAATTGGTGAGTTTTACTGAATTAAGTATAATTGGAGTATCCTAATTACACATTTTAATTTTTATAGAGAGTGAGAATTGAAGTAATTACATTCAAATGCAATTTGAAAATTTTATTTCTTACATGTTTAAGTTATAAATTTTTATATTATAAGCATGAACCAAAGATTTATTATATTATAAATTCTAAAAATTATATTATAAAAATAATTTATGTGTATTTTATAAACTTATAACCAAAAATTATATTTTAATTCTTAATTTTTTAAAGCTATGACCAAAAAGTTTATTATAAAAAATAATTTGCATGTTATAAAAATTTTATAATATATTTATTTATAAAAGGTTATGTCCAAGAAATATGATCATAACTTTTTTATGTATCCATGCTATATATTATAAAAACAATATGTTTATTTGAAAAAAAAAAGTTATAATTTTTTTATCATAACATATTTGTAAGAAAATATCTTTCTAAAGTTATGACAAAAAATTATATTATTTATAAAAAAATATTATTTAAGTTATCACACATTTTATAAAAACATTTTTTATAAAAGTTATAAATTATAAATTTTATATTATTTTTAATTAATTTGCATATTATAAAAAAGGTTATAACCTAATATAATTCTTTCTCCAAATCAAGTCTATATACATACTATTTGCATCGTAAACCCAAATATTATATGGTAGATGTTAATTATGCATATACAAAATATTTTCTTGCACCATATTGTGGGATATGGTATCATTTGAGAAAATGGAGCTAAACAAAAGCACTAAAAACGACTCTTGAACTCTTTAATTTGAGACACTCAATGTTTCAAAATATGGTTGAGAAGACATATTTTTTTTTTTGTTCTAAAACAATATTTCTCAAATTAACAACATCACCTTAGTACAACATAAACAAATAACAAGGTTGGGTCGTACTAACATGTTGCATAGTTCATAGTTTCATTAATAAGTGGATTTAGGATAATCCATACTTCGAAGAGTACATGAAAGAAAGAGGATCTTGATAATCTTAATGATACAAATTCGGATGATGATGATGATGATGAACTCATTCAAGGACTAAGATTTGACAAAAAGGAGCTTATGTTAAATATTATAAAGGGAATGATAAGTGCTAAAAGTAACATGTTTTAATCTCATTCTTAATGCGTTTTTGGGTGATTATTCAATGTTAATGGTAATTTTATGTTTTTAATCCTTTAAATTCATGTTTTTATACTTACGAGAGCATTTGGGAGCAAAAGGAGTGAAAAACAAGTGAAAACCAAAAATTTGGAGTAAGGTACAAGAGCCACACAGGCTGACCCTGTAACATCCCGTTTTTCAATGGTATCGGGAACAGTAGTTTTGGGACCACAATTCTAGCTAGTAAGTCATTGTTTTATTCATCAATTAATATTTATAGGAAATCTATAATGTTGTATTAGAGTTTGATCAAGAAATTTTAACATTTAGTTAGGTAATTAAGTAAAAATGACTTAAGCATAAAAGTTGTGAAAGTTGGTGGTTATTCGTTGAGTTAAAGCATTAAATGGTTAAAGTAATTTGAATTTTATATCTTTAAATGGTAATTATTCTTTGAAGACTTATGATGGAAGGTTGTGGGCTTAAATTGATTAAAATAGGTGTTAATTATAAGGGCAAATAGGTAACTATAAAACATTAACAAATAAAGAAAAGGAAGAAATTATCATCATCTTTGTTAGTTGTTGCTGAAAATAAAAGAAGGAAACAACCATATTTTTAGCTTGAAAGTTTTGGTCACATAGAAGGTTGTATGGAAGTGAAATTTTGTGTTTTTGAGATCGTTGCAATTAGGTCCAAATAACCCGGGTATTAATTTATTAAATTATTAGATGTTTTGACTTGTGTCATTGTTAAATTCTTGAGATTTTTTAAGCTTTATAATGGTTTTGTGAGCTTGATTTTTGGAAAAAGTTAATTTGTTAAGTAGTTTTTGGTGATGTTGATTATTAGGGGTTTAAATGTTAAATTAGTAAAAGTTCATGGATTTATGATAAAATTTAGAATTTATTGGCTGTTATTGAGATTTAGAAATTCGGTTAATTGGGATTTTAGCTTAATTATGTTAATTGATTTAAATTTTGAAGTCTGGGTTAAATTGAATAAAGTTAAATTGTTAAGAGCAAATGTGTGAAATTTCAATAAAGGTTGAATGGTTTGAATATAAGTATTGTGTGGTATTTGAATTAGTTAATTGAATTAATTTATTACATTTAGATCAAGAAACAAGTGGATAGGTTATAAATCGTGGAAAAGAGAAGGTTGTGGAGTAATCATCTTCGGCTCTCAGTAGCTATGGTAATTTGGTAAGTTTTTACGATTATTTTAGTATAATTTGTCAATAAATATTATTGTTATTGGTGTGTTATATATACTTTAGAAAATTGTTGAATCAAAATGAATTATGTAATTTATATTGAACTTCCGAAATAATTTCGATGGATCGAGTAAAAGTTCTTACATGAGATTTTTGTCTGAGTTTTTTATCTGGATTGAGTTGCTGCAACACCCCTAACCCGTAACCATCGCTGGTATAGAGTTAAAGGTGTTACCGGACAGATCAGAAACTTTTACAGACATCTCATATCATAACTAGGTCAATCATATCAAAGTGTCCCTTAAGTAGGCCCACGAGACCTCAAACATGCTTTAGAATAGGGCCAGGACTAAGCCAAACACATACAAAAATTCTCAAAAATTTAAAACTTTTTCAAAGTTACAGAGGTCACACGCCCATGTAGGCAGGCCGTGTGCCTCCCATGACCTTCAGTCACGCCCATGTGTGCAAGCCGTGCCAAAACAGGGCATACATACTGACTTGTCCACACGGCCACTAGACACGCCCGTGTGCCACGGCCGTGTGAAATTAAGCTAACTACTGACTTGGTCACACGGCCACCAGGCACGCCCGTGTGCCACGGCCGTGTAACTTGCCCAGGCACACTTTAAAGTGGCCCTTGTGCCACACGGCAGAGACACGTCCGTGTCCCTTGGCCGTGTATGCAAAATAGGCCATTTGCAAGGACAAAATGCCACCCACACTTGGGTCATACCTACAAGCACATACAAGCCTATTTTCACACACAATTTGGCAACCAAATACATGTCAAATGATCAACATATCATCCCATCCAATCTCATTTCTAATCATGTCAACTTATATACCAATTTGCACAACCAATTCACATGTATATCCATGCATGATTCATCCACAATTTCACTTAATCACTTTGGCATCAATCCATCACTAAGCTTACCATTCATAAGATCATTTCATTACCATCAAACCATACTAAAACATGGATCATATACCATAATCACTCATGCATATTACTAACATTTATCTAGCCACATCTCCTGACTATTTCCACATCTCAAACATATTTCCCAAAACAAACTAGCCTATACATGCCATATTTAGCTATATACACAATTTCAAAGTGCCAAAATATAATTGAGTAGTGTGATGATAATCCTCGATGATTCCCGAGCCTTCAGTAGCTTTGACGATCTATAAAACAAAACAAAAACACACAAAGTAAGCTTTCAAAAGCTTAGTAAGCCATATACAAATAAACTTATCACAAAATCATTCATAAACATAGCAATTTAGATTCATTTATATATCTTCATTTCAAAATACATGGATATCTCTTTAGCTCAATTGGTTTGCCATTGCTTACCAATTCATCATATCTCAAACATCTCATTTGCTCATATCTCAAACATACATATTTCTCATATGTTCCTTTGCATCAATGCACATACTTACTTACCTTTCATGCTTATACAAAACATACATATCAACGTACCTGAAAGGGATGTACAAATCACATAGTCATTCATTTCTCGGACTTGCCCGTTGAACCGTTCGGCACTAAATATGTAACAGACCAATTTTGACCTTGACCGGAACGGTGGTTTCGGGACCACGAATCCGAGCCTAAGAGATATTATAATATTATGTTTTGTGTTTGTTATGTGTGTGTTTTAGTAAGTGTGAAAATTTCGTGGAAAATTTTAGCTATCTGAGTGTTTAAATTGCTAAAAAGGTCTAAATTGCAAGAAGGACAAACTAGTGGGCTCTAATAAAAAGGGAGCTAAGTGAATTGTCCATAAAATATAAGGATTTGCATGTCAATTTCCCACCTTTAAACAAGATGGACGGCAAGCATGCATATATGCTCTCTTTTTTATTTTTTTGTATGACATTTAGGCAATATTATATTAAAGCATGCTAGGATTATATACTTTTTAATTATATATTTTGATTTTTAGTAAAATTTAAAAGAAAAAGCATGCTATAATTTATGTGGAAAGAAATAAATAAAACAAAAGAATAATTCTCTCACCCTTCATCCTTTCTGCCGAATTCTACCTTGAAGAGAAGAGAAGAATTTCATCTTCCCCATTCGGCCTTGCAAGCACTAGATTAGGTAAGAATCAAACTTGATAGGGCTTAAGTTCTTGATCATTTTCTTCTCTTTTGAAACAAGCAAAAGAAATTTGCTAATGTGGGTATGATGAGATTCGCCATGGATGTTAATTTTGTAGTTTGTTGTGTTAATAAGTTAGATAATATGAGAAGAAATGGCATGAACTTGTAAGAAGATTATGTTGATTTTACCATCATAGTTGGCCGAATAATAAGATAGATATTCATGAAAACATCTTTCTTGTGTTTTGATTTTTCGGCTATGGGTGTAAATCTATAGTTATTGTGCAAGTGAAAATCTAGATACATGAGAAGATGTGGCATAAATTCGCAAGGAAATTAATTTAGTTTACACAAGGGAATGTTTTCATCCTTGGCCGAATGTGAGGAATTTATTCATGAATCCTATTCTCTAGTTTTGGTGTTCGATCAATTACCTATAGTATAATTGACCATGGATGAGAAATTATAAATTGTTGTATGAAAATAAATTTAGGCAAATTAAGAAGAAGTAGCTTGAGTATGTTAAGGAGATTGTTTTGATTTGGGCATGAAGATGCCCTTGTTTACGCTTGAATGAGAGACAACCATTCTTGAATTCTTTCCACTTGTTTTAATGTTCGGTTATACACTTGTTTTGTAATTGGACATGGATGAATGATTATAATTAGGTATAGTTATTGGGTAAATTAAGTAATGAAAAGATTTTAGCAAGCTAATATTTGGTGGGAATATGGAAACAAGTTGTGAGTAGTTAGCTTGGTACTTGGCTTTATGTTTAAGAAGATGTATGAGTGCATTAACTTGGCATATTCGGTCATAAGAGGGAATAAAGAAAAACCTGGCCATGTTATTCGGTTATGTGTATATATATAGGTAATGTATGGCCATAGATAAGAAGGTAAGATATAAATTAAAATAAAGCATCAATGGGGTTATTGCCCAAGTGTTCCCAAATATTATTGAATCCATTTGAACAAAGTAGTGCATGGATGCCGAATGCAAATGTTTAAGTCTTGAAATTTTATATTATATGATTTTGCATTCGAATTGAATGGAAGTGTGGTTTAATTGGTTTAAGTTGAACCAAATTAGATCAAGATCAAAAGGAGAAGAAATTGGAGCGAGGAAAAGCTATACTAAACGAATAGTTAGAGATATCGATCTATCGGCCTCCAAGGTAAGTCCTTAAGTACTTATATATTAAAGAGTTAATTATGAACATGTTAAAGGATGAAATTAAATAATGTTGACTATAAAACTTTGTGTTAGCTTGAATGTAAAGGTGCTAAATTGGGTTAAATATATTTTGTTAATGTGATTTGAACAAGTATATGTTTTCGATATGATATGTGAATGTAATATGATGTATATGATTTGGTTGTGATGTTAGCATTTACAAATATGTATTGAAGGTTTAATTATGTAGTAATTCGGGCTTCGAGCCTAGCAGGCTTTGTGTCGGTGAAATAATTCGGGCTTTTAGCCTAGCAGGCCACGTGTCGGTGAAACAATTCGGGCTTATTGCCTAGCGAGCTTAATGCCTGGTGATATACTTGGACCTTAAGTCCAAAGAGCCTAGTGCTTGCGGTGAATGTATTTGAGCTCTAAGTGCATGAAAAATCAAGTTATGAACATATCAAGAAATTTCGGTTTAGTAGCATGATTCGTATAAATTCAACAGAGAGGTACGCATTTTATAATTGTGTTACTCAGTAAAATGACAAACAAGTATTCGAGTAAGTGAAAAGTTTTATACATTAATTTATTAGAGATGAATGAATATGTATATGCAAATCATATCATGTGATAGTAAATATTTGGAAGCATGAATGTATTTAGTTGATTGGATAAGCATATGATATGTACATAAGTCTGTGGTATACTTGATGATTGATGTATGTGAATAAGAAAGGTAAAGCTTAGTATTAAGTGCATCAATGATATTAAGTTGTTTCGGCTTTATAAATAAAAGAGGTTATGTATTATTTATGTTCGGATTAGTGATAGAGGATATTAATTCGAATGGTTGTATGTATTTTACTTAAATAAGTATATGTTTAATTAGGACTTACTAAGCTAGCAAGCTTATCGTGTGGAATGATTCCTTTGTTTTATAGATTTTGGTTACGTAGCGGGCTCGTGAAGGATCGTCAAGAAGTTCATCACACTATCGCCTTCCTTTGGTATTTTAAATTTTGGTTACGAATTAGAAGGCATGTATAGGCTAGATGAAGTCTTAGAAATATGCGATATTTAACCTTGTAAGTGTTTATGATAGCCATGCGAGAATGGCTACAATTTTTCTTAGTAAATATGATGTTGTGTTACAATATGTATGTTGGTACATGACGGCAATGTTCATAAAATTTAGCAGAACAGCTTGTAGTGGCAGCATTGATGTAAATTAGAAAAATCACTAAAAATTGGGTACATTGAATTTGAAAGTGAATGAGATATGAGATTAAACCTTATTGTGTCTATTTTTATATGAAAGAAACAGAGTAGGCAAACGATTTATATATTATGAGATAATTGAGTTCTAGTGAAACCTGCTCTGAATGCATTCGTGAGTCACTGTTCAGTTTTGGAAAAATTGCTATAAATTGTATAAAAATAATCAAGAAGCATGGTTTATATGTGTAGAATCCTAAATGAGTCTATTTTTCATTGGTTTAAATAAGAACACCATTGGAAAATTGTGCAATCTGATAACTGCAGTTTTATAGGGACAGGTCAGAACTGTCCAGCAGTGTAATAAGGGTAACTTTGAAGAATAAACTGTACAAATTGGCCACATGAAAAATTCTAGAAAAATTATGGTGAATAGATATATGAGTCTACTTTCAAGGAAAATTTACGGATCTGAATTTCGAATTTTGTAACTCGAGTTATAGCCAAATTAGTCGGCGCAACGCAGTTTGACAGCTTTAAGATTTTCATGTTTTGAATTTGTAGTCAAGTCTAGTAATGCCTCTTACTTAATTCCGGTGATGGTCTCGAGTAAGGGGTGTTACATTTGATTGGTATCAGAGCTTACGGTTTAGTCGATTCTAGGACTACCGTAGCGCGTGCGAGTCTAGCTATACATGCCTTATTATATGTTGATAGTGTGGTGACTTCCGACGGCTGAACTTTGTTTTATATAGAAAATGGATAACGATCCCGAAAGAGCCAGAGTGATGATGTAGAGAGCGTGGCACTGACCGTACTCCACGGATCAGCGCCCGATAGACTCTCGACCTGTTTCGGTAGCCACGAAGGAGAGACTAAACAAGCCTTTTATCGGATGATGAATGAGTGGTTTACCCAATTTGTTCAAAATAATCCATTTGTACCACAACCTCCACTCCCGAATAATCCAACTCCGATTCCTTCACTCCCCAATGATAGATCCGATGAGATCTAGTAGGCCCCCAATTGATAAAATCCGAAAAATTCGGGCCAAGATTTTAAAGCTAATGATGATGATGATGATCTTGAGAGAGCCGAAATGTGTTTGGATAACACTATTCGGGTACTTGATGAGCCGTCTTGTACTCCGGATGAATGCTTGAAGTGTGCTATATCTTTCTTTGCGAGAGATTTTGATATCACTGTGGAATACACTAGTATCGGTGGTTCCGAAAGAAAAAGTGACATGGGACTTCTTCCGGAATGAATTTCGTAAGAAGTACATCAGTCAAAGATTTATTGATCAAAAACGAAAGGAGTTCTGGGAGTCAAACAGGGACGAATGATCAGAATTGAATATGAAAGAAAATTTGTCGGGCTCGCAGATATGCCGAGAGAGTGTTGTTACCAGGCGATTATGTGTAAAAGATTTGAAGATGGTTTGAATGAAGATATAAGGATGTTTGTTGGCATTCTTGAAATTCAAGAGTTTGTGACCTTAGTTGAGAGAGCTTGCAAAGTCGAAGAGCTCGGGAAGGAGAAAAGAAAGGTGAGATGAAGCTAGAGACTTTCGTAAAAGATCTTCGGGTAAAGTCTTTCATACCACGAACAAGAAGCCCAGAGATGACTACAGTCGACAGAAAGCTGCTACAGATCAGCCTAGACAAGATCGACCTCCTATGAGCTCCCGAGCTACCTCGATAGCTTGATGTTGGTAATGTTCCACAAAATAGAGTCGAATGCAAATCATTGTGGGAAATGGCACTCCGGGAGTTGTAGATTCCGTGATCGGTCTTGCTATAAATGTGGGTCGTCAGATCATTTTATCAGAGAGTGTCCGAAGTTAACTGAGCAGAATGCAATCCAGAACACTACACCGAGCAAAGTGCCAATGCGAGGTAGACCACCCAGACATTCGGGCAATGTAGGTGGTAGTCAGAAAGGAACAAAGAACACTACAGATCGATTCGAGGCTAGAGCTCCAGCTAGAGCTTATCTTTGCGACGAGCAGCAGGAGGATGCTTCCTCCCCGACGTCATTACCGGTACTTTCACTCTTTATAATACTACTGTGATTGCACTAATTGATCCTGGTTCGACTCATTCTTATGTGTGTGAAAATTTAAAATTTGGCAAGACTCTACTAGTCGAGTCTACCGAGTTTGTGATTCGAGTGTCCAACCCTTTGGGTAGATGTGTGCTCGTTAATAAAGTGTGTAGAAGTTGCCCGTTGATGATTCGAGATTATTGCTTCTTTGGTGATTTAATGTTGTTGCCCTTTGACGAATTCGATATCATCCAGGTATGGATTGGTTAACTTCACATGAGGCAATAGTGGATTGTAAAAGAAAGCTTATTGACTTGAAATGTCGAAAGCAGTGAAACGATCGTAATTAAATCTTGTGACATAAATGGGTTGCCTCTGATAATATCTTCAATGGTAGCCCAAAAGTATGTGAGAAAAGGGTGTGAAGCTTATTTGGCTTATGTCTTTGGGAAATAAAATGTCAGAAAAACAAATGGAATCCAGACAGGTTGTATGTGAATTCACCGATGTGTTTCTGAAGAGCTCAGGGCTTACCCTCAAAGACGAGAGATTGAGTTCGGTATTGAGTTAGTACGGGGAGCGCTCGATTTTCGATAGCTCTCGCATCGAATGGCACCTATTGAGCTAAAAGAATTGAAAGCGCATTGCAAGAGTTGTTGATGATAAGGGCTTGCGCGACCGAGTTTCTCTCTCGTGGGGTGCACCGATTTTATTCGTGAAAAGAAAGATGGAACTATGCGAATGTGTATCGACTCACCGACAACTAAATAAGGTAACCATAAAGAATAAGTACCCGTTGCCTCGGATTGACGATTTATTTGATCAATTGAAGGGGGCTTCAGTGTTTTCGAAAATAGATTTGAGATCGGGCTATTATCAGTTGCGAGTCAGAGATACAGATGTGCCAAAGACTGCTTTCCGAACGAGGTACGGGCACTATGAGTTTTTGGTTATGCCTTTTGGACTCACTAATGCACTCTTTGTTTTTATGGACTTAATGAACCAAGGTCTTCCGGCGCTTTTTGGATCGGTTTGTAGTAGTGTTTATTGATGATATCTTGATCTACTCCAAGAATGAAACGGAACATGCTTGAGCATTTAAGATTAGTACTACAAATTCTGAGAGATCAACGATTGTATGCAAAGTTCGGTAAGTGTGAGTTTGGTTGAACGAAGTCAGCTTCTTGGGACATGTGGTTTCGGCGTCGAGAATTCGGGTGGATCCAAACAAAATAGCGACCATACTCGAGTGGAAACCACCAAAGAATGTTTACGAGATCAGAAGTTTCCTAGGCCTCGCGGGATATTATAGACGATTTGTAAAAGGTTTTTCCGTGATATTTGCACCTTTGACGAGGCTACTACTACGGAAGGATGTCAAATATGAATGGTCGAGAAAAATGCCGTAAGAGTTTTGAGCGGTTGAAAGCCCTTTAACCGAGGCTCAGTGTTGACTCGGCTGAATCGGGTAAAGAATTCATTATTTTTAGTGATGCTTCCTTTAATGGGTGGGTTGTGTTTTAATGCAAGAGGGCAAGGTGATAGCCTACGCTCGAGGCAATTGAAGCCGCACGAGAAAAATTATCCAACTCACGACCTGGAGTTAGCAGCCATTGTATTCGCCTTAAAAATTTGGCGTCACTATCTATTTGGCGAAAAATGTCACATTTATTCAGATCACAAAAGTTTGAAGTATTTGATGACTCAGAAAGATTTAAACTTGAGACAACGTAGATGGTTGGAATTGCTAAAAGACTATGAATTAGTGATTGACTACCATCAGGAAAAGCTAATGTTGTTGCGGATGCGTTAAGTCGAAAGTCATTATTTACTCTTCGTAATCTTGAATGCACGGGTGACTATGTTTGATGATGGTTCGATCATGGCCGAAAGTTACAAGCAAGACCAATGTTTATTCAAGCAAGTTTGTGACGCACGAGAAAGTTGATGAAAGGTTAGTTGCCATTCGGACTCGGTGTGAAAATGCGACGTAAACAGATTTTCGGATCGATGCGAATGATTGTTTGAATTATAAAGGCCGATTGTGTGTTCCTAAGAACTCGATTTGATCTGAGATGATTCGAACGAGGCCCATAATGGCCGAATGTCGATACACACCGGGTAGTACGAAAATGTATAATGATTTGAAACAGATTTTATTGGTGGCACGGCATGAAACGAGATATATCCGAAATTGTCTCCAAGTGTTTAATCATCAACAAGTGAAAGCGGAGCATCGGTACCATCCGGTTTACTTTGACCAATCATGATACCGAATGGAAATGGGATAGAATTACCATGGATTTTGTATCCGGTCTCTCCTATGACACCTAGTAAGAAAGATGCCGTGTGGGTTATCGTTGATAGACCGACAAAATCAGCTCATTTTGTACCAGATGCACCGACTATCCACTTGACAAACTTGCCGAATTGTATGTGTCGCAGATAGTAAGATTGCACGGTGTACCGAGTTCCATTGTTTGAGATAGGGACCCAAGATTTACATCGCGATTCGGAAGAAATTGCAAGATGCTTTAGGTACTAAACTTCATTTTAGTACTGACCTTCCATCCTCAAACGGACTGGTCGATCGAAGCGAACTATTTTGATACTTGAAGACATGTTGAGGTGTTGCGTTCTCGAGTTTGAAGGTACGTGGGAACGATACCTACCTTTGATTGAATTTGCTTACAATAATAGTTTCCAATCTAGCATAAAAATGGCGCCTTACGAAAGCCTTATATGGTCGAAAATGTCGCACACCATTGTATTGGGTGAACTCGTGAAAATAAGATACAGGGTTGATTGGATTAAAGAAAGAGCAGAAGGTGTACTTATTAGAAATAACTTGAAAAGCGCCGGATCGCCGAAGTCCTATGCCGATTTGAAGCGTAAGGATATTGAATTTCGGGTCGGAGATCGGGTGTTCTTAAAGGTTTCTCCGTGGAAGAAAATACTCCGATTTGGCCGAAAAGGCAAGTTGAGTCCGAGATTTATTGGACCGTATGAAATCATCGAGCGAATAGGGCCTGTTGCTTATCGATTGAAACTGCCCCTTGACTTAGAAAAGATACACAATGTGTTTCACGTTTCGATGCTTCGCAGATACAGATCGGACCCGTCCCATGTGATCACCCCGTCAGAGATTGAAATTCGATTTGATTTGACCTATGATGAGGAACCGATCCGTATTTTAGCTCGGGAAATGAAAGAATTGAGAAATAAGAGGATTCCATTAGTGAAAGTATTATGGAATCGTCACGGAATTGAAGAGGCTACGTGGGAGCCTGAAGAGTCAATGAGGCAACAATATCCGAACCTATTTAACGGTAAGATTTTCGGGGACGAAAATCCTTAAAGGGGGGGAGAGTTGTAACAGACCAATTTTGACCTTGACCGGAACGGTGGTTTCGGGACCACGAATCCGAGCCTAAGAGATATTATAATATTATGTTTTGTGTTTGTTATGTGTGTGTTTTAGTAAGTGTGAAAATTTCGTGGAAAATTTTAGCTATCTGAGTGTTTAAATTGCTAAAAAGGTCTAAATTGCAAGAAGGACAAACTAGTGGGCTCTAATAAAAAGGGAGCTAAGTGAATTGTCCATAAAATATAAGGATTTGCATGTCAATTTCCCACCTTTAAACAAGATGGACGGCAAGCATGCATATATGCTCTCTTTTTTATTTTTTTTGTATGACATTTAGGCAATATTATATTAAAGCATGCTAGGATTATATACTTTTTAATTATATATTTTGATTTTTAGTAAAATTTAAAAGAAAAAGCATGCTATAATTTATGTGGAAAGAAATAAATAAAACAAAAGAATAATTCTCTCACCCTTCATCCTTTCTTTGCCGAATTCTACCTTGAAGAGAAGAGAAGAATTTCATCTTCCCATTCGGCCTTGCAAGCACTAGATTAGGTAAGAATCAAACTTGATAGGGCTTAAGTTCTTGATCATTTTCTTCTCTTTTGAAACAAGCAAAAGAAATTTGCTAATGTGTGTATGATGAGATTCGGCCATGGATGTTAATTTTGTAGTTTGTTGTGTTAATAAGTTAGATAATATGAGAAGAAATGGCATGAACTTGTAAGAAGATTATGTTGATTTTACCATCATAGTTGGCCGAATAATAAGATAGATATTCATGAAAACATCTTTCTTGTGTTTTGATTTTCGGCTATGGGTGTAAATCTATAGTTATTGTGCAAGTGAAAATCTAGATACATGAGAAGATGTGGCATAAATTCGCAAGGAAATTAATTTAGTTTACACAAGGGAATGTTTTCATCCTTGGCCGAATGTGAGGAATTTATTCATGAATCCTATTCTCTAGTTTTGGTGTTCGATCAATTACCTATAGTATAATTGACCATGGATGAGAAATTATAAATTGTTGTATGAAAATAAATTTAGGCAAATTAAGAAGAAGTAGCTTGAGTATGTTAAGGAGATTGTTTTGATTTGGGCATGAAGATGCCCTTGTTTACGGCCGAATGAGAGACAACCATTCTTGAATTCTTTCCACTTGTTTTAATGTTCGGTTATACACTTGTTTTGTAATTGGACATGGATGAATGATTATAATTAGGTATAGTTATTGGGTAAATTAAGTAATGAAAAGATTTTAGCAAGCTAATATTTGGTGGGAATATGGAAACAAGTTGTGAGTAGTTAGCTTGGTACTTGGCTTTATGTTTAAGAAGATGTATGAGTGCATTAACTTGGCATATTCGGTCATAAGAGGGAATAAAAGAAAAACCTGGCCATGTTATTCGGTTATGTGTATATATATAGGTAATGTATGGCCATAGATAAGAAGGTAAGATATAAATTAAAATAAAGCATCAATGGGGTTATTGCCCAAGTGTTCCCAAATATTATTGAATCCATTTGAACAAAGTAGTGCATGGATGCCGAATGCAAATGTTTAAGTCTTGAAATTTTATATTATATGATTTTGCATTCGAATTGAATGGAAGTGTGGTTTAATTGGTTTAAGTTGAACCAAATTAGATCAAGATCAAAAGGAGAAGAAATTGGAGCGAGGAAAAGCTATACTAAACGAATAGTTAGAGATATCGATCTATCGGCCTCCAAGGTAAGTCCTTAAGTACTTATATATTAAAGAGTTAATTATGAACATGTTAAAGGATGAAATTAAATAATGTTGACTATAAAACTTTGTGTTAGCCGAATGTAAAGGTGCTAAATTGGGTTAAATATATTTTGTTAATGTGATTTGAACAAGTATATGTTTTCGATATGATATGTGAATGTAATATGATGTATATGATTTGGTTGTGATGTTAGCATTTACAAATATGTATTGAAGGTTTAATTATGTAGTAATTCGGGCTTCGAGCCTAGCAGGCTTTGTGTCGGTGAAATAATTCGGGCTTTTAGCCTAGCGGTGCCACGTGCGGTGAAACAATTCGGGCTTATTGCCTAGCGGGCTTAATGCGGTGATATACTTGGACCTTAAGTCCAAAGAGGCCTAGTGCCGGTGAATGTATTTGAGCTCTAAGTGCATGAAAAATCAAGTTATGAACATATCAAGAAATTTCGGTTTAGAAGCATGATTCGTATAAATTCAACAGAGAGGTACGCATTTTATAAATTGTGTTACTCAAGAAATGACAAACAAGTATTCGAGTAAGTGAAAAGTTTTATACATTAATTTATTAGAGATGAATGAATATGTATATGCAAATCATATCATGTGATAGTAAATATTTGGAAGCATGAATGTATTTAGTTGATTGGATAAGCATATGATATGTACATAAGTCTGTGGTATACTTGATGATTGATGTATGTGAATAAGAAAGGTAAAGCTTAGTATTAAGTGCATCAATGATATTAAGTTGTTTGGCTTTATAAATAAAAGAGGTTATGTATTATTTATGTTCGGATTAGTGATAGAGGATATTAATTCGAATGGTTGTATGTATTTTACTTAAATAAGTATATGTTTAATTAGGACTTACTAAGCTAGCAAGCTTATCGTGTGGAATGATTCCTTTGTTTTATAGATTTTGGTTACGTAGCGGCGGGCTCGTGAAGGATCGTCAAGAAGTTCATCACACTATCGCCTTCCTTTGGTATTTTAAATTTTGGTTACGAATTAGAAGGCATGTATAGGCTAGATGAAGTCTTAGAAATATGCGATATTTAACCTTGTAAGTGTTTATGATAGCCATGCGAGAATGGCTACAATTTTTCTTAGTAAATATGATGTTGTGTTACAATATGTATGTTGGTACATGACGGCAATGTTCATAAAATTTAGCAGAACAGCTTGTAGTGGCAGCATTGATGTAAATTAGAAAAATCACTAAAAATTGGGTACATTGAATTTGAAAGTGAATGAGATATGAGATTAAACCTTATTGTGTCTATTTTTATATGAAAGAAACAGAGTAGGCAAACGATTTATATATTATGAGATAATTGAGTTCTAGTGAAACCTGCTCTGAATGCATTCGTGAGTCACTGTTCAGTTTTGGAAAAATTGCTATAAATTGTATAAAAATAATCAAGAAGCATGGTTTATATGTGTAGAATCCTAAATGAGTCTATTTTTCATTGGTTTAAATAAGAACACCATTGGAAAATTGTGCAATCTGATAACTGCAGTTTTATAGGGACAGGTCAGAACTGTCCAGCAGTGTAATAAGGGTAACTTTGAAGAATAAACTGTACAAATTGGCCACATGAAAAATTCTAGAAAAATTATGGTGAATAGATATATGAGTCTACTTTCAAGGAAAATTTACGGATCTGAATTTGAATTTTGTAACTCGAGTTATAGCCAAATTAGTCGGCGCAACGCAGTTTGACAGCTTTAAGATTTTCATGTTTTGAATTTGTAGTCAAGTCTAGTAATGCCTCTTACTTAATTAGGTGATGGTCTCGAGTAAGGGGTGTTACATTTGATTGGTATCATCGAGCTTACGGTTTAGTCGATTCTAGGACTACCGTAGCGCGCGTGCGAGTCTAGCTATACATGCCTTATTATATGTTGATAGTGTGGTGACTTCAGCGACTGAACTTTGTTTTATATAGAAAATGGATCACGATCACGAAAGAGCCGTAGGATGATGATGTAGAGAGCGTGGCACCGACCGTACTCCACGGATCAGCGCGATAGACTCTCGACCTGTTTTCGGTAGCCACGAAGGAGAGACTAAACAAGCCTTTTATCGGATGATGAATGAGTGGTTTACCCAATTTGTTCAAAATAATCCTACTTTGTACCACAACCTCCACTCCCGAATAATCCAACTCCGATTCCTTCAGCTCCCCAATGATAGATCCGATGAGATCTAGTAGGCCCCCAATTGATAAAATCCAAAATTTAGGTAGAAGATTTTAAAGCTAATGATGATGATGATGATCTTTGAGAGAGCCGAAATGTGGTTGGATAACACTATTCGGGTACTTGATGAGTATCTTGTACTCGGATGAATGCTTGAAGTGTGCTATATCTTTCTTTGCGAGCCATTTGCATATCACTCGTGGAATACACTAGTATCAGTGGTTCCGAAAGAAAAAGTGACATGGGACTTCTTCCAGAATGAATTTCGTAAGAAGTACATCAGTCAAAGATTTATTGATCAAAAACGAAAGGAGTTCCTGGAGCTGAAACAGGGACGAATGACTGTAACGGAATATGAAAGAAAATTTGTCGAGCTCAGTGAGATATGCGAGAGTGTGTTACCACCAAACGATTATGTGTAAAAGATTTGAAGATGGTTTGAATGAAGATATAAGGATGTTTGTTGGCATTCTTGAAATTCAAGAGTTTGTGACCTTAGTTGAGAGAGCTTGCAAAGCCGAAGAGCTCGGGAAGGAGAAAAGAAAGGCTGAGACAGAAGCTAGAGACTTTCGTAAAAGATCTTCGGGTAAAGTCTTTCATACCACGAACAAGAAGCCCAGAGATGACTACAGTCGACAGAAAGCTGCTACAGATCAGCCTAGACAAGATCGACCTCCTATGAGCTCCCGAGCTACCTCGATAGCCAGTGTTGGTAATGTTCCACAAAATAGAGTCGAATGCAAGTACTGTGGGAAATGGCACTCCGGGAGTTGTAGATTCCGTGATCGGTCTTGCTATAAATGTGGGTCGTCAGATCATTTTATCAGAGAGTGTCCGAAGTTAACTGAGCAGAATGCAATCCAGAACACTACACCGAGCAAAGTGCCAATGCGAGGTAGACCACCCGCACATTCGGGCAATGTAGGTGGTAGTCGAAAGGAACAAAGAACACTACTGGATCGATTCGAGGCTAGAGCTCCGGCTAGAGCTTATCTTTGCCACGAGCGAGAGAGGATGCTTCTCTCCCGACGTCATTACGGTACTTTCACTCTTTATAATACTACTCGTGATTGCACTAATTGATCCTGGTTCGACTCATTCTTATGTGTGTGAAAATTTAAAATTTGGCAAGACTCTACTAGTCGAGTCTCACCGAGTTTGTGATTCGAGTGTCCAACCCCTTTGGGTAGATGTGTGCTCGTTAATAAAGTGTGTAGAAGTTGCCCGTTGATGATTCGAGATTATTGCTTCCCGGTGATTTAATGTTGTTGCCCTTTTGTGAATTCGATATCATCACAGGTATGGATTGGTTAACTTCACATGAGGCAATAGTGGATTGTAAAAGAAAGCTTATTGACTTGAAATGTCGAAAGCGGTGAAACGATCGAAATTAAATCTTGTGACATAAATGGGTTGCCTACATAATATCTTCAATGGTAGCCCAAAAGTATGTGAGAAAAGGGTGTGAAGCTTATTTGGCTTATGTAATTGGGAAATAAAATGTCAGAAAAACAAATGGAATCGATGCAGGTTGTATGTGAATTCACCGATGTGTTTCTGAAGAGCTAAGGCTTACCCCGAAGACGAGAGATTGAGTTCGGTATTGAGTTAATACGGGAGCGGCTCCGATTTCGATAGCTCCGTGCGAATGGCACCTATTGAGCTAAAAAGAATTGAAAGCGCAGATTGCAAGAGTTGTGAGATAAGGGCTTAGCGCATGACCGAGTTTCTCTCAGTGGGGTGCACAGTTTTATTCGTGAAAAGAAAGATGGAACTATGCGAATGTGTATCGACTCACCGACAACTAAATAAGGTAACCATAAAGAATAAGTACCGTTGCCTCGGATTGACGATTTATTTGATCAATTGAAGGGGCTTCAGTGTTTTGAAAATAGATTTGAGATCGGGCTATTATCGATTTGCGAGTCGAGAGATACGAGATGTGCCAAAGATCGCTTTCGACGCAGTGCGGGCACTATGAGTTTTTGGTTATGCCTTTTGGACTCACTAATGCACTGCTTGTTTTTATGGACTTAATGAACAAGGTCTTCCGGCGGTTTTGGATCGGTTTGTAGTAGTGTTTATTGATGATATCTTGATCTACTCCAAGAATGAAACGGAACATCTTTGAGCATTTAAGATTAGTACTACAAATTTCGAGAGATCAACGATTGTATGCAAAGTTCAGTAAGTGTGAGTTTTGGTTGAACGAAGTCAGCTTCTTGGGACATGTGGTTTCGGCGTCGGGAATTCGGGTGGATCCAAACAAAATAGCGGCCATACTCGAGTGGAAACCACCAAAGAATGTTTCGAGATCCGAAGTTTCCTAGGCCTCGCGGAGGATATTATAGAGCGATTTGTAAAAGGTTTTTCCGTGATAATTTGCACCTTTGACGAGGCTACTACTGAAGGATGTCAAATATGAATGGTCAGAAAAATGCCAGAAGAGTTTCGAGCAGTTGAAAGCCCTTTTAACCGAGGCTCCAGTGTTGACTCAGCCTGAATCGGGTAAAGAATTCATTATTTTTAGTGATGCTTCCTTTAATGGGCTGGGTTGTGTTTTTAATGCAAGAGGGCAAGGTGATAGCCTACGCTTGAGGCAATTGAAGCCATGACGAGAAAAATTATCCAACTCACGACACAGAGTTAGCGACCATTGTATTCGCCTTAAAAATTTGGCGTCACTATCTATTTGGCGAAAAATGTCACATTTATTCAGATCACAAAAGTTTGAAGTATTTGATGACTCAGAAAGATTTAAACTTGAGACAACGTAGATGGTTGGAATTGCTAAAAGACTATGAATTAGTGATTGACTACCATCGGGAAAAGCTAATGTTGTTTTGCGGATGCGTTAAGTCGAAAGTCATTATTTACTCTTCGTGCAATCGAATGCACGGGTGACTATGTTTGATGATGGTTCGATCATGGGCGAGTTACAAGCAAGACCAATGTTTATTCAGCAAGTTTGTGTGACGCACGAGAAAGTTGATGAAAGGTTAGTTGCCATTCGGACTCGGTGTGAAAATGCGATGTGAACCAGATTTTCGGATCGATGCGAATGATTGTTTGAATTATAAAGGCCGATTGTGTGTTCCTAAGAACTCGATTTGATCTGAGATGATTTCGAGCGAGGCCCATAATGGCCGAATGTCGATATACCCGGGTAATACGAAAATGTATAATGATTTGAAAGCAGTTTTATTGGTGGGCTGGCATGAAGCGAGATATATCCGAAATTGTCTCCAAGTGTTTAATCATGTCAACAAGTGAAAGCGGAGCATCGGTACCATCGGTTTACTTGACCAATCATGATACGAATGGAAATGGGATAGAATTACCATGGATTTTGTATCCGGTCTCCTATGACACCTAGTAAGAAAGATGCCGTGTGGGTTATCGTTGATAGACCGACAAAATCAGCTCATTTTGTACCAGTGCGCATCGACTATCCACTTGACAAACTTGCCGAATTGTATGTGTCGCGAGATAGTAAGATTGCACGGTGTACCGAGTTCCATTGTTTGAGATAGGGACCCAAGATTTACATCGCGATTCTCGGAAGAAATTGCAAGATGCTTTAGGTACTAAACTTCATTTTAGTCTGACCTTCCATCCTCAAACGGATGGTCATCAAAGCGAACTATTTTGATACTTGAAGACATGTTGAGGTGTTGCGTTCTCGAGTTTGAAGGTGCGTGGGAGCGATACCTACCTTTGATTGAATTTGCTTACAATAATAGTTTCCAATCTAGCATAAAAATGGCGCCTTTACGAAGCCTTATATGGTCGAAAAAATGTCGCACACCATTGTATTGGGTGAACTCGTGAAAATAAGATACGGGGTTGATTGGATTAAAGAAAGCGTAATGTATATCGTACTTATTAGAAATAACTTGAAAGTCGCCGGATCGTCCGAAGTCCTATGCCGATTTGAAGCGTAAGGATATTGAATTTCGGTCGGAGATCGGGTGTTCTTAAAGGTTTCTCCGTGGAAGAAAATACTCCGATTTGGCCGAAAAGGCAAGTTGAGTCCGAGATTTATTGGACCGTATGAAATCATCGAGCGAATAGGGCTCGTTGCTTATCGATTGAAAGCGCCCTTGACTTAGAAAAGATACACAATGTGTTTCACGTTTCGATGCTTCGCAGATCTGGATCGGACCGCCCCATGTGATCACCCCGTCGAGAGATTGAAATTCGATTTGATTTGACCTATGATGAGAACCGATCCGTATTTTAGCTCTGGAAATGAAAGAATTGAGAAATAAGAGGATTCCATTAGTGAAAGTATTATGGAAATCACGGAATTGAAGAGGCTACGTGGGAGAGCTGAAGAGTCAATGAGGCAACAATATCCGAACCTATTTAATCGGTAAGATTTTCTGGGGACGAAAATCCTTAAAAAGGGGAGAGTTGTAATGAGACCAATTTTGACCTTGGACCGGAGCGGTGGTTTGGGACCACGAATCCGAGCCTAAGAGATATTATAATATTATGTTTTGTGTTTGTTATGTGTGTGTTTTAGTAAGTGTGAAAATTTTTCGTGGAAAATTTTAGCTATCCGAGTGTTTAAATTGCTAAAAGGTCTAAATTGCAAGAAGGACAAACTAGTGGGCTCTAATAAAAGGGAGCTAAGTGAATTGTCCATAAAATATAAGGATTTGCATGTCAATTTCCCACCTTTAAACAAGATGGACTGGCAAGCATGCATATATGCTCTCTTTTTTTTTTTTTGTATGACATTTAGGCAATATTATATTAAAGCATGCTAGGATTATATACTTTTAATTATATATTTTGATTTTTAGTAAAATTTAAAAGAAAAAGCATGCTATAATTTATGTGGAAAGAAATAAATAAAACAAAAGAATAATTCTCTCACCCTTCATCCTTTCTTGCCGAATTCTACCTTGAAGAGAAGAGAAGAATTTCATCTTCCCATTCGGCCTTGCAAGCACTAGATTAGGTAAGAATCAAACTTGATAGGGCTTAAGTTCTTGATCATTTTCTTCTCTTTTGAAACAAGCAAAAGAAATTTGCTAATGTGTGTATGATGAGATTCGCCATGGATGTTAATTTTGTAGTTTGTTGTGTTAATAAGTTAGATAATATGAGAAGAAATGGCATGAACTTGTAAGAAGATTATGTTGATTTTACCATCATAGTTGTTTAAGAATAATAAGATAGATATTCATGAAAACATCTTTCTTGTGTTTTGATTTTGGCTATGGGTGTAAATCTATAGTTATTGTGCAAGTGAAAATCTAGATACATGAGAAGATGTGGCATAAATTCGCAAGGAAATTAATTTAGTTTACACAAGGGAATGTTTTCATCCTTGGCCGAATGTGAGGAATTTATTCATGAATCCTATTCTCTAGTTTTGGTGTTCGATCAATTACCTATAGTATAATTGACCATGGATGAGAAATTATAAATTGTTGTATGAAAATAAATTTAGGCAAATTAAGAAGAAGTAGCTTGAGTATGTTAAGGAGATTGTTTTGATTTGGGCATGAAGATGCCCTTGTTTCTACTAACGAATGAGAGACAACCATTCTTGAATTCTTTCCACTTGTTTTAATGTTCGGTTATACACTTGTTTTGTAATTGGACATGGATGAATGATTATAATTAGGTATAGTTATTGGGTAAATTAAGTAATGAAAAGATTTTAGCAAGCTAATATTTGGTGGGAATATGGAAACAAGTTGTGAGTAGTTAGCTTGGTACTTGGCTTTATGTTTAAGAAGATGTATGAGTGCATTAACTTGGCATATTCGGTCATAAGAGGGAATAAAAGAAAAACTGGCCATGTTATTCGGTTATGTGTATATATATAGGTAATGTATGGCCATAGATAAGAAGGTAAGATATAAATTAAAATAAAGCATCAATGGGGTTATTGCCCAAGTGTTCCCAAATATTATTGAATCCATTTGAACAAAGTAGTGCATGGATGCCGAATGCAAATGTTTAAGTCTTGAAATTTTATATTATATGATTTTGCATTCGAATTGAATGGAAGTGTGGTTTAATTGGTTTAAGTTGAACCAAATTAGATCAAGATCAAAAGGAGAAGAAATTGGAGCGAGGAAAAGCTATACTAAGCGAATAGTTAGAGATATCGATCTATCGGCCTCCAAGGTAAGTCCTTAAGTACTTATATATTAAAGAGTTAATTATGAACATGTTAAAGGATGAAATTAAATAATGTTGACTATAAAACTTTGTGTTAGCTTGAATGTAAAGGTGCTAAATTGGGTTAAATATATTTTGTTAATGTGATTTGAACAAGTATATGTTTTCGATATGATATGTGAATGTAATATGATGTATATGATTTGGTTGTGATGTTAGCATTTACAAATATGTATTGAAGGTTTAATTATGTAGTAATTCGGGCTTGAGCCTAGCGAGCTTTGTGTCGGTGAAATAATTCGGGCTTTTAGCCTAGCAGGCCACGTCTTGCGGTGAAACAATTCGGGCTTATTGCCTAGCGGGCTTAATGCCTGGTGATATACCGGACCTTAAGTCCAAGCAGGCCTAGTCTTGGTGAATGTATTTGAGCTCTAAGTGCATGAAAAATCAAGTTATGAACATATCAAGAAATTTCGGTTTAGAAGCATGATTCGTATAAATTCAACAGAGAGGTACGCATTTTATAATTGTGTTACTCAAGAAATGACAAACAAGTATTCGAGTAAGTGAAAAGTTTTATACATTAATTTATTAGAGATGAATGAATATGTATATGCAAATCATATCATGTGATAGTAAATATTTGGAAGCATGAATGTATTTAGTTGATTGGATAAGCATATGATATGTACATAAGTCGTGGTATACTTGATGATTGATGTATGTGAATAAGAAAGGTAAAGCTTAGTATTAAGTGCATCAATGATATTAAGTTGTTTTGGCTTTATAAATAAAAGAGGTTATGTATTATTTATGTTCGGATTAGTGATAGAGGATATTAATTCGAATGGTTGTATGTATTTTACTTAAATAAGTATATGTTTAATTAGGACTTACTAAGCTAGCAAGCTTATCGTGTGGAATGATTCCTTTGTTTTATAGATTTTGGTTACGTAGCGGGCTCGTGAAGGATCGTCAAGAAGTTCATCACACTATCGCCTTCCTTTGGTATTTTAAATTTTGGTTTACGAATTAGAAGGCATGTATAGGCTAGATGAAGTCTTAGAAATATGCGATATTTAACCTTGTAAGTGTTTATGATAGCCATGCGAGAATGGCTACAATTTTTCTTAGTAAATATGATGTTGTGTTACAATATGTATGTTGGTACATGACGGCAATGTTCATAAAATTTAGCAGAACAGCTTGTAGTGGCAGCATTGATGTAAATTAGAAAAATCACTAAAAATTGGGTACATTGAATTTGAAAGTGAATGAGATATGAGATTAAACCTTATTGTGTCTATTTTTATATGAAAGAAACAGAGTAGGCAAACGATTTATATATTATGAGATAATTGAGTTCTAGTGAAACCTGCTCTGAATGCATTCGTGAGTCACTGTTCAGTTTTGGAAAAATTTCTATAAATTGTATAAAAATAATCAAGAAGCATGGTTTATATGTGTAGAATCCTAAATGAGTCTATTTTTCATTGGTTTAAATAAGAACACCATTGGAAAATTGTGCAATCTGATAACTGCAGTTTTATAGGGACAGGTCAGAACTGTCCAGCAGTGTAATAAGGGTAACTTTGAAGAATAAACTGTACAAATTTTCCACATGAAAAATTCTAGAAAAATTATGGTGAATAGATATATGAGTCTACTTTCAAGGAAAATTTACGGATCTGAATTTCGAATTTTGTAACTCGAGTTATAGCCAAATTAGTCGGCGCAACGCAGTTTGACAGCTTTAAGATTTTCATGTTTTGAATTTGTAGTCAAGTCTAGTAATGCCTCTTACTTAATTCCGGTGATGGTCTCGAGTAAGGGGTGTTACAAAATAGGATACTCAGAGTGCTCGGAATAGTCATACAATGCCAATGTCCCAGACGTGGTCTTACATGTATCCAGATATCGATGCCACTGTCTTAGACAGGGTCTTACACGAAACAATACGATGCCAATGTCCCAGACATGGTCTTACATGTAAATCTCATATTGATGCCAACGCCCCAGACGTGGTCTTACACAAAATCTCATATCAATGCCAACATCCCAGACGTGGTCTTACATGATATCACATATCGGACACCTATGTCATGACATATACTATCCTATCTATTCCTAGGTTCAGACGGGACTTCTCAGACATTAACCATCTCTCGATACTTTCTTGGAATCCATATATTCATCATTTTGATTATTATTCATAGCAATTCAAATTTCATATATTCACAAATAGGTCAATTCAAATACATTTATTTGTATATCGACTTACCTCAGATTCGGATTAACGAACAGACTCAACTATTCGACCACTTTCGATTTCCCGCGATCTAAGTCTGTTTTCTTCGGTTCTTGATCTATACATATTCAAATTTAATCTATTTATTCATCAACTCATTCAATTCAATCCAAAAACACACATTCAGGGCAATTTGCAAGTTAGCACTCACATTTTCACATTTGAACAATTTAGTCCCTATTTCACAAAATCACAAAATATACCAAATTTAATGATACTCATGCTTGGACGAATATCACCCATGCTCATTCAAGTCCACACATTTCATTTATTTCACCATTTAGTCCTCCAAAATACTATATTCTCAATTAAGTCCAAAATACTCAAAATTAACAAAACTCCAAAGATAAAACATGTTAATCAATTACATATACATCATATTTCGTCATAAAACTTTACAAAGCTTATGAGTTCATCAATGGCTCATTTGAAGAATATCATCAATTCACAAAATTGAGGCACGGGTTTTGAAGTATTCAAAGCAACAATTGCAAAAATGTAGAAATTATCAAAAACCGAAGCAAAACATACCTTAATCTTTGCTTAAAGCTAGAAGAATATCCAAAGCTCAAAACCCTTTCTTGTTTTTCTTATTTTTGGTCAAGAAGATGAACACTATGGCTATTTCGAAGCTTTTGTTTTATTATTTAAGACATAATTATTAAATTCCCTTTTTACCCTTAATGAATCCTTAATAACTAATCATTCAAACTATGGACATACTTGTCCATCCACCGTCCACTATCCTTATAAAGGGCTAATTTCTTTTTAAGGGCTCCAAATTATAAAGACATCAACCATTTGATACTTTCACATTTAACAATCAAATTTTCATTTTATGCGATTAAGCCCTTTTTTTCTCAAATTAAGCACACAGACAGAAAAATTTTCATACGAGACTTTCACACATACTTAATCACGTATCAGAGGTACAGAAAATAATATTAAAATATTATTCTAGCTCAGATTTGTGGTCTCGAAACCACTATTTTGACTAGGGTCTAAACCAGACTGTTATAGTTACTGCATGTGTTGCAAACTCGGATGTACATGTGACACTAATTTAGCCTGGACTAGTAATTCGTTGTCGTTTTACATGTATACCTAGCCCTGGCCAGGCTAGTTTATCTATATTGTTATTGGTATAGCTCAAACAGGTAACTTGACATGTTTAATCTATACTTGAATAGCTCATAAGAGCTTATTCATTTCTGAACTCATGTAATTGATTACTTTTACAAAGATTCATCCAAAGAATAAAATTTACTTGATGTGAACTCTGGTTATCTATATAGTTAAACATTTCTAGCATGAAATTGTTGGACTATGTTGTGATAAGGTTGAATTCATTTATTATGTGCAAATGCCATTTAAATGAATTTGGTAAGTTAAATTCTGAAACCCTACTAAGTAGTTCTACTTACTTTGTTGTTGTTTTTTGTAGATTTTGAACTTTTGGAGCGTGTTGATCGGATCATCGAAGCTCACACATATCATTGACGATCATCGGTAGATTTTGAAGTTTTGGTTGTTCGTTATTTGTGGCTTGTATATAGGATGCTTTTTTTGTGAATGTTTGGACATGTTTTGTATTAGGTTGTAAATGCTTGTATATGTAGTAGAAGATGGCTCTTTTGGAAGTGCGTTAATGGTCATGTTGAATTGGTATTTAGGTTGATATATACTATGAAGTTGGGTTGATAATATTGGTAGTTATTAATGTTTGAATGGATGGAATGTATGAATTTGTTAAGGTTGAATGCAAATTTATTTAATATTTGAACTGTGGTGTCAATGAGGACACATTGGTTGAATATTTTGGCATGTTTTAGGCTTGTTTGAATGAGTTTTTAAAGTATGCAAATGGATGGTTTTGATTTGGTTTGGTACCTAGGTGTTGCATAAAAGTTTGCCTTGTTTTGAAAGCTTTTTAAGGTGCACACGGCCTGGGCTATGCCACACGGCTGTGTGTCTTATTAATTTTATGTGCAGGATTTTCCACATAGTCATAGTTAGTTACATGGTCTAGCAACACGGCCATGTAGGGGAAGGCACACAGGTATGTGGGGAAGACACACGGGCATGTGCTGAGCCACACGGCCATGTGACCCCTATTTCCAAAATTTTCAATTTTTGTATAATTTTCTATTTTGATTCAAATTAGTCTTGGATTGTTCCCAAACCATTTTTAGAGCCTCGTAAGCTCGATTTAAGGTTGAAAATGTGATTTTGACATAAATAAAATGTAATCTTAATGTGATTATTTAATTTATTAAATGAGTGGTTTAGTGATGTAAATAGCTTTGATATGTGCCATAATACTCTGTAACCCAAATCTGACGACAGAGATGAGTTAGGGGTGTTACATTTAGTGGTATTTGATCTGTGGTTTAGTCAATTCTAGGACTAATGTAGCGTGTTTTGAGTCTAGAATTATATGCCACATTAACCTGTAAATTGTTTGATGCTCATGATCGAATCTGACAATGTTTTCTCTTACAGATTTTTGAATGGCAGATGAAAATAATCATGTCGATAATGATGAGGTTGAAAGTCATGCTCTAGCCTCTGATGATGGAGCAAGTTAGGAAATGTCTAGATCTCAGTTATTAGGAAGTTGAGATCGTAATAGTTTCTTTCAAATTATGAACGAGTGGTTTGTACAAAATAATCGATGGCTTCACAAGCTCCACCCTCTCCTGTATCTCCTCCAGTATTTGCTCATCTTCAAAATATAGATCAGGTAGCTATTCATCGAACTCCTACTGATACAATTCGTAAATTCAGAGCTAAAGATTTTTGTGGGTTGTATAATGAAGATCAGACAAAAGTCGAGTTTTGGTTAGAAAATGGTCATCATGTTTTTGATGAATTGAATTGTTCTCCTTATGATAGTTTGAAATGTTATAATATCCCAAAAATTGAGGGTTAGTAGAATCAAGTTTGAGAATAGAGAGAGTGGTCATGCCTTAATTTTTGAGATTATCTATGCATTTTTAGGAATAAATGAGGTATTGGTTTGTTGGATAAGTGTTAGTGAATCGTTCCTTGAAACCCAAGTTCAAATCCCTTGTAACACCTGGTTTTCTTACTTGATTACGACTTTGTAAATTTTCACACAATGTCTATCTACTTCAGTGGTTATGGGTTCTGGGTGTGTGTGGGAGGTCCCAAGTTCAAGTCTCAACTTGGGTAAATTTTGGTATTTTTATGAATTAAGCCCTATCTCTGGTTAATAGGCTTATAAATTAAAGAGTGTAAGTAATTAACAGAATGGGCATGCTGGTCTGGTGGTTAAGTGGAGTGTTGGAAGTGTGGGTGGCCCTGTGTTTGAATCTCGGTGTGAGCATTACTTTTGGCTATCACGCCCAAAGAGTTTGTGTTTGATTGAAAATCTGACAGTAAGGAGAGATTTGGGGAGATGATAGGGGGAATATCAGAAAATCTGTTCAGTTTTCCCCCTCCCAACAAAAATAAAATTTTGACATTCTCATTTTCCCCAAATTCCTCTGTCGTTTCCTTCGTTTTTCCCTAGCTTGCTGCCTTTTTTTTCCCTTTCCCCATTGGCACCGCACATCCCTGTGGTTAGTGTGTATTCGGTAAGTCAAGAGGTATGTTATGATTCGTTTTGGGTATAGTAATGGAGTATTAAAGGTTTACTTTTGTGATTAGGGGACAATCAAGGAACTGTGGACTGCTTTTTGAGGTTTTAGCAGTGAGAAACCATTGTTGTTCGTTAAAGGTAAGGTTGTCGGTAAGTTTCGGGAAATTTCCTGTCATAACTACTTGGATTAAGTGACTGAAATTAGGTTTTCAATTGTCGAATATAGGTTTTGGAGTACTCCGGAGTGGTTACGCATCGAAATCGAACCAAATGCCGAAAATGTAGAAAATAAGGTTTCGATGAAAGTCGAAAACCTTACTGTCGACGCCACACAGGCGTGCGGTTGCCCGTGTGGTAGGCCGTGTGTAAGACTGTAAGTCACCACACGGCTGTGTGATTGATGAGCCCGCGTACGGCCTTGTAAGGGCCGAGCGAGGCCGTGTACGATACACAGGCTCGACCAATTAGGCTGTGTAGGATTCTAGGCCAGGCCGTGTGATCCACACGGCTAAGGCCAATTTGGGCAGTGTGGGCCCACACGGGCAAGCCTATGGGCGTGTGAGCCAATTTTTATGGAAAAATCTGTAAGGTTACACGGGTCACCCAATTCGACTGTGGATCTACTGTCGGTAAGCAGTGCTTAGACCCCTAAATTAATGATTTAACTGTTTGATTTCTGTACTAAGCATGTATGTTGATCTGAATGTATAAACTACTATCTGCATATTAGCATGACATTTATGTATGTTGCATGGCATCGGGCGGGATTGATGATATTCAGAGGAAGTATCTGAAAGGCTATTAAGCCTGTTATCTAGCAACTCAGCTGCAAATTTCTAATTATGTGCTGTATTTGGTACAACATGGTGTGTAGGGCTGGGTGGGTTGATTTTATCCCCACATTGTGTGTAGGGTTGGACGGAGTTGGTGTGTAGAGGCTGGTGGTTAGGATTCTGTTTTCTGCATATTCTGTCTGAAATAGGCTAAGGCCCTGAAATATATCTGAATCTGTATCTGAGTGGGCTAAGGTCCACACCGTTTCTGTAATGGGCTCAGACCCGATTTGTGAATTGATGTCTGTCATTTAACATTTTTATGTGTGTATGTTCTCTGTGGGGATTACACACTGAGTTTGCAAAAACTCACCCCTTTTCTGTTTAATATGTTCAGGTAATACCCAGCAGTAGACGAATTGGTGCGGCAGAGGACTCGGCGGTGACCACGGTTCTGGACATTTTAATTATGGTTTTATTTTTCATTATGGTTTGATTAAGTCTGGGTAATTTTTATGTAATAAGGCCTTTACGTATTTTGTTTTAAATTTGAAATTTATGACGTAATGGTACTGCGGTTAGAAATAGGAAAACTCAAGTTTTCAAAGTAAACAAAGGTTTTATTAAAATACATACGAATTCGCAAATTATTTTAAAAGCTTCCGCGAGCGTATAAGGTTTTGAAACTAGATAATAAATAAATAAACGACACGTTTTGACGATAGCCTAAGATACCTAAAACTGGTTTTAATGCAGTTACGTTTTCTAAAGCACTATCATGTGATGCTGCAAGATTCGGCCATAACGTCTAGGTTGGGTTTGGGGTGCTACATCCCTTCTCTCTCACCATTTTTATTATTTTGCTAATTCTGCCTCAAACCCTAGTATGTGACATGCCTTGTTTATAAAATAAATATTGTAAAATTATTTCAAAAATAAGTAAATAGCCTAGTGGTTAATTGATAAATGCAAAAGCATGAAAATTAAATTGAGGTCCTAAGTTTGAATCCATTCTCATGCAAAATAACTTCTTCTTTTTTTTTACAAAATCCCTTATTTTTAATGTGTGTGCCATCCGAACCCTTGTAACCCTAGGTATAAATGTTAATTTTTCACAAAATAATCAGGCTTTATTCTCTTTTTACTCACCCTAGCTGTTCGTCCCCTCTCCTCTCCTCCTTGATATTCAATTTTTTTCTTTCTTCCTCCATTGTTGATGTCACCTACACCTAATTTTACCATCTCTTTCTTTTACCTTTTGTCTCAAGATTTGTTAAAATCTTCTCCACCATCTTGCTGGTATTTTTCCTCATTAAAATCAACCCAAATTTGAAATCTTGAACTTTAAGATCGATCCCGAACATTGGCAAGAAAGTGCTATTGCCGTTTCTCCCAACTAGCTTGTGTAAGATCTCTTATTTCTTCAATTTCTTAAATAATCTTGTCAATTAAAAACCTAAATTTCCATATCTGAAAGTTAGGGGAATTTTAAATATTTTAAAGTTATTTTTCTATATTTTTAATGGATCATTAAATTATTTTTAAATTAGCCCCAAATTTGGCCATCACTGGTGGTGGTGCGTGCACCTATGTATAAGATAGCAAGCTGTTTTTTTTCTTGGTTCTTGCCCATATAATTCCAGCATTAATTTTAGTTCTTGAACCCTTCTAATCAGACTTTATCATATCTCAATTAGGCAAAAACGTTCTTGATTAATTGGCCATTGGAATCTCACAAATCAGGAAGCGTAAGTGCGATTACATGTAAACTAGTTTGTTGTTTTGACATAGTTGTTGGGTAAAGGCTATGGATTTACTAAATGAAGGGTTTTAATCAATATTTATTACTGATTTTCCAGTATTTAAATTTGTTAGTTACTGACCTGAACACCTCAAATCAATCGTACAACTGAAAGACGTTCGTGCGTATGATTCACATCAAAATAGTGTAAGAAATCTAACTAGTTTGGATTCGTAAAATTTTTGTAATTGTGACAATTGGTTTGAAACCATAAGTGGGTGTTTAGAGGGCTATTTAAGAGGTGGATTAATTAAATTTATAATGATTTTTAATTTAGGTTCGTTATAAGGTTTATTAAAGAAATCAGAAGGTCCGCTAGTATGCTGCGAAAAAGCGTAAAATAAGGTTTGGGTCCTAAACTCAAAAACTTAATAAAAATTATAATTGTTTTAATATATTTGATGATTTAGATTTTTGATTGGATTGTATTAATAGCCAAATAATTAATTTTGTAAGTGGCCGAACTAGGTACGTTTCGAGCCTTAAAAGATTAATCTGTTAGCAAAGTTGCTAGTTTGATAGTGTGACTATGTGAATGGTATTGTGATGCATGATTGTGTTATTTGGTATGAGATTGATTGTATATCTAGCATGGTTTGCTGAGATATGAGTTTATGCATGATATAATTGCATGGATAACACATGGGAAAAATCGTAAAAGTATGTGAAATTGTGTAATGTTGAATGATATCATCTTAATGGTAATTTGAAATTTGGAACACGGTTTCCATTTACTGAAAGTATGTGATTATTGAGGGCATGTTGAACATGTCAAATAAATGTGAAAAGTATTCAGATATGATTATGTACGAGTTTGTGTGGCATATTGCATTTGCATTGGGGTGAGATATCTTGTGGTTTACGGAGGAGTTCTGTGGAGTACCGGTGGCATATTAAGTCTGCATTTATACGTAGTTAGTGCACTGCATGTAACACTCCTAACCTGTAACCATCGCCGATCTAGGGTTAAGAAGGCATTACCAGACATAACGAAACTTTTACGATCACTGCTCAAACATAAATACATCATCATCATATCATAGCAAATCATATACATAGAGTCCCTTTAAAAGATGTACGGGACCTTAAAAATGCTTTAGGAAGAGGTCAGGACTAAACCAAGCACATACAATTTTTTTATGAAACTTAAACATTTTTCAAAGTTACAGAGGTCACACGCCCGTATGGGCAGGCAGTGTGCCTCACACGGCAATAGACACACCCGTGTGTCCAAGCCGTTGCGAAACAGGGCATACATACTGACTTGTCCACACGGCCACAAGACACGCCCGTGTGCCAGGCTGTGTGAAATTTAGGGGGTTACTGACTTGCTCACACAGCCAATCACACGCCTGTGTGTCCAGCCCGTGTACGAGTATGACTTATTTCAAAATGCAACCTCAAGAGACACGGTTGAGACACACGTCCGTGTGCTCAACCATGTGGGCAAATATAGGTCATTTGCAAGGCCAATTTGCCATCCAAACTTTGGGTCACACCTACAAGCATCAAGCCATTCTAAATTCATATTTCAAATGCATCCAAAACATGTACCATTTAACTTTTAACTATGTCAATTATTTCTACATTCAATTCCAACTCAAGCATATCAATCCAAAGTATCAACTTCACATCAAACACATGAGTTCCATTCATCATTTAATCCTTACCAATTCTTAGCATCTCTCATCATATCAATATCCCAAATCAACCCATTCAAGCATGAAACATACCATTTACATATCACCAAAACATATCAATATGATCATTCACACAACACCACATATACACCTTACAACTATCATTTTCACATATTCAAAAAACATACCAAAGTCATTAAACTATCAAGCCATATCACATGGCAAGAACTAGACATCCCAAAACATTCCATAATCACTAGACTATACATGTCATATACCAAATATACAACTTCCATAAGTACCAAAATAGATAGTTGATAGTGTGATTAAGTCGCTGACGATCCCCGGATCCGAGTTAGCTTTAATGACACTGTAAAACAGAGATAGACTTCACACAGTAAGCTTTAAAGCTTAGTAAGTTCGTAATATAATACAAGTAGCTCAACCTTTTAAATTTAATATGCAAAATTTAACTAACACATAGATCATTTCTCATCACTATTCAATTTCATCCAAGGCCATTACTAACATTCATACCACATCTCAAGATTTATATACAAGTAAATATAAATGCTTCATAATCTAATCCTCCTTGACTTTTCATTCACATACTCAACCATCTATTTCATACACGAAGTAACCAACCACATAGGTTTTGTACACACTTGTTCCATCATATATTCAGTTATCACATATATCACATAATACTCGATGTCGTAAATCATTCGATCTTCTTTAACCCTACGGATTACTCACTCACTTAGTGCCAATTACTTAACCGAGACTTTAATATCATTGCACATTTAGTGCCTTTACATTAAATTGAATTTGACTCGGTATTGCACACACAGTGCCAACTAATATAGTCGATGCTTTCTTTATCTCGCACACATAGTGCCATTCACCATTATATCAATTCTATTTACGCACACTTAGTGCCACATCTCTTCAAACTCATATTTAGCATTACTAACTTATCAACCACATTTTCATTCATTCCATAACATGTGAACATAATTAAAACAATTCGTATTATACACGAACTTACCTCAGACGTAGAATTAACGATTCAATTTGATCAATCGAGTACTTTGTTCTTACTTCGATCTAAGTCCGAATTTCTCTTTTCTTGGTCTATACATATTCAAATTTAGCTCATTCATTCACAAAATCATTCAATTCAATCCAAATATACATATTTATGGCATTTTACAAAATAGCCCTCACATTTTCACATTTTAACATTTTAGTCCCCATTTCATAAAATCACAAAATACTCATAATTTCATTACACACATGCCTAGCAAAATTTTTCCCTAGCTCATATAAGCCCACATATTTCATTTAATTCACATTTTAGTCCTTTAATTTCTCATTTTCATAATTTAGCCCATAATACTCAAATTCAACAAAAATCACTTTATAAAACATGTATATCAATCACCAAACTTGCATAATTCATCATCAAACATCACAAAACTCATAAATTCATCAATGGCTTAACTCACTATCTTTATCAAAATCTAAAATTAAGGCATGGGCTTGATAGTATGCTAAGCAACGATCACAAAAACGTAGAAATTATAAAAAACTAAAACAAAAACATCCTTAATTAAAGAAATACTGTGGCCGAAACTAGCTTTCTTTTTCTTTTTATTTTTCCTTGATATTTTTAGCAAGAACAAGATGATAATGGCTTCATTTTCATATTTATTTTATTTATTATACATGTAACGCCCAAACTTTTAGGCCTAGAAGAAATGGGCTTCGCGTATCGGAAGGATTGGAATTTTGCTGTGCAAGTGAATAACATAAAAGTATGCATGCTTTGGTGGTTAAAGGTCCTGAGAAGTATTGGAGAAGTCTTGGGTTCAAACTTGGGCTTTAGCAAAATTTTGGTTTTAAGTGGATAAAACCCTGGATGCTTAGATGTTGGCGTTTTAAATTATTGTGTTAAAAAATATGACACAAGGAAGCATGTGCTCTAGTGGTTGTGGTGTCATTAAGGTTGCAAGGGAGCCTGGGTTCAAGTCTTGGCTCTTGCAATTTATTTTGGTTTTTCTTTTAAAGGAACTTGGACCTTGGCCTTTAGACCTCTTAATTAATTGAAGGTAAACTGTGGCACAAAGAGCCTGTTGGTGCAGTGGTGGTGGCGCTACATGTGTGGAAAGGAGTCTAAGGTTCGAGGCTTAGCGTGCGAAATTGTATGTTTATTTTGCTGCTTGAGCTGGGGAGGTTTTGGAACAAGACTGGAACTCTGTGGTTGAATTGGTCATAAGAATTTGAATTGAATTTGAATGGGGAGTTGGAGTAAATCAAGGATGATTTCGTGGAGGGATTAAGGGAGTGACTTATGGAGAAAAATAAGGAGTTTGAAGTGTGTGAGAGTGTTGTGCCGAATTGGTAAGAGGAAGCATGGAAAATTCAGCTAGGATAGTTTTCTCTCATTTTCGATTTGGTTTCGATCACTTTTGCCTTGGGAAAAACTGGTTTGTGTTGCCGAATTGTTCTTTTTCATTCACCTCTTCTGTTTTACATTTTTTCTAGCCGAATATATTTTCTCTTTTCCCCTCAATTATATTCTTTCTTTTTGGTTATTCTCCTCTAGTCGATTGCCTCTTCTCCATCTTTTCTCTTTTCTCTTTCGATATTCCCTTCTACTATTTGCTCTTTTGGCCGAATATTCTACTTCTCTCTCTATTATTGGCCGACTGTTTCAGTGCCCTGCCATTGGTGTTGTTGCCGTCTTGCAAGGGTTCTGAGGAATCGATAGGTACACATAACTTCTCTCTGTTGTTTCTCTGTTATTGCAATATGTGTTAAAATTTGTTTCTTCTACTTTTTTCTAAAAGCCGAGTACTCCTCTATCTTATTCTTTGATTACTGAATGTTAGTTTCCTAAGTTGATCATTGAGTTTTTAGATTTCTACAAGAAGTGACGGGGTGCAAGCATTTTAAAAGCGATTGAAACTCTTTTGTTATTCAATCAAGAACTTTCGGTGGGTAAAGAGGATTCTAGTAGTAAAGTGATGGCAAAGGTGGTGGTTGTGTTTGAGCACGTAGCCTCTACTCCCAAGTTTAAGCGGCGTAAGGTGTCGGCTGTTCGAGATTTTCCACCAAGATGCGGAAGGGTGACTACATCAAACTTTGGAATAACTAGGCAAATCACAGTCGACTGATCTAGTCAAGGAATATGGTATCAATCTCTCAGTTAAGTAGTTGCTAAGAGTTTTTCTTAACATTATTTGTTTAGTGATTAACTAAATGTTATGTTTGAATATAGGTTCTGGTGATCGTGAATTCTTAGTACTCTACGTGATCAAGTGTTAATAGTACCCTGTATTCAATAGTTAGTGAGAAAGCCGATAGAGTGTGTGTATTTGTATGCGGTATTCGATAATCGGCTGAAAAGCCAAAAGTATGTGTTGTTTACACTGCTATGATTATAGATCGGCAAAACGTCAAAAAGCCAAAAATATGGCGTATGATGCCACACGAGCGTGCGATTGTCTGTGTGGTGAATCGAGCCCACAAACATGGGTGTTAGTCTATAGAGGCCACCACGAGCGCTCTCGCGGTCTTGGGCTGTTCTGGGCCTCGTTGGGCCAAAATGGATCGTGTGGGCCCAATGGGCTTATGGGCACTCACGGATAAAATGTATGTGATGTGGTAAGTGTTGTTTGGACTGTAACGTTTGCAAAACTGTGGCTGTTTTTGGGCTAATTGGGCCACACGAGCGTGTGGGCCCACTTAGGCTGAATAATGGGCCTTAGGCCCATTTACACTATTGTGACTGTTTAGGTTACTTAAGTCTTTCGAGGCGACGGTGGACCTTGTATTGGGTCACTGAGATCCCGATTTGCAAAATTACCGAAATACCTCAATTTATAAAATTACCGAAATACTCTCGATTTGTAAAATTATCGAAATATCCTCGGATTTTAAAAAAACCGAAAAACCCCCTATTTGCAAATTTATCAAAATACCCCCAGATTGTGAAATTACCGAAATACCCCTGATTTGTAAAATTACCGAAATACCCTTGGATTGTAAAATTACCGAAATACCCCTGAATTATGAAATTACCGAAATACCCTTAAATTGTGAAATTACCGAAATACCCCTAATTTGCAAAATTACCTAAATACCCCTGTAGGGTACGATTACTGAAATGCCCTTATAGGGTGAAATAACTGTTTTGCCCTTGTTGGTAAAGAACTGACTTGTGCTATGATTTGACTGGGATTGTATGACTGTGTTTTAACTGAGTTGACGGTGGTTGTATGACTGATATGCTTTTAATATATGTCTAATTGACTGTTACAGGGCATGGCCATTTTGCATACACGTGTAATGTTTGAGCATGACATGCACGGCATATTGTATGGGGTTGGGACATTGATACGGAGGAAGTTCGGATAGGGTCGCACGGGTCGCACGAGACGACTGTGGACCGACGGACGGCTTAAAGCCGCGTAATCTGATTATGGCTCTATGCCAACCTAAGTATGGCTCTATGCCATATTGATTATAGGTTTGTGCCAATCGTATTTACCTGTGGCTATGTGCCTAACATATATACTGATAACTCTGTGTCAATCATAATTACCCGTGGCTGTGTGCCGATTATATTACCTTCGTTGATGGCTATGTACCAAATTTATTACAGTTACCAATAGCTTTGTACCATCCTGATTATGGCTCTGTTCCATCATGATTATGGTGTAAAACCATTCTATTTATGGCTTTTAGCCGTTCTGTCCATGGCGTCAAGCTGTTATGTTGACTTAGTGCCGCAACTGGTGCTAAGCTTGGTTTGTTGGCTAGGTGGGTCGATTTTATCCCCACAGGAGTGTAGGGTTGGTACGGGTGGTGTGTTGGCTAGATCGGGTTGGGATGTATCCTCATTCTGTTGCATATCAGTTTATGAGATCTATCACTATACTAGGCTTCGACCACTTGTTCTGTTCTTGGTTTGGGATAGGCCCAATTGATTCTATTATGGGCTATGACCCAAATGGTATTGTAGTGGGCTTTGGCCCACGTATGCTCTGAACTAGACTGTACTGTTACTGTTCAAGGGCTTTGGCCTAGACTGTTTCGGTTTTTGTATATTGACTGTTACACTAGTAAGGGGATTACGCACTGAGTTTTCGTAAACTCACCTCATTTTTAATTGTGCAGGTAATCCCCAGCGTTAGGAGGATCGATGTTGCGAGGGACTCGGAGGTGACTGAACGACTACGGCTGTTATGCTTTGGACTTTATATATGTTTTAAATTCAATTTTGGGTTTTAATTTCTATAATAAGGCCTCTCTGCCAACCTAACTATGGCTCTATGCCATCTTGATTATAGGTTTGTGCCAATCGTATTTACCTGTGGCTATGTGCCTAATATATCATAATTACCCGTGGCTGTGTGCCGATTATATTACCTTCGTTGATGGCTATGTACCAAATTTATTACAATTACCGATAGCTTTGTTCCATCCTGATTATGGCTCTGTTCCATCCTGATTATGGTGTAAAACCATTCTTTTTATGGCTTTTAGCCGTTCTGTCCACAGCACCGAGCTGTTATGTTGACTTAGTGCTGCAACTGGTGCTAAGCTTGGTTTGTTGGCTGGGTGGGTTGATTTTATCCCTACAGGAGTGTAGGGTTGATACGGGTGGTGTGTTGGCTGGATTGGGTTGGGATGCATCCTCATACTGTTACATATCTGTTTATGAGATCTATCACAGTACTGGGCTTTGGCCACTTATTCTGTTATTGGTTTGGGATAGGCCCAATTGATTCTGTTATGGGCTATGACCCAAATGGTATTGTAGTGGGCTTTGGCCCATGTATGCTCTGAACTAGACTGTACTGTTACTGTTAAAGGGCTTTGGCCCAGACTATTTCGGTTTTTGTATATTGTCTGTTACTCTAGTAAGGGGATTACACACTGAGTTTTCGTAAACTCACCCTGTTTTTAATTGTGCAGGTAATCCCTAGCGTTAGGAGGACCGGTGTTGCGAGGGACTCGGAGGTGACTCCACGACTACAGTTGTTATGCTTTGGACTTTATATATGTTTTAAATTCGGTTTTGGGTTTTAATTTCTGTAATAAGGCCTCTCTGGATTTAATTCTGAATTTGGGATTTTGTTACGTTTTATATCTATTAGACGTTGACGAGTTTTCAACCCAATTACTGTTTTTAAAACATACGTTTTAAACTTCTTTACCTTAAATTAGCTTCTGCGACTAAAAGAGATTTTCAACGAAGTTAATAACGTTTTTAAAAGTGATTAACTTTTCAATGAATCACGTTTTGAAACTGAACGAACACAAACTGAGACTTTAGTTTTTAAATATTAAGGAGGGTTTTCAATGAAAACATGGTTTTCGAAAAACACTTCAATGTGACACGCCAGATTCGGGCCTAACTTCTGGGCCGGGTTTGAGGTGTTACAATACATTAATTCATGTTTTACTATTTTACCCTTGGTTATTAAACCATTTAATCATCAAATATATGCCCATTTATGTCCATCCAATCTGTTAATGGCTTAATAACAATATAAGGACTTCTCATTTAATAAACCATGACAATTAAGCACTTTAACAACTAGCACACAACTTTTGCATTTTATGCGATTAAGTCTTTTTTCACAAATCAATACACAAACGATGGAAATTGTCACACAGAATTTTCACACATGCTTAATCACATATTGTAGACAGTAAAAATAATATTACAGTATTTTTTCTGACCTCGAATTTGTGGTCCCAAAACCACGATTCCGACTAGGGTCTAAACTGGGCTGTTACACTACACCTGTAGTACCAAAATGATTGGAGATTTTATCGCATATTATATGTTATTTGCGATTTTTTTGCACTATTTGATAGCTGACATATTTTCTACATTAATGATTATTCAGTGGTTTTACCACGTCGATCTATGTTCACATTTGTTGGAGTTTGGTAGACGGGTTCTATAGAACTCGTGGTGTGTAGTGGATGGTATGGTTAGGAACCTTTTTGCATTGCATCATGCCACGACATATTTGAATGTTATTGATTTATGTTATGTATTGTACTATTTTGTATTGAATGGTATCAAAATTAATGATTGTTACTTGAATGAATGATGACCCATGCTTATACACCGTTTGACATCAATTTGATAATGACTATGTAATGATATGAAATTCCAATAATGGTTTTGTGTTCTTCTTTTAAAGCTAATATGTTTCATTGTATTCGATATTTATGTCTGTTTAAATAACTATTTCAATCACACTGAGCTTTCATAAGCTCACCCCCAATAGTGTTTAACATTTTAGGTAAACCTCAAAATTAGGACCGGACTCGACATTCGAAGAATCACCTTGGACCTCGGACTATTTTTAATAAGTATTAATCAGTCCTTATTAGTTTTGATTTGTAATTTTTAATTATTTCTGGTCTGTGGCTTGGTAACTTTTCTTTTGGGGATTTTTACATGCATGGATTACTCAAACATAATAACCGAAAAATGCATGATATCGTGCTTAAGTAAAATTTGACATTGTTCCCTAATTTTCGCTGCATTAGAAATGAACCATTTTTGAAAAACAAATCGATAAGGCAACTAAGTTTCCAAAATTACTTGAAAAATGGTTTTTTCGCTGCATTAGTACAACATCGAGTTCTTACAAAGAAGAGTGACAAGCAAACAATTTTTTATCTTAAACAACACTATCACTAATAAAATGAGTCTTAAGTATAGATTATCTAATAAATGAACTATTTTAAACTAACTCAAAGTGAAATTACGATTTTTCTCTAAAATGAGTTTATTTAAAGTCTTCAAAAGTAACAAAAGTTAGCTTAGCCATTTCGGTGGCTAATGTAGCATTCTCAATCTAGCAATAACATCTAGGCTGGGTTAAGGGGTTACAAATGTAATATTTCACTTCTGAAAGAAGATGCTTATAAGTGGTGGTTTACTTTAACTTCTGTGGTTCCAAAAGATCGAGTGACGTTGGAATTTTTCCAGACCGAGTTTAGAAAGAAGTGTGTCAGTCAACTATATTTGGAAGATATAAAATGTGAGTTTTTTTATCTGAAGCAGGGAAGTATGTCAGTTGTGGAATACGAGCGCAAGTTTGTAAGTCTGAGTAAATATGCTCGGAAGCAACTAACTTTTCAAATTGAAACGTTGCTAGATTTGAAAGAAGAGTGAATGAAAATATACACGCAATGGTTAGAATGCTTGAAATTAAAGAATTCGTAGTATTATCTGAATGTTCATAGAAAATGGAACCAGTTTAGAAAGATAAGAAATAAGCAAAAGCCAAGAAGGAAACCTCGAGCAAGAGGAATGAATTTAGAAATTTCTCAGCACTTCGCCTAATAATCGAGAGATTATAGTAGTCAATCTGTCCCTACTACTAGGAATACAAGAAAAAGAATGTTCAGACAGTTTCCTTCAAAGACTCAAGCTACCTCTGTAGCGAGGGGTACTAGTGTTCGGAATACTGATATACATGTCTGCAAACACTGTGGCAAGATTCATCTAGGTGAGTGCAGATTCAACTCCAGGGCATGTTTTTATTGTAGGTCAAATGAGCATCTCATACGAGACTGTCTGAATAAGGTTGAATCTAGTTTAGAACAACCTGCAAAGTTTGCAACTGTATCTTAGAAGGGTAGAAAACCAAGACTTGGAAATACATTGAGAGGAAGCTACAATGAATCGCGCGATACTACTTTTAGATCTAAAGGTTAAGCAGCAGTCAGAGCTTACGCGATTCAAGCTAAAGAGGAAGCTACAGCACCTGATGTCATTGCTAGTACTTTACCTCTTTTTTATGTTACTAAAGAGGAAGCCACACGGTCGTGTCACCCCTGTTTCCAAAATTTTTAATTTTTTGCATATTTTTCTGTTTTGATTCAATTAGTCATGGATTGTTCTCAAACCCTTTTTAGAGCCTCGTAAGCTCGATTTAAGGTAGTAAATGTGATTTTGACATAAATAGAATGTAATTTGAATGCGATTATTTAATTTATTAAATGAGAAGTTTAATAATGTAAATAGCTTTGATATGTGCTCTAATACTATGTAACCCAAATTCGATGATGAAGATGGGTTAGTAGTGTTACAGACCCCTTCCACACGGTCTGGCCATAAGGCCGTGTGGCATGTGGTAGGTTGTGTCGATTTCGCAGAGTTTGTAACATCCTAAAATAGGGGTTATTAGTGATTAAATTGTTTTGCTTGTGATTGAATTACTGTGGTGTTATTCGTGGAATAATAGGACTTAATTATGGATCTTGAGCTCGGATAGTAGAAAAATTTTAATTTTAAGCTTTAAGGTAGGGAGCCTTAGTAAGTAGGGGTTACAAGATTAAATAAGGGATTAATTGACACTAATAAGGCCTTGGCAAAGTGGCAAAGGAAGCCACTTAAGTGGACTGGAATTGACGCCACAAAGGAGCAAAGGGGCCTAGGTTCGAGTCGCGGAATTTCCTTTTTGCTCTTTATTTTGTGGCATGAGAGGAGGGAGTAGTGCTCAAATCAAACTCTTTTAGATAATAAGGATTTTAATTGGATTTTATGTGAATATTATTAAAAGGGTGGCAAGGAGAAAAAGTAGGCATGTGATTAATTCAAATTCTTTTGAATTATTTTAAACTATTGGCCAGGAGTGATTCAAGGAGTTGGCCGAAATTTGAACTCCTTGTGAAGAGGAGTGGACGGCAAGGAGGCTAGGTGATAGGGGGAGTGCCGAATTCTCTTTAGGCATACTCTCCATCTTTTTGTTTTCTTTTCTCCATTTGCAAGTAGCCGAAATTCCAAACTCTTCCATCTTTGATTTTCTCTCCTTTCTCATTCTCTCAAAACCGAAAACCATTCTCTTTTCTTAGACTTTGGCTGAATCCCCTACACTCCCATCTTCCATCTATATCTTTTCTTCTCAAAACCGAAACCACTCTCTCCCTTTTTCTCATTATTTTTCTCTATTAGCCGAATCTACTCCCTAACTCTAGCCGAATTCTTTTCTCCCTTTTTGATTAGTGTTGGCCGAGTCTCAAGTAAAGGTGTTCTCTTCTAACTTTTTCTCCAATCGGTTTTAGAGAAAGGTATGAGTTCAAGGCTGAATGCCTTTTATTCTGTTTCTCTATTCTCTGTCGACTTTTACAAGGGTGAGAGCCGATTTCGACATTTGGTTGCAAGTGTGAATCACCAGATTTGGAATCGGTTTGTTGTAGGGCCTTCGAGGTTTTGGAAGCAATCTAGTGGAGCCGTCATCTTTGATTAATTGGCTGGTAAGTGGTGGTAAGGATTTGTTAATGGTCTATATTTTTAGTGATTGAAAAGCCGAAAGGCTATTGTTGTGGCCACTAATGGTTGCCGATTATAGGGAAGCAGAAACACTTGGTGTGTGGTGGCTAGTATTCAGAGGACGGGTAGGTAAGGGTTCGGGTTCAAGTGTTAACCCTTTAGATTTATTTGGTTTGGCCGAATAGCCCATATCACTAACCTTATGTTTGGCCGAATATAGGGCAAGGGAATCTTGTGTGGCCAATTTGTCTCTTCGGGATTTAGGGCTGTCAGTGGTACCAGGTGTGTACATACACACTTTATAACTGATTAATGTGCTAAGTATTATGTGTATGCTACATCTGATTGGTGTAGATTTGGGATTTAATACCATAAAAGGTATAAGCAAGGATCCAGGTAAGTCCTTGTTGTTATGATGCTTTTGGGAAGTATGACATATTTGGTATATGTGGCACATAAATGGCTGATGATAAATTCAGTGTATGTTATTAAATAAACATGTTGGCATGATTTCTGTTAAATGCATATCTTTGATTGATGTGGGTTAAACGAGTGGAGGGGGAAGTGATATTCGTGTCGACGGACACCAGTGGTTTGGTACCACACATTTCGTGACTACGGTCACCAGAGGTTTGGCACCTCATAGCGTCTCGTCCCAGTGGCTTAGCACCACAGTGGGTTGACCTTACGGTTAATATTATGGGATCGACGCCAGTGATTTGGTATCACACGTGGGTTGGCCCCACAAACTTGTTATACGTGACTTCGGGTCACCAGTGGTTTGGCACCACAACATTGATGGATATCGTGACTTAAAGTCACCAGTGGTTTGGCACCACCAGTGGTTTGGTACCACACGGGGTAGAGAAAGGTGTTTTGGATGGCTAGGTTGGGTGCATATAAAACTTAGTGCATGTTGTATTTAGTTATAAATTGTGTATGATGTTGCGCTAAACCGGGGGAAGGGTTACACATTGAGTCTTGGTGACTCACCTTCTCCTTTAATATTTTTCAGGTGACTCGTAGATCGCGGATGAGGAGCCGGATGGACTCGAGGTGGCCATGCTGTGAAAATAGGGATTAAGTGAACTTTGAATTGTTTTTATTTTGGTTGGTTTATTTTGTTCAAATTGTAATAAGGCCTCCTAAGATTATTCTTATTATTTTACATGTTTGGATAACTTGTTTAAATCGTTTGGTGATTTTGAAATGATACACAAGTTGTTTTTTTTTTTTAAAATTAAACGCAAATGTTTTTGGTGCCATCGGGTACAACTGAAATTGATAACAATCCTTCTTAATATATTTTTAAACGGAACTAAGTATGGTTTTCTTCATACACCTCAACGGTTTTTAGCAAGAAGATTGAAAATGAATGTTTTGACAAAAATTTAATCGCCTTAAAGGGATTTTACAAAATATTTTCCTCTATAACATACCAAATTCGGTCATAATGTTTGGGCCGGGTTTGGGGTGTTACAAAATTGGTATCAGAGCCCAGTTCAAAGCTTGGCTGTGGGGGCCCAAGGCCCAAAATGTTTTGGTAGGCCTTTGTGAAAATAGTTTTGGTTTTAGACAGCATGGCAGCGAGTCTCCGGCACCAATCCGCCCAAGTAAGTACCTCTGACTTCTGTATGAATTATTTTCTATAGAAGGGTAGGATGGAACGTAGATAGTATGATAGGCATTTGAACTTTAGCACTAGTTTACCCCAACAAAATACATAAGACCTTTAAAAGCCTAATTAAACAAACCTACGACCAAGTCGCGAGTTAGGGTGTGGTAACCCAGTGCGCATGTCAGGATTGGATCGGAAGAGCTTGGTACTTAGCGAGTCCTCGTGACTCACCTCTTCTTCGCGGGATTCCTTCCTGGTGCGTAGCTTCGGTTCACCCTAACCAAGAGGACTCAGTCATAGGCTAAATTCAATAAATAAAACCCGAAAGGGATTAGCCATGTTTTATGAAAACCCTAATTTTTTTTAAAATTATTACTCCTATAAATAGTAGTAAAAATTTATTTTTGGAAAATTTTCAAAATATTTTTGACTTACCAAAATTACCAAAATGCCCTAGTGGAAAAAATTACGAAAATGCCCTTGGTTTCTAAAATTATCATATTACCCCGATTTTAATAAAATTATCTTACTTTGCAAAAGTACCAAAAAATCTTGTATTTCAAAATAATATCCTGACTTTGGAAATTTACAAAATTACCCCTGATTGACAAAATTACCAAAATACCCCTGGTTGCCAAAATTTTGCTGTATCTTCAATTTGAGAAATTTTCGAAAATACCCTCCAGTTTTGTAAAATTTCAAAATGTCCTGAATTATTAAAGTTTTAAAATTTTTCGGGTTTATTACAAAAATACCCTGTAGGAAAATGACGAAAATACCACAGGATAGTAAAGCGGACATAAATGCAGAAGAAGAGTGATTGTGTATGAAAGGAATTAGGGAATGGATGTACTTTTCTGTGTGAATTAGGATAGAGGACTTAAAACTTTGATTGATCGAAAGAATCTCTATTAAACTCTTTTCATAAAATTTCCTCGCGGATAACCAAGTGGAACAAATACTAATCCATAAAAAATTTCTTAATCAGATTAAAAGCGCAATAGTTAGAATGAGCTCTAGAGGACGTGGCCGTCGTGGACACGGTAGGGGCAGGATGACCGTGTCAGAACCCGTTAGGTCGGGTCAGAGGTCGGAAAATGAGGTACCGCCACCACCACCTCCAACTTTTGGAGCTGAGGAGCGAGGATCGCATGGGAGGTGAGGCGATGATCGCAAAAGCGTGTTGTGAGTCCTTGAGATGGTGGCTGGGGCTAGTGGAGGTATGGGAGCTCGGAAATCTGTTCCCGTGCGACTTTGATCCAACGGAGCTAAGGTATTCCAGGGTGTATCAGGAGTGGCACCCAGTGCGGCGGAATATTGGTTAGAATCGACTGAGAAGATCATGGATGACCTCAATCTGATGAATGAGGAGAAGCTGAAAGGAGCGGTGTCGCTTCTAAAGGATGAGTCATATCAATGGTGGCTCACGGTTCGGGATGGTGCCACGGCAGATGACCTTACTTGGGAGTATTTCAAAGCGCTTTATCGAGAGAAAAAGTATGTGGGCACTAGCTACACTGATGCGCAGAGGAAGGCTTTTCTGGGGTTGGTACAAGGAAATAAGTCTGTGTCTGAGTATGAAGCGGAATTTTTGAGGCTGAGCCGCTATGCTCGGGGAATTGTGTCGACGGAGCATGATCGTTGTATCCGCTTTGAAGATGAACTTAGGGATGAGTTGAGGTTTCTAATTGCTCCACAGCAGGAGCGTGAGTTTGCTATTCTGGTGGAAAACGCTAAGGTAGCCGAAGGGGTCAAGGAGTCCGTGAGACAGAACTATGATAAGAATAAGCAGAAAAGAGGCTTTGGGTCATCTGGATCGGGTAGTAATGCACAGAAAAGGGCTAGGCAGAGTGGGCTGACTCAGGCAGGAAGGCCCATGGCTACTAATCAGAGACCGGCTCAGTGTAATCGCTGTGGGAAATCACATTGGGGAGGATGTTGGACCGGTGAAAGAGGATACTTTGAATGTGGATCTTTGGATCACCGTGTGAGAGATTGTCCTCGGAAGTTAGCAAAGAATCAGCCAGAGGGTCAGAACCGTGCTCAGATTAGAAATGTAGGACCACCACAGAGGGGTCGTGGTAATAGTAGAGGAGGAAATGGTTCTAGCCGAGGTCGCGGGATCCCGGGCAGAGGCGCAGGCAACACGGAAGCAAGGCAGCCTGGTTTAGTCTATGCAACGAGGTGTCGAGAGGAGAGCGATGCACCGGACATCATAACCGGTACGTTTCTAATTTTTAGTCTTCCATATGTTGCATTAATTGATGTAGGTTCAACGCATTCATACGTTGCTAGTAGCGTAGTAGGGACTATGAACTTAGACTTTGAGATTGCTTCTAGGGAGATGACAGTAATTAGCCCTCTAGGTCACTCTGTAGTTGTAAACAAGCTATATAGAGATGTACCCCTAGAACTCCAAGGGGTAGTATTTGTGGCTGATCTGATGGAACTACCGTTTGGGGAGTTCGATTTGATTCTTGGAATGGACTGGTTGGTTAAGTATCAGGCAAGGTTGGATTGCACTGCTAAGCGCATGGTTCTAAAGATGGCTGAAGGTGATGAAGTGGTTATGATAGGTAATAGAAGAGATTACCTATCCAATGTGGTGTCTGCGTTGAAGGCGGAGAAGATGGTCAGGAAGGGATGTGAAGCATACATGGTGCATATATATGCCTTGGAGGCTAAGGAGTCAGCAGTTGAGAAGGTCCGAACAGTAGGAAAATTCGCTGATGTGTTTTCAGAAGAACTTCCGGGTCTGCCTCCAGATCGGGAAGTTGAGTTCGATATAAACTTGTTACCCAGAACGGCACCCGTGTCTATAGCACCATACCGTATGGCACCAAAGGAATTGGTAGAGCTGAAGGCTCAAATTCAGGAGCTCTTAGACCGAGGGTTTATCCGACCAAGTATATCTCCGTGGGGAGCACCTGTGTTGTTTGTCAAGAAAAAGGACGATTCAATGCGGATGTGTATCGACTACCGTCAGTTAAACAAGTTAACGATCAAAAACAAGTATCCGTTGCCTCGAATTGATGACTTGTTTGACCAACTGAAAGGTGCATCGGTTTTCTCGAAGATAGATCTTAGGTCGGGTTATCATCAACTTAAGGTGAAGGAGGTTGATGTTCACAAGATGGCATTCCATACTCGGTATGGGCATTACGAGTTTCTAGTGATGCTATTTGGGTTGACGAACGCGCCAGCAGCATTTATGGATTTAATGAATAGGGTGTTTCAGCAGTACTTGGATCAGTTTGTCGTGGTATTTATAGATGACATATTGGTTTATTCAAAGAAGGAGGAGGAGCATGATATGCATTTGCGTATAGTTCTACAAGTACTGAGGGAGAAGCAGTTATATGCCAAATTCAGTAAGTGTGAATTTTAGCTTAGGGAGGTGGCTTTCTTAGGTCACGTAGTATCCGCTGAAGGGATTAGAGTGGACCATCGGAAGGTTGAAGCGGTGTTGGATTGGAAACCACCTAGGGCGGTGGCAGAAATTCGAAGTTTTTTGGGTCTGGCAGGGTACTATCGAAGATTTGTGGAAGGATTCTCTTTAATCACAGCACCGTTGACTAAGTTGTTAAGAAAAGGAGTCCCATTTGTATGGTCAGAGAAGCAACAAGAAAGTTTTGACAAGCTAAGGAAGATTCTGATGGAAGCTCCAGTTCTGGTACAGACTGAGGCAGGGAAGTTATTCACTGTTTATTGTGATGCGTCCCATACAGGTTTGGGATGTGTGTTGATGCAAGAAGGGAAAGTAGTAGCCTATGCATCCCGTCAGCTAAGACCACATGAGGTGAACTATCCGACTCACGACTTGGAGTTAGCGGTAGTAGTCTTCGCTTTGAAAATATGGAGGCATTACTTGTATAGGGAGAAGTCGATAGTCTACACGGATCACAAAAGTTTGAGGTATCTCTTGACTCAGAAGGATTTGAATTTGAGGCAGCGCCGATGGATTGAACTATTAAAGGATTACGACTGTTCAATTGAGTACCATCCGGGCAAAGCTAACGTGGTGGCTGATGTTTTGAGTCGGAAGGTCGTAACGGACTTAAGAGCGATGTTCGCTCATCTCAGTCTATACGACGATGGAAGTCTTTTGGCAGAACTGCAAGTTAAGCCGACTTGGGTCGAGGAGATTAAGGAAAAACAATTAGTAGATGACAGTTTGAATGCGCGGAGGTTGCAAGTTCAAGATGGTGGTTTGGAAAGGCATAGTTTGTCTGGTGATGGAGTACTATGTTTTCAATGGCGAGCTTGTATGCTGAAGGACGTGGAATTGAGGCAAAGAATTCTTCAAGATGCACATAGCAGCCCATACGCTATGCATCCTGGAGGTAGCAAGATGTATGGAGATTTCTGAAAGCTTGATTACGGTGGCGTGGTGAAGCGGAGATAACGGACTTCGTAGGAAGGTGTCTGACGTGTCAGCAGGTGAAGGCTGAACATCAGTTGCCATCAGGATTACTTCAACCAGTGAAGATCCCTCGGTGGAAATGGGAGAGGATCACTATGGACTTTGTCAGCGGGCTACCCCTCACGCCTAGCAAGAAGGACTCGGTTTGGGTAATTGTGGATCGACTAACCAAGTCAGCTCATTTCATACCGGTGAGAGTGGATTATTCTCTTCAGAGGCTAACAAAATTGTATGTGGCTGAGATAGTGAGGTTGCATGGAGTGCCAGTATCGATCATCTCAGATAGGGATCCCAGATTTACGTCGAGGTTCTAGAAAGCGTTGCATCAGGCTTTGGGCACGTGATTGGATTTCAGTACAGCTTTCCATCCACAGTCAGACGGGCAATCGGGAAGGGTCATACAGATTTTAGAGGATATGCTGAGAGGTTGTGTTTTGGATTTCAGTGGTAGTTGGGAAGAGTATCTACCGTTGGCGGAATTCGCTTATAACAACAGTTATCAAGCGAGTATTCAAATAGCACCATATGAAGCACTGTATGGACGAAAATGCCGTACTCCTACGTGTTGGATGGAGTTAGGTGAACGACAAGTTTTGGGTCCGGAGTTGGTGACAGAAACTGAAGATAAAGTGAAGGTAATTCGGGCTCGTCTCAAGGAAGCGTCAGATAGGCAGAAATCTTATGCTGATCTTAAGCATAAGGAAATAGAATATGCAGTAGGAGATAAAGTCTTTCTGAAGGTATCACCTTGGAAAAAGGTATTGAGATTCGGGCGAAAAGGGAAGCTGAGCCCTAGGTTCATCGGGCCATATGCAGTGTTGAAGTGAGTGGGACCAGTAGCTTATCAGCTCAAGCTGCCGGCAGAGTTGAGTCAGATTCATGACGTCTTCCATGTGTCCATGCTTAGGCGATATCGGTCAGATCTATCACACGTTGTGCCAGTGGCAAAGATTGAGGTAAACTTGGACTTATCTTTCGAGGAAGAACCAGTTCAGATCTTAGATCGAGATGTCAAAGTTCTGCGTAGGAAGTCAGCACCTTTGGTGAAGGTACTATGGCGAAACCATGGTGCAGAGGAAGCTAGGTGGGAACCCGAGGATGTGATGCGGCAGCAATACCCCCACCTCTTCTGATCAGGTAATTTCGAGGCCGAAATTATTTTAAGGGGGGTAGAACTGTAACATCCTAAAATAGGGGTTATTAGTGATTAAATTGTTTTGCTTGTGATTGAATTGCTGTGGTGTTATTCGTGGAATAATAGGACTTAATTATGGATCTTGAGTAGGCTCGGATAGTAGAAAAATTTTAATTTTAAGCTTTAAGGTAGGGAGCATTAGTAAGTAGGGGTTACAAGATTAAATAAGGGATTAATTGACACTAATAAGGCCTTGGCAAAGTGGCAAAGGGAAGCCACTTAAGTGACTGGAATTGATGCTACAAGGGGAGCAAGGGGGCCTAGGTTCGAGTCGTGGAATTTTCTTTTTGCTCTTTATTTTGACGGCATGAGAGGAGGGAGTAGTACTCAAATCAAACTCTTTTAGATAATAAGGATTTTAATTGGATTTTATGTGAATATTATTAAAAGGGTGGCAAGGAGAAAAAGTAGGCATGTGATTAATTCAAATTCTTTTGAATTATTTTAAACTATTGGCCAGGAGTGATTCAAGGAGTTGGCCGAAATTTGAACTCCTTGTGAAGAGGAGTGGACGGCAAGGAGGCTAGGTGATAGGGGGAGTGTCGAATTCTCTTTAGGCATACTCTCCATCTTTTTGTTTTCTTTTCTCCATTTTCAAGTAGCTGAAATTCCCAACTCTTCCATCTTTGATTTTCTCTCCTTTCTCATTCTCTCAAAACCGAATACCATTCTCTTTTCTTAGACTTTGGCCGAATCCCCTACACTCCCATCTTCCATCTATTTCTTTTTTCTCAAAACCGAAACCACTCTCTCCCTTTTTCTCATTATTTTTCTCTATTAGCCGAATCTACTCCCTAACTCTAGCCGAATTCTTTTCTCCCTTTTTGATTAGTGTTGGCCGAATCTCAAGCAAAGGTGCTCTCTTCTAACTTTTTCTCTAATCGGTTTTAGAGAAAGGTATGTGTTCAAGGCCGAATGCCTTTTATTCTGTTTCTCTATTCTCTATCGACTTTTACAAGGGTGAGAGTCGATTTCGGCATTTGGTTGCAAGTGTGAATCACCAGATTTGGAATCGGTTTGTTGTAGGGCCTTCGAGGTTTTGGAAGCAATCTAGTGGAGCCGTCATCTTTGATTAATTGGCTGGAAAGTGGTGGTAAGGATTTGTTAATGGTCTATATTTTTAGTGATTGAAAAGCCGAAAGGCTATTGTTGTGGCCACTAATGGTTGCCGATTATAGGGAAGCAGAAACACTTGGTATGTGGTGGCTAGTATTCAGAGGACGGGTAGGTAAGGGTTCGGATTCAAGTGTTAACCCTTTAGATTTATTTGGTTTGGCCGAATAGCCCATATCACTAACCTTATGTTTGGCCGAATATAGGGCAAGGGAATCATGTGTGGCTGATTTGTCTCTTCGGGATTTAGGGCTGTCAGTGGTACCAGGTGTGTACATACACACTTTATAACTAATTAATGTGCTAAGTATTATGTGTATGCTACATCTGATTGGTGTAGATTTGGGATTTAATACCATAAAAGGTATCAGCAAGGATCCAGGTAAGCCCTTGTTGTTATGATGCTTTTGGGAAGTATGACATATTTGGTATATGTGGCACATAAATGGCTGATGATAAATTCAGTGTATGTTATTAAATAAACATGTTGGCATGATTTACATTAAATGCATATCTTTGATTGATGTGGGTTAAACGAGTGGAGGGGAAGTGATATTCGTGTCGAGCGGACACCGGTGGTTTGGTACCACACATTTCGTGACTCTACGGTCACGGAGGTTTGGCACCTCATAGCGTCTCGTCCCCGGTGGCTTAGCACCACAACGATGGGTTGGCCCCACGATTAATATTATGGGATCGACGCTAGTGATTTGGTATCACACGTGGGTTGGCCCCACAAACTTGTTATACGTGACTTGGTCACCGGTGGTTTGGCACCACAACATTGATGGATATCGTGACTTAAAGTCACTAGTGGTTTGGCACCACCAGTGGTTTGGTACTACACGGGGTAGAGAAAGGTGTTTTGGATGGCTAGGTTGGGTGCATATAAAACTTAGTGCATGTTGCATTTAGTTATAAATTGTGTATGATGTTGCGCTAAACTGGGGGAAGGGTTACACATTGAGTCTTGGTGACTCACCTTCTCCTTTAATATTTTTCAGGTGACTCGTAGATCGCGGATGAGAGCTAGGATGGACTCGAGGTGGCCATCTTTGTGAAAATAGGGATTAAGTGAACTTTGAATTGTTTTTATTTTGGTTGGTTTATTTTGTTCAAATTGTAATAAGGCCTCCTAAGATTATTCTTATTATTTTACATGTTTGGATAACTTGTTTAAATCGTTTGGTGATTTTGAAATGATACACAAGTTGTTTTTTTTTTTAAAATTAAACGCAAATGTTTTTGGTGCCATCGGGTACAACTGAAATTGATAACAATCCTTCTTAATATATTTTTAAAAGGAACTAAGTATGGTTTTCTTCATACACCTCAACGGTTTTTAACAAGAAGATTGAAAGTGAATGTTTTGACAAAAATTTAATCGACTTAAAGGGATTTTACAAAATATTTTCCTCTGTAACATACCAAATTCGGTCATAATGTTTGGGCCGGGTTTGGGGTGTTACAGAACCCTAAACTACAAAAAAAATGTGATTTTAAGGTTTTTCAAGCACTTTTAGGCATATATATGACAAAAATAAGAGGATAGCATTGAGCTGTCATAAAATATTCAAGAAAACAACTCGAAAAACACCATTAAAGTAGATTTTGAAGCAGATTTTCGTCAAGATTGAATATTTCCAGTTGATTTCTGTAACACCCTGAATTTTGGGGCAAGGAATTTCGGGTTTTGTGGTAAGGGTTAGAGACAAGGGTGTGCTATTGTGTTTAGTCACGCGTTTAAGTGTCAGAAAAGGCCTGCTAGTCTGGTGGTTGAGTATGTGTTAGTTTGTCTCAAGGTTCCTGGTTCAAGTCCTTATGTGTATTTCTCGAAGGAATATTTTTGTTCTGTTTTGTTTGCTTTGTTTTAATTTAATATACAGTTATTTATTTACTTATTTATTTATTTTGTCTTTGGTTTTTAATTTTCTTCTGCTAGGGCATTCTATTCTTCTTCTCTGTTATTTTATTTTCTTTCTATTTGGTCTTGGCATTTCCTTCAAATTTCCTTTCTTTCCCCTGTGAAACAGTTTTCGCTGCGCATGTGTCGAAGAATTTTGCTTCTCCTCGTCGAATCAGGTGTGGGTTTCGTATCTTCTTTTGCTTTATTTGTGAATTTTATTCTGACTTTATGAAAAGTCGAGAAAGTTTGTGTGAGTGTTTGCAAACCTGCTAATTTTGATGTTGTATCGCGGTCCTTTGCTTGGAAGGTGTATGATTTGGTATAATTTCAAACTATCGATGGCTGGGGAGTGCTTCGTGGCTGAAAGCACGTTTTTTGGGGTTGTTTAGGATGGTTTCGTGACCACACGGATGGCTACATGGGCGTGTGCTGATACACACGACCATGTACTTTTAGGAATTAGGGTTTTCGGGATGAGTTAGGTGCCACACGCCTGGCCACACGGTCGTGTCCCTTGGGCACACGGGCGTGTGTGTTTGGGAATTAGGGTTGAGTGATTTAGTGCCACACAATCGTGTAGCTAATTTAGGGATCCCACACGGGAGTTTGTTTCGAACACACAGCCATGTCTGGTGGGCACACAAGCGTGTGAGACCCTCACACTGCCGTGTCTGCCCTTTACTCTATTTTAGTACAAATGAACAGAGAGTTACCCGGCCTGTTCCCACTGCCATGTCCCTAGTCTACACGGGCGTGTACCTCTCTTCACACGAGAGTGTGCCTCTCTTCACATGAGTGTGTGCCTCAGTCATACGGTCGTGTGCCCCTTCTCATACGGGCGTTTGACCTCCCATATGGCCTAGGCATTTTCCACAGGGCCAAAGTACACAGGCACGTGGTCCTAAGACACCAAATTTTAGCTTGAGTGTTTTTTTGTTCTGAAAATGTGTCTGTGCACTCTGACCCTTAGCTAAGCTTTAGTGAGGGTGTTTAAGTTTCGATATCTATGACAATTGTATAAGATGTCTGATTCTGAATCTGGTCTGTGGGGTGTGTTTGTATAACTGTTCTGTTTGAGTGTCTGCTAAAGTGTCACTGTTCTACGATTTTGTGTGCACGCATTCACTTGCATAAAGTATTTTGGGTGGGATTGCAAAGTGAAGGGAGTCTGATTCTAATCTGATCTGGCAGTTTTACTGCAACATTTTTGTATGGCGATTTATCGTACTGTACTACATGTGCAACAGGTTTGCTGCGTACTATTATCTGATTTGGCTGTATAACTGTAACAGGACTGTACAACGAATTACCGCATTGCACTGTACAACACATACGCCAGCTTTACTACATATTAACATCTGAGTGGCTTGGTCCACATATATAGTGTGTAGGGTTGGACGGACCTACGATGTCCTATATGGTGTGCTCTGGTTGGTTGAGCTTAAACAGCTCTTATGGGGTGTGATCGGGGGACAGAGAGGTGTGTCGGCTGGATGGGTGGGTTTTATAACTTGACTGCATTTCATTTGCATCTATTTGTGTGTCCTAGGTTCTGGACTATCTAATTGTATTCTATTTGTCTGTTTGTGATTTGGTGTGCTTGAGTGTTATGTTCTATTGAGACGTTAGTTCCAAGTTACCTTTCTCACTCAGTGAATATCTGTAAAACTGTTGTGCTATTGATTTGAACTCCGTGATTCTGTTTTTAGTCTCGATTTAAACTCACACTGAGCTCGAGTAGCTCACCTCCTTAGTTTTCCCCTTTTAGGTACTTTTTTGACTTCTAACGTTGGACTCGGTATGCGGAGGTCTCGGACAGGCTCGGTGAAAAATAAATTATCAGTTTGTATCTTCTGTTTCTATTTTGTTATTTGGTTTTTGAACTGTAAGATTTTATAAAACTATGGTACAAGCTACGCTTTAAATTTTTATTCGTTCATTTGATTCCAGTTATATATTGAACTTAACTGTAATTTTACTGACTGAATTTTAAACGATTAAATGTTTCGATTCGACGTGATAACTTGTTTTGTAAAAATTTACCTACGATCACTTCGGTGATCAATGTAACATCTGGGATTCAGTCTAAACTTCTAGGCCAAGTTTAGGGTGTTACAATTTCTTAGGACATTATCATGAGTTCCCTTATTTCTTTCTATTATATTGTGTCTTGGATGTTTTTATTTTCAAGCATGAACTAATCTCTTAAATTCCTAGGGAGATGAACCCAATGATGGATTTTGTCGTTTAATTTTTATTTTACGCAATAAATACTTAGATCTTGTTCTCAATTATGTGTGCTTAATTCTTGGTTTGATATTTCTAAATTTTTGATCCATGTTTGATGTGCTTAAATCAGAGGAGGAATGACCCTATTTAAAAGTAGATCTTGTATAATTGAGTAGGGTTGCATGCAATCCTAGAAATAGGACGACATAAATATATCGGATTAGAGTCAAATATAATAAAGGAATCCATAGTCAATACAATAATAGGGGTTTTAATTAGAAAATTTTTAATTAATCAACCTAGAGTCAATTGCTCTTACTCTTGCAAGAGATATTAGCATAATTCAAGGATTTCTATGAATCAAGATACTAAGTGAAGAAACTGTGTAATATAGATTGATAATGACAGATGAAATCTTGGTGAATTCTTTCCTGGGTATTGTTTCGTTTCTTGGTTTTTTCTCTATTATTTTCGTGTTTTGTTCATTGTCATGTTCGTTAGTTAATTAATTTAGTTAATTTTAGTTTTTAATCAATCACTCGAATTTATCAGTTAAATAAAAGAAAGACAGTAATTACTAATACTTTTAGTCTTCATGGGAACGATATCTTTGCTCACCGTAGCTATACTATTAATTAATAGGTGCACTTGCTGTAACACCCCTAACATGTCTCTATCATCGGATTAGGGTTACAGATCTTTACCGTAACAAATCAGAACATTTAACATCATATTAGAAACAATTATATATCTTAATATCAATAATTAACAACTTAATATAATCATAGTAAACATACACATTTAGACCTTAAACCAAACCTTCGAGGCCCTAAAAATAACATGAGAAGGGTCGGGGATCCATTTGAAACAAAACAGAAAAATATGGGAAAACATGAAAATATGGGAAACTAGGGGTCACATGGCCGTGTCACAGCCCATGTGTCCGCCCACATGGGTAATCGAAATAGGGCCACAAGACCATGTCGTAGGACGTGTGCCAAACTGTATGTGCATTCGATGTTTGGTCACATAGCCATGTGGCAGACCGTGTTGCAAACTAACTTGAGACACATGGCCATGTCGTAGGCCGTGTGAAATCTGCACCTAACAATAATAATGAGACACGATTGTGTGAGGTGGCCGTGTGTGACACACGATCGTGTAATAGCTCGTATCTCAAGCTATGTGCAACATAAGTTCCCCCTAAAACAAGTTATTTAAAGTCCTATTATTGCACATCAAGACACACCATTCTCATATACATTCATATAAGCAAAACACACTCCAAACACACGCAAAACATAACAAATCAACCATCCTACAAGTTTTAACCAATATGTCAATAAAGGCATCACAATTGATACACCTAATCTAGTTCAATCCAACATCATAAGGTCATTCATTTAACATATCAAACACATATCAAACAACCATTTTTTTCCTACTATCAAAAGACCATGCACAATTATTAAACATCGCATATATACACTTCATTTACAGACCATCAACAACAAAAAAAAAAAAAAACACAAATGAACTTGGCATCATTATAAAAGAAACAAATTACCATATAACAAATATAACCTATTACATGCCATTTATAACCACTTGTCAAAACTATCAAAATGGTCAATACACTGTGTGATCGTACTTTGACGTGATTCCAACCGATCAAGTTTTCTGATAATCTACAAAACAAAGAAAACAACTAAATAAGCAACTAGTGCTTAGTAAGCTCGTATAAATCTTAAATGTAAACTTACCGAATAGACTCAATTTACGTAATTAATAAATAATTCCTTTGACATGCTTAAGAAATTATCCATTTCTTATTACAACACCAACCTCACAAGTCAGGGATTTCAATAATGAAACCTCAAACATTCATCCATATTAAGGAACATATAATGGAAGCAAATCTATATGCATAACATTCCTCACATCTCTAATATGTAACATTCATACCATTAAAATTTTTACGTCAAAACTTTCTATTCCGTCTATTATAGTTTCATAACATTTTAAATAACTAATTTCATTCATTTAAGCCTTGATTACCTATTCATATCATGGAAATAATTTCACTACAATTCAATCGTTATCTTTTTAATCCAAATACTTAACATTACACTTTCCATTTTGTATTCTTAATAACATAGTTTATTTATATACGTACCTTTTCACTTTAACCCTTAATTGCCAGTTGAACCAAATAGAATAACATCGAATACTTGGGAACCATGCTCACACAAAGTGTGCTTGTACATGTAACTGAAACTTTTTCTATAATACTCACAAGAGCTATGAAATGGGCATCCTCACATAAGATGTGAGTTAGAATGTTAGCTGTATGATGCTGTTCACAGGAGCTATGGAAAATCTACAACAAATACCTGACCTTAGCCATCGGTAGGACATTTAGGACCAACACCCGAAACCACATTGTAACGCCCTAAAATTTTTATTTTTGTTTCTGTTAAAATGTGACATAACTGTGTATCTACTTCAGTGGTTAACTGTTCTGGGGGTGTGAGAGGTTATAAGTTCGACCCTTATCTTGGATGAATTTTTGTCTTTTTTTGAATAAAGGCTTAACCTTGCTCGAAGGGTTTAAGTTTAACTATGTGTAAAACCATATCAGAATAAACCTGCTGGTTCGAGTGGTAAGGGAGTCTGTGTGTTATGTGGAGGTCCTGTGTTTGAAGGCCTACGAGAGTGTGGGTAATTATTTTTGACTCGGTTCTAGGAGAGAGTTTGGATGGAAGTGGAATTTTGAAAACTGGGTTAGTGAAATTAGGATATGTGGGTATATCCATGATTCTATTTTCTTTTTGAAAAAATTTTCCCCTTTTCTCTCTCTGCCGAAAATCCCCAATCTCTTTGATGTTCATTTTACTTTTTCATCTTTTTCATAGTTTTTGCATTCAATCTTCATAGTTTTTGTTTTTCGATTAGGTAAGTAGTTAGGCAATTTTCAACATGTGGATTTTCTTTGATTTTGGGCAATCTTTGTGATAGCCGATAGGTGGTGGTAATCGACGAATTCTTTGGTATAGGAGAAGGCAGTGGTGAAGGAGAGTGCCTCTGACAGTTGGAATCGTGTCGAAACTTACTTTGTTGATGATAAGTCACTTGTGCTATTTCGGGATTAAGATTTAAATAGTTAAATGATTGCTAAGTGGTCAATGAATTGTTGTTTCTTTGGTTCTAGAGTGCTTGGAGTTGCAGTCGCTTCATAAACGAACTAGGTGTGTACCCAAAAACGAAGGAAACGGGGTTTCAGCAAAAGCCAAAAACCCCACCGTCGATGCCACACGGGCATGTGATCGTTCGTGTGGTTGGTCGTGTGCCATAACACAGGCATGTGATCAACGAGGCCAAGCCGTGCGCGTAAGACACGGCCGTGTGATGGCCAGGTAGGCCCTGTGCGACAGACGGGGTAGACTAATTTGGGCCATGTGGGTCACAAAAGCGTGTGGGTCCACACGGGTAGTCCACAGGGGCGTGTGGGATTCTAGTCCAGGCCATGTGATCCACACGCCCAAGGCCAAATTGGGTCGTATGGGCCACACGAGCATGTGGGCCCACACAGGCAATCCACATGGGCGTGTGAGCCCATTTAACTGAAATGTGTTCTAAGGTTGCACAGGCCGCCCAAGTCGACTTTGAACCTACTGTAGGGTCGGTAAGCACTACTTAGACCCTTAAATGCATGAATTGTATGTATGATGTATATACTGAGCGTGATGATTGTAACACTCCAAAAATCTCTTATATATTTATTTTCATATGTTTGTGACACAAATGTGTATCTGCTTCAGTGTTTAAGTATTCTGGGTGTGTGTGAGAAGTCCCAAGTTCAGGCACTATCTTTCATAATATTTTTTTGTTTTAATTGAATAAAACCCTATCTCTAGTTAGTAGGCTTATAAATAAATATTGGTAAAATATATCAGAATGGGCCTGCTGATCTGGTGGTTAAGTGGAGAGCAAATGAGCAGTAGGTCTAGGGTTCGAGTTCTTGCGCAAACATGGAATTTATTTTTACTACTTGTGCCGTGTGGGTGTTGTAGTTTGATCGAAATTTTGAAGAGTGGGGTTTGAATTTGGTGGTTGAGGGGATTGTGTTGGAGTGATTTGGGGAGAAAAATATTGGTGGAAGAGGTTGGATAGAACCGAAACTAGTAGTGGCAAATCCAGCTACCTTTCCTCATTCTTCTAGTTTTCTGACAGTTTTCCCTTCTCTACTTTTGGTTCTCTCTGCCAAATTTCCCCCTTGGCTTTTGTTTCTCCTCTCTTTTGTTTTTATTGCCTAGTCTTAGTTCTTTGTATCGATTATTCCTATTTGAATTTTCTACTAATTGTTTTCCCCTCCGATCTCCCCTTTGTTGCTGCCGAAATTCCTTTGGTTCTTGTTAAATTTTTTAACGTTCTTCTTACTCTCTTTTCCCTAGCCGAATTATATTTGATCTTCTTCCCAAATTTTGGTTTCTTCTTTTCTCTACTAGGACACCCCCTTCCTGAAGTGCTGTCGAGGTATTGTGTTGTTTTAGTGGGCCTCTTTGTTCTTTATCGTTTCCCCTCTCGAAATTATCTCTCCATCCTACGGCAATAGTGTTCCTTGCTTCTACCTTTGACGATTCTCTATGTGTGGTTTCAATAAGCGAGTTCCTGATTTTTAGCCAATCGTTGTCGTTAGGGTTCTAATTAATATTCCTTTATCTTTATAGGCAGTAGCGGATTTTGAAGAAGGAGACCAGACGCGAGTGGAACCTTAGTTGATCATTCGAGAGTCGTGGGTAAGTTTGGAGGTTGCGTATTATAATGAGTTATTTGTTTCAATTCAGTTTGAATGTGTTTCAAGGAATTCATCTGGTGTTTATCGATCAATTGATAGGTATTAGAGTGCTCCGGTGTACAAACGTATTGAAAACGGTTCAGGTGAGTAAACACAAATCCGAAATTGGAATTCTGCAAAAAGCCAAAAGATGATATTGTTGACGCCACACGGGTGAGCGGCCGCCCGTGTGGTAGGCCGTGTAACCGAACAATGTGCGATTCATGGGACGGGCCGAATTAGGCCGTGTGGGCAACACGGGCATGTAGGCCCACACAGGTAAACCACAAGTGCATGTGGAATATTTTGGGCCAGGTTGTGTGTTCCCCATGACCAAGGCCATTTTGGGCCGTGTGGGCCACCCGAGTGTGTGGGCCCACACGGGCTGACAACATGGGCATGTGGGCCCATTTTTGACTATTTTGATGTTAAGGTTGCACGGGTCGCCCAAGAAGACTATGAACCTACTGTAGGGTCAGTAAGCTTACCTAGAGCCGTAATTGATTGAAATGACTGTATGACTGATATGAATAAGCATGATGATGTTCCACTGATTTGATACTGTATGCCCTAATTACATGCATGATATTATGTTATAGCATATCATATTTGTATACTGCATTGCAATGGGTTTGGGGGTTATTTTGATAGGAGGAAGTGTATTGAAAGGCCTCGAGCCTAATTTACTAGCAGCTCAGCTGCAAACTACTGTCTAGTATCGCATTCGTTACTTTTTAGAGTGTAGGGATGGGTGGGTTGATTATATCCCCACATGGAGTGTAGGGTTGGACAGAGTTGGAGTGCAGAGGCTGGTTGGGTAGGACCTATATATTGTATAGTCTGTAGTGTCTCTTCCCATGTGGACAAAAATAGGCTCTTTGCCAAGCCATTTTGCCACCCAACTTACACAAACCTATACCAAATCAAATTACACAATTCATGGTTTAAAATAGGCATGTAAATCAACCAATTCAAACATATTTCATGCACATCCTATACTCCTATTCTCCATACACACAAACCACAAAACATGTTATATTACTTATACCAATTTCACATTTATAATTCAACTAATTATACACTTCTAAACATAAATCATTTTGCACCAAAATCATAAGCATGTAATTAGTCTATATAAACCATTTGGCATTCTCAATACCAACTATCAGTAAACATTACAAAACCAACCTCAATCCTATAACATAAGCCATATGCACGCTTATATATATACATGATTCAATCATACCAAAATAAGCCAACTTATATGGCAATATACCAAACCAAACTTAGAATATTTACAAGCCAACTCAAATGGCTACATTTATCATCAATTCATGAACCAAAATGACCAAAGTCTCTATACATGCCATATACTCAAAACATAAGCTTAAAATTACCAAATCGATAGTTAGATGTAACGAAATCTCCGACGATCCCTGAATCTGAGCTAGCTTTAAATTCACTATAAAACATAGCAAAATAAACAAAGTAAGCTATAAAGCTTAGTAAGCTCGTATGAATTAAACTCAATCTTAACATAAATATACAACTATTAAATTTGAACATATCAACATATAATTCATTTAACTAACAAACCTTTCACATTTTCAATCATAATCTCGTGTATGAACTTCACAACTTCTTCGATTTAAACTTATACAATTCATGTACAGGTACGTACCATCTCGTATCAATCTCATATTCAACCACGTCTTTCATTTACCCGTTGAACTATTTGGAATGTTATCGGATACATGGGAAACTCATACCCGAAGTGCCACATGTATAGTCGAAGCTATCTCAACCACATATCACATAAATGCTCACTCTCGAGCTATCAACGAGCCAGCTTACACAAGCTGTGGGTCAACACGTAGTTACACGGTGCTGCTCACACAAGCTGTCAAGTAACCGCAACACATTTTGGTATACTCAGCCACCGGTAAGATGTACAGGACCAGCACCCAGATCACATAATCACATCAATCCCCTAATGACATGTCACTAGTATCAAAATCTATTCCTAAGGTTCAATCGAGAATTTTAATGCTGAATCATCATCAAATCATTGTCGAATATGTTTGTAGTCTCGTATTCACAGTTCATACAATATCAAAGCAATTAAAACATAATTATATCAATGCTTATTACATATGAACTTACCTCGGATGTAAAACCGGCTAAATTGGTCGATTAGTCGAGAACTTTGTTTTTCCCTCAATCTAGATCTGAGTTTCGCTTTTCTTGATCTATATGTAATCAAAATTAACTTTTTTAATCATCTCTCTATTCAACTTAGTCCAAAATTCACTTTAAGGCATTTTTACACAATTGCCCCTAATATTTCACATCTTTCCCAATTTAGTCCTTATTTCATAAAAACACAAATTCATGCAATTTAATACTAACCTATGCTAGCCGAATTTCTCTAGTACTCATATCAGCCCATATTTTTCAATTATTTCACATTTTAACCACAAATTTTTCACATTTCACAATTTAATCCCTAATTTGCATTTTCACTAAAAATCACTTTATAAGACTTGTATAACTCACAACCAATTTTCATAATCTATCATCAAACATCAAAACACACACGTATTCATCAATGTTATCATTCAAAATATTTAACAATTTTACAAAATAGTCCCTGGGCTAGCTAGACCTAGCTGCAACAATCTCAAAAATGTAGAAATCATTAAAAACAGAACAAAAATCGTACCTTAATTGATCAAAAATAGCTTGCCCGAATGAACCCTAAAAGAATGGCTTTTCTTCCCTTTAAAAATTGGTGGAGATGAATAAAATATGATAGTCATCTTATTTTTATTTAATTTTGTCTTTATATGTTATTTTTGTTTAATTTTGTCTTTATTAACTAAATTACAAATTTACCCTTTATTACAATTCATTAAAATTCATTTAATCATGTCCATCTTTATTCACTCACACTAATCATGGTGTAATTAAAACATAGGACCTCTAATTTATGATTCCTTAGCTATTTAATACCTTTAACTAATAGAACATCACTTTTGCACTTTATGCGATTTAGTCCTTTTTATCAAATTAAGCATTCAAATGATAAAATTTCTAAACGAAACTTTCACACAATCATATATTCATGTCGTAGACCTTAAAATAATAATAAAATAAATATTTTGACTTTAGATTTGTGGTCCCAAAACCACTGTTCTGATTTGACTAAAAACGGGTTGTTACACCATCTACCAAACTCCAACAAATGTGAGCATAGCTCAATGTGGTAAAACCACCGAATAATCAATAATGCAGAAAATATGTCGGATACCAAATAGTATGATACAATCACCAATAACATATAATATGCAATAAAATTTTCAAACCTCTTGGTACTCCAAGTGCAGTGCACTGACTACATATAAATGCGGACTTAATATGTCGTTGGTACTCCACGGAACTCCTCCGTCAACCACAAGATATCCCATCCCAATGCAAATGCAATATGTCACACAAACTCATACATAATCATAGCTCAATACTTTTCACATTTATTTGACATGTTCAACATGCCCTCAACAATCACATACTTTCAATAAATGGAAACAGTGTTCCAACTTTCAAATTACCATTTAGATGATATCATTCAACATTACACAATTTCACATACTTTTACGATTTTTCCAATGTGCATGTATAGCAACATTTCCAATATAACATAACAACTTATCCATATAATTATACCATGAATAAACTCATATCTCAGGAAATCATGCTATATATACAGTTAATCTCATACCAAATAACACAATCATGCATAAAAATACCATTCACACAGTCACACAGTCATACAGTTAAACAAGCAACTTTGCTAACATATCAGTCATTTAGGGCTTGAAACGTACCTGGTTCGACCACTTACAAAATTAATTATTTGGCTATTAAGCCAATCCAATCAACAAGATGAATCATCAAATATATCAAAAAAATTATCATTTTTAACTAAGTTTTTGAGTTTAGGACCCACACCTTATTTTACGTTTTTCATAGCACACTAGTGAACCTTTCGATTTCCTTAATAAAACTTAAAACAAACCTAAATGAAAAATAAGTATAAATTAAATTAATCCACCTCTTAAACATCCCCCTAAACACCCACTTATGGTTTCAAATCAATTGTCACAATTACAACTATTTTACGAATCCAAACTAGTTAGATTTCTTATACTATTTTTATGCGAACCGTACGCGCGAACGTCTTTCGACTTTACGGTTGATTTGGGGCATTCGGGTCAACACCTAACACATTTACACACTGGAAAATGAGTAGCAAATATTGATTAAAATCCTTCATTTAATCAATTCATAACCTTTACCTAACAACTATTCGAAACAACAAACTAGTTTACATGTAATCGCAGTTAAGCTTCTTGATTTGTGAGATCCGAATGAGCAGTTAATCAAGAACATTTTTCCCTAATTGACATGTGATTAAAGGCTGATTAGTATGACTTAAGAACTCCAACTAATTCTTGAAATAGATGGGCAAGAACCAAGAAAGAAAATAGCCCCCTTTCTTGTACATAGGTGCATGCACCATCACCTGCTGTGGCCAAATTCGAGGCTAATTTAAAAATGATTTAAAGATCCATTAAAAATCTAGAAAATACATTTAAAATATTTAAAATTACCTTAAATCCCAGATTTGGAAATTTAAGTTTTTAATCAAAAAGATTAATCAACAAATTGAAGAAAAAAGATATCTTACATAAACTAGTTGAGAGAAACGGCAACGGCACTTTCTTGGCAATGTTCGAGATTGATTTTAGAGTTAAAGATTTCAGATTTGGGGTTGATTTTAATGAGGAAAAATACCAGCAAGATGGTGGAGAAGATGTTAACAAATCTTGAGACAAAAAAGAAAAATAAAGATATGGTAAAACTAGGTGTACGTGACGGCAACAATGGAGTAAGAAAGAAAAAAATTGAAGATTAAGGAGGAGAAAAGAGGGAGGAACGGCTAGGGTGAGTAAAATTAGAATAAAGGCTGATTCTTTTGTGTAAAATTAACATTTATAGCTAGGGTTACAAAGGTATGGATGGCACACACATTAAAAACAAGGGATTTTGTAAAAAAAAAAAAAAAAAAAAAAAAAAAAAAAAAAAAAAGAAGTTATTTTGCATGGGAAAGGATTCGAAGTTGGGACCTGAATTTAATTTTAATGCTTTTGCATTTACAAATTAATCACTAAAATATTTACTTATTTTTCAAATAATTTTGTAATGTTTATTTTAAAAACAAGGCATGTCACATACTAGGGTTTGAGGCAAAATTAGCAAAATAATAAAAATGGTGAGAGAAGAGATTTGAACTTGGGTTTCAAGGAATGATTCACTAACACTTATCCAACAAACCAATACCTGATTTATTCCTAAAAACGCATAGGTAATCTCAAAAATTAGGGCATGACCACTCTCTCTTGATTCCCAAACCAATTCTACTAACCCTCAATTTTGGGATGTTACACATATCAAGGAACATATAATGGAAGCAAATCTATATGCATAACATTCCTCACATCTCTAATATGTAACATTCATACCTTCAAAAATTTTATGTCAAAACTTTCCATTCCATCTATGATAGTTTCGTAACATTTTCTATAATTAATTTCATTCGTTTAAGCCTTTATTACCCATTCACATCATGGAAAGAATTTCACTATATAAATCATTCATTCACATAATTCAATTGTTATCTTTTCAATCCAAATACTTACGTTACATTTTCCATTCTGTATTCTCAATAACATAGTTATTTATATACATACCTTTTCACTTTAACCCTTAATTGCCTGTTGAACCAAATAGAATAACATTAGATACTTGGGAACCATGCTTACACAAAGTGTGTCTGTAAATGTAACTGAAACCTTTCTTGTAATGCTCACACGAGCTGTGAAATGGGCCTGCTCACATGATTTGTGGGTTGGAATGTTAGCTACCTGATGTTGCTCACAAAAGCTGTGGAGAATCCGCAACAAATGCAAGACCTCAGCCACCGGTAGGACATTTAGGACCAGCACCCGAAATCATATAATCCCTAACGACATGTCATTTGTATCCTAAGTATTCACAAGTTCAAACTGGACCACTTTACACATCCAAAGCCTTAATTTGCATTTCATTATGTCCTTTTCAAATGTACATTTCCTTCATCATTGTAACACCCCTTACTCGTAATCAACACTGGAACTAGGTACAAGGCATTACTGAACTTAACCTACTCAAACATACAACATCGGGTCATAAAATTTCATTTCAACTCAACACTTTTCATTTGAGTTCATAACGTCCCTCTTATAGGTCCACGGGACCTTAAACATACTTACGGAGTGGTTCGGGACTAAACCAAAAACTTTTAAACACTTTGAAAATTTTGACACAAAACAGGGCCACACGCCCATGTGAAGAAATGGGCACGCCCGTGTGGAACTTCACATGCCCGTGTTCTACAGCCGTGTGGATTTATTACCCATTTTGAACCTACAAGGGTTTTCACACGACCGAACACACACCCGTGTCCATAGCCCGTGTCCCTCACACGGCCATGACACGCCTGTGTCTTAACCTGTGTGCAAAAACCTTGACATTCTGTTTCTGACGTCATCACCCCATAAATGTCACACGGCCAAGGCACACGCCCGTGTTTTTCGACCATGTGGCGAACTAAATTCCTAACTCAGGTGCAGACTTCACATGGCCGGGGCACACGCCCATGTACTCCGGCCGTGCCTTCCACACGGTTGAGACACACAGCCATGTCTCCACCCGTGTTGTTACTACTAAGCTTACTGACTTGCAAACCTAGCTTGCAGGGGGACACACGGCCTAACCACACGCCTATGAGGCTGACAGTGTGTCACACACGGCCTAGACACACGCCCATGTGTCTACCCGTGTGGACAAGAACAAGGGTAATTTCCAAGCTCTTTCTACCACCGCAACTCATACAAACATAAATCACATCAAACCATCAACTCATTCATGCATAATTAAACCCAGAAAAACAACCATGCAACTTGCACATTCATGAATAACCTCATCATTTCATAGATTAATGACAAAGAGCCATCAACTATGGCCTTATACAAAAGAATTCATCTTTGAATAAGCTAACACATTTGGCCAAAACAATATGACATTCATCTAAGTCTAGTCCCTATACATGCCATATCCAAAATGCTAAATCTAACTATACCAAGATGTGTTGATAGTATGGGTGATCCTCTGGTTATCTCTGTATCCCGAGCTGGCTCTTCGACACTATAAAACAAAGGAAAAGAAAATGGAGTAAGCTTTAAGCTTAGTATATATGTAAATAATAAGCATCATACCATATGCTAATCAATCAAAAACATTACATACTATATAAAAACAATTCATATCCTCAAAATCATGCTTACTCATTTCAACTTTTACCACATCCTAACCACATATCATAACCATTGCTCACATTTACTTGCACTTGTGCCCTGCACTTATCACCACAAAGCCACATGTAATTTCATTTAGACAAGTTTCTCGATGAACCCTTCGGAATGATACAAGATACCCGATGATTTCGCACACAGCCCACCTTTAATCAATAATAGGGTGGTATCGCACACAGCCCACCAACAATTACATATTTACGGATATTTATCCGTACCCATATTTCTATTCCAAAGGTTCATTCGAGAATTTCCCATTTTCTACCATTTCAATAAATCTTACCAATAAGCATTTACATCCACACAATGCATTAATGGGTAAAACATACGTAATAAGGATGTATCGTTTACACATAAACTTACCTCGATACAAAATATGTCAGTTTGCAATTTAGTCCGTAACCTTGCCTTTTCCTCGGTCAAGGTTGATTCCACATTCTTCTTAATCTTTAATAATAAAATTTACCCATTTAATCATTATATAAATTAAGACTCTTCGAAATTTCTACTTTGGCAAAACTGACCGTTTTGCCCTTATACTTTGGCAAAATTATGATTTTGCCCCTAGGCTCGTAAAATGAAATCTGTTCATTTTTCACATATCCAAGCCTAGTTTATTCATTTTCTCTCTTATAGAAACTCACAATTTCAATTATTTCATGCATTTACTACCCATTTTACAACCTTTTACAAAAGTTGTTCCTTAACCCACTAACAATCATTTTCTTCCATAAAATTTCAGCAATCAATACAAAGGTTCACATGGAAAATACCTAGACTTTCAACCATTTTGCAAAATAGTCCCTCTTTAGCTAGCTTAAGCTTTAGGGGTTCCAAAAGTACAAGTATTATCAAGAAAGACCACTAAAATCATTTACTTGCAAAGAGAATAAGTTGCTGAAATTTCAAGCTCCCAAACCCTTATGCTTGAGTGAAAAATCGGTGGAGGAAGAAGAAAATGAAAAAGATGATAGCCTTTTCTTTATTTTATTTTATTTAATTCAATTAACCTAACCATTGACCATGTCTCTAATTTGTCCCCCATGGCCGGCCAGCTCTCCCTTAAGGGTCTAATTGCACTTTAAGGCTCTCCAATATGAGGTCTTATAGCTATTTAACACCTCTAGCTTGAAAAATAAAACTTTCGCACTTTACGCGATTTAGTCCTTTTTCGCAATTAAACATGCAATCATCAAAGTTAATGCACCAAAATTTTCATGCACTCATATAATCATGATATAACACATATAATAATATTAAAAATAATTTCTTTGGTCTCGGATTAGTGGTTTCGCAATCACTGTTCTGACTAGCCCCAAAATCGGGTTGCTACAATCATAATATCATTTTGAATAGCTCATCCAAACTAAAGTATTATATCACCCAAATTGATTGACATCCTATTCTGATTAACATCCTATTTTGATCCATATTATCAAAATATTATACAATTATTTATCTAATCTATTTGCAACATAAATATTTATTAACATTACATACTTTTAGTCCTTATACGAACTTGCCTTGAGTGAAACAGTTACTAAAACAGAGTCGACAACTAGCCAAAACTATAGCTTTTCCTCAATTTAAATTCAATTACGGCGTTTCTTGATTTAAATAATAATTCATCCCAATTAATAAATTTCTAGAATTCTAACAAGTAGTTTTATGCAATTAAACCCTTCCTTTATTAATTTACAAATTTACCCCCAATATTTTAACTTTTATACAATTTAGTCCCTAAACTTGAAACTTGCAAATTTACCATTTTTAGCTAAAATTCATGTTAGCCGATTTTTATCTAGTATTATAAAAGTCCATATTTATCATCAAATCACAATATTTTCTTGAATTTTTATTATTTCAACAATTTAATCCCTAAACATTAAAATCATTAAAAATCACTTAACAAAATACCTATATTTAACTACCAACTTTAATAATCTATTAATTAAAATAGAAAAAACTTCAAACTAATTCATGAAAAGTCCCTATAATTTTAAAAAATTTACGAATTGACCCCCAAACTAGCTAAATTAAGCTAAAACGAGCTAAAAAACATTAAAATTACTAAAAATGGGGCAAAATTACGTATCGTGCATACAAGACAAAGCTTTGCCAAAACTTCACACCCTTAGCTATGGAGTATTCAATTCTCCAAAAAAGAAAAGAAGAAGATAATGATTCCATTATTTTATCACCTTTTGTTTTCTAATTTTCAAATTACCCAATTAACCTTTTAAATTAAACCAAATTTCTTCAAATGTCGAGCCATATTCGTCCACTATATTTAAAATAGATAGAATTATTACTTAAGACCCTTACTTCATGTTTTTACACCTATTTAATTCAAATAAGCTATAGTTATTAACTTTCGCAGCTTTTACAATTTAGTCCTTTTTATCTAGTTAATTATTTAAACGTTAAAATTTCTTAACGAAATTTTACTATCAACCTAATAACACTCTTTAGATATTTAATAAAATATTTACGGGCTCAGTTTATAGAAATAAGGTCCGGATACCTCCTTTTCTAAAACCAGTTGACTTTAGGGATATACCACTTGAACCTAATTATTTGTTCAAATAACATAAATTATCAAATCAAAATTTATTATAATACTATATTTGACTAGTAAATATTAAATAATAATATTTACGGGCTCGCTCATCGAATTTGTGGACCCGAAACCACTATTTCCGGCACTACTAAAAAACGAGTTGTTACACTTACCTTAGTCAAATTTTTAGTTAGTTTTGCGATGCATCAGGGAATAACCCAACAAATATGGAACACTAGAAAAATTAGATAAAAACGCATTGATATTTATTTTTCTTGTTATTTTTATTAGTAATCATATTATCAACTACTTTTTGGACTAACATAATACATATGGTGATTCTATTTTAATTTTTATTACTTGTTTATAATTTTTTTTATTCGTGCTAATATTTTTTTCATAATAATTAATATATTTTAAAATAAATTTAATTATGTAACTGTGTAAATACAATTTTATTATGAAACATGGCATAGGAAATTACAATGTAATTACACCGTGTCAACCAAACACGTCTAAGGAATTACAATTCTTTATAATTACAATATTGCATTATTATTACTCTAATAATTACACTTTCATTCAATTACTCTATGTTGTCCAAAGGAGTACTTAATAATTTCTTGGAAAATAATTCATAACTTACTAATCTACCGCAACCAAACAAGTAAAAAAAAAGTTTATTTTATAAATTTTGTTTGGTATATTAATTAAAATTAAATAATAAATATAATTAGAATTTTTGAAAAAGGATAATTTTAAATAAAATATAATAAAATAAAAAAGTATATAATTTATTCTATATTTTATATGTTTTGCCTATCTACTTATCATTTTCAATACTTTTCTGTAAAAAAATTCTATTTGATAGCTTTCATTGTGGGTTATCAAATGTGTTCAAAAAAATTAAATTGCAGAAAATATTAATTTTCAATTGATTGAATTGACCTAAATCAAATTAAAATAAAGGATAAACTACACAACTTTTAGGGTGTTTTCATTTTAGGAGACCAAAATGAAATTCTTGCAATTTTGTCACCCAACTATTAATACGCTTTCATTTTAGTCACTTAAGTGTTAAATCTATAATGGTAGTTAATTATACACAGTGCCACATCATGTTTAAACTTTCATTTTGATCGCCCCCAAAAAAATCTTTTTTACGTATTGATCGTGGTAAAAAAAAATTAAAGATTAAAGTTAAAAAAGGGTAGAAACTAAAATAATGATTAAATTTTTTTTTTCAAATTGTACTTGTATACTATCTTGTCATATGATCTATTTTTTTTATTCTCAATATTGAAAATTTAAATTTCAAAATATCAAAATAAATTAAATCAATTATTGAAAAAATTTATCCCTTGTTAGAGTCAACCGAATTGTTACTATAATATTTAAATTAATTTAATCTCCTTTTAAAATTTTAAATTTTGTTTTATGTTTCCAAATTAAAATCAACTCAAATAACGCATTTTTAATAATTGTCTATGAAACACAAATTTCTTTTGATTATATGATCTTGAATCTTTCATGCTAAGCTAAGATTAAAGAAAATTCCTTGCAATTAATTTAATTAATTAATTTTATCTTCCTTGCCAAACAAAACTCACATTTTTTTTATCACTTCTTCACCCAAACAAAGAACAAACAATTAGTTTAATTTAATGTCATTGTTTTTCCCCTTTGCTTTTAACTTCACATGGAAGGTTTGAAATTATATAATCAAAGGGAATTTAAGTTTTGTAGGCAATTATTAAATATGAGTTATTTTAGTTGATTTTCTTAAGCATAATACATAAATAATTTTTTTTAAAAATTTATAAGGGGATTAAATTAAATAATTTCAATATTATAGTAACAAATTGATTGATATTTTCAAGTAAATAAAAATTTTCAACAATTTATTTAATTTATTTTGATTTTTTGAAAATTAAAATTGTAATTAAAAAATTACAATTTTTGGCAATGGGATTGTAACACCCCAAACCCGGCCTAAACGTTACGACCAGATCTGGTATGTTACAGGGTGAAGTAAAAATGAGATCTTGTAAAATTTAGGAAAATCGTAGTATTTGAAAACTGTTCGATTAAGGTGATGTCTTTGAAAACTGTGGTTTGGTAGTGTAGATAAAATTAACAATTTGTGTTAAGCGAATATTCGTTAAGCTTGGTGAAACTTTGAAAGAAAACGTATGTTTTGAGTTACACCATATTTTGAAAACCTTATTTTTAATTTCTTGATTAAGTTTGCATAGTGTCAAATTTTAAATAAACAATAAATAGATAAAATAAAATCCAATATTAATTTAGAAAGGCCTTATTACACAAATAAAATCCCCAATTAAAATTAAAGTAAAGCAAGAGAAGTCTTTTTGGCCTACACGAGTCTGCCTCGGCTCCCATATCCACGATCTACGGATTACCTGAAAGGTTAAGCAAAGGGGTGAGTCACCGAGACTCAGTGTGTAAATCCCCTATAACACATAATCGGCTCGAGGCCCACAATCGCATACCGGGCCTTAGCCCACTCTAGATGACATAAAAATAAATGAATGCATCATGTCCCAACCCAAACCTAGTTTTTCCATCCTCTACACGCTAACCCGTACCAGCCAATCACACCGTGGGGATTTCTACAATCAACCCTCCATCCGCTACACGCCACTTCGATAGTCATGCTGCCACTTATAATACCGATCACTATGTGACCTTAAAATCAACTGTGGCTTAGCCACCGATCACAATGTGACCTTATAAACAGATGTGGCAACGCCAACGATCACTATGTGACCTTATAAACAGATGTGGCAGCGCCACCAATCACTATGTGACCTTATCAACAAATGTGGTAGAGCCACCGATCACTACGTGACCTTATAATCAACTGTGACAGCGCCACCGATCACTATGTGACCTTATAATCAACACTTCCCCTTTATCATCATATCCCAAAGCCCGTGCAATATGACATAATAATTCGTGTATGCAGCATGTCATGTATGCAAAACATATATCAAATATAAGTATAACATGAATTACCATCATAATTAGATAGACATAATACAGCATAATCAAGCTAATCGACCTCTAAAGGTATAACAGTAATTTTACCTACCAAAGGTATTTTCGTAATTTACCTACCAAGGGTATTTCAATAAATTCACACCTGCAATGGCCTTTCCGAAGGCCTAATGTCGCCCCAAGCGACTCAACTACCATTTCCGGTCGTACCGGACTATTGGGCCTAAAACCCGATTTCGGCCCATTCGGGCCCACACGCTCGTGTGGCCCACCTAACACAAATCTAGACACGTATATGAGATTCACCTAGTCTAGTTCATTATATACTACACCATCATACAATTTTATTCAATTGGGCCTACAGGCCCATTGGGCCCACTTCGGCCCATCGTAGCCCAAGCAGCCTCAACCCACAAGAATACTACTGATGGCCTCAACTATCGCATCGAAGCCCCACACGTGCGCTCGCACGCTCGTGTGGCTACTATTTTCGTGACCGGTACTTTGGCATTTGCTGCTCTACAACTAGAGTAGAGAGAGTTACACACCTGATAGGAATCTAGTGCTAAACCGCGCTCCGCCCATTCCCGTGCCCAAACGCCCACCAAGGTATATCCACTCTCCTCCTAGAATGCTCTATATATAGCTAGCTTCTCACCTTCCTTCTTTGTATCTTTCTGATGTGGGATCCTTCCGTCAGCAGAGTTTAAATCCAACTCAAACTCTTCCCGTCCAATTCACAAAATAAATACTCCCTTGCTTTTCATGAGATTCGAACCCAGGCTCCCTTTGCACCATAATCCACGCCGCTAACCACTTGGCCACAAGCTCCTCTTGTGTCTAAAACCATGCACAACTAAATTTAAATCTATAGCCAAATTCTAAAGTCTATTTAAAAAGAAAACCAAAATGCAAGAGCCAAGGCTTGAACCTTGGACCTCCTTCCTCCCTTATGGCGTCATCCCCTTGCCTCTTATGTGGCGTCACTTTGCCACTACACCACACACTCCACTTGTCATTTTTCTCCACATTTTATTCTTAAAGCCTACCTACTAACTCCCAGGGTTTTTTTTGCCTAAAACCAAAATATCCCTAAAGCCAAAGTTTGATCCCGGAACTTCATAGAAGCCCCCTAACCTTTCAAAATCACTTATCTAATAGGTCCAACTTGCATTTAAGCCGATCTCTTGTTCTCAAAAATTTAAATGCTACTACGCTCAAAGCCCATTGGGCCCAATCTACTAGGCCCAATTTTGGGATGTTACAGGGATAAACAAGTACAATTTAACAATTGTGTATTATTTTAATTTCTATCGCCTTTTTACTTTAATCCTTGATTTTTTTACCCCTACCTAAAAAAAATATACTTTTTGACTGACTAAATGAAAGCAATCTACAAGTTGGGTAACAAAAATGAAAGTGTAAATATGATGTGGTGTGTACAATTAATCGACATTAGAGATTTAACGATTGGGTGACTAAAATGAAAGTGCTCTAAAAGTTTCGGTTTGAAAACAGTTTTCTTGCACAGCGAAGAATTGAAATTTTGAAAACTGACTCAGTTTGTGATATTTATAACAATAAATCTTAATCGAATTCGTACCTGTGTTTTTGGATAAATGAAACCTTGATGTTTTCCAGCGTTCAACCAAACGATCTTCCCCGCTATTCTCGTACCAAGAACTGCTTCGAGTGTGAGCTCAAACCAATTAAATCAAAACACAAAACTAGAAAAAGTTTCCCTTTTTGGGGTGAAAATGAAAATTCTTTCTTCTTTAATATAAATGGGTAGAATTGTTATTTTGGAAAAATATATATAACAGTTGAGAATAAATTCTCTCTATTTTTTGGTAGAATAACAATTTCTCAAAGTTGTATTCATAACTTTTCCAGAGACATCTAGTTATAGGAAGAGAAGGTAGAACCCTTGTAGAGTTGTAAAAGTTTATTTCCACTAGAAAAATGATATCCTAGTTTAACTAGGATATAGGGGCGGCAACCCTAGTTAATGATACTAGGGTTTTGTCATCCCACCTCCTTATATGAGGGGTTTTGGGCCTCTCTCACATTAAGTCCAATTACGAGTACTTCCTAGGACTTTTTGACCCAATACATTGTAATATGATTCAACTTGATTCAGTTCTTTTGTTCCCCAAAATAAACTTTAATATTTACATATTAAATAATTTTCTCATCCAAAATTTACCCCAATAAATTTTTTTACAATTTTACCCTCGGGAAAATTTTGACGATTTTACCCCCGATAAAATTTGGAGAAAATTCATTTAATATGTCACAACTCAACATGTTCACTATGACCAAATAGTTTATTTTCATTTTCAGGCACCAAAATAGTCAAAAAAATATAAACTCATTCTTCCATCATTATTAAATAATCCTATATAGGATTGCAAACTTCCGTTTTCATTTTTATTTCCATTTTCTGAAACCTACATTCATTTCCAAATGATTTCATTTCTCCATTTCAGAGAAAACCATTATTATTCCTGAATGTTTCACATTTCTCTTTTTCTATTCATTATGTTCATTTTTATTCAAACACGCAATTCATTTCTGGTTTCAACGAGCAAGCGGAGGGACCGTGTAACACCCTATACCCAGCCTAGATGTTATGACCAAATTGTCAAAGTTACATTGCTAGATTGAAACTTCGACCACTTGTTTTCGAATCAAATCTTATTTTATAAATAGAAAGTTCGGAATTATAAACCTAGCTTTATATCTTTGGTAAAATTGTTTGTCACAAAAACAAATAAGAGCGTCTTAAAATATTTGCTTACAAAACTAATTTAATAAAACCATCTCGCTTTAGCTACTTGTTTTGTAAAACACTTTATAACGATTAAATCTTTGCAGCAGAAAATCTCTTAGAGTTGTTTATCATTGAAAAATGTTTATTTGATTCATTTCATCAAAAACTCATTCTAATTTAAAAAAAAACTTATTGATTAATTAAAAACATTTAACGAGTTTCAAACCAAAGTTAATATCCGAAAAATAAACAGTCTAACAGTCCGTAGAATCCAAAACAGAAGTTTTTGAAAGAATTAAAAATAGTGAACTAAACCGAGCTCCTAACTACCGCCAAATCCTAAGTTTGAGGATCACCTAAAAAATATTAAACAAAGTGAGCTAAAGCCCAGTGTATGCCTCGGCCTACAAGCAAAATCACACCAAAACATGCTTATATGCATATATTAGAACAGACAGATCAGATATCTCACATGCGTGGATGCACATATCAGAACATAATTAATCCTACCCCCATTCACTACACACCACTCCGTCCAACCAATCATAGCAAATAGGGCTACAAGAACCCATCCAACCATCACACTAGAATGTGGTCATATGCCACTGAGAAAGTTTGCAACTGTACTGCCAGAATACACATATATTGTAAAAATACCACTAAGATTGCAATAAAACTACCAGATCACACTTCCTCCATCATATATCATATCCTACCCCAAATGCACATGTAAAAATATACCACATCTCATGTTACAAATGATCATAGCGAAAACAGATTTATGATAGGCTTACATAAATGTCATCAAAACAGATTATGTCACATAGCCTACACAGAGTTTTACTAATTAGAGCCATGCTTGATTGAAATACAAATGCTTAATTTTTATGGATTTCATGCTTATAGAGTAACTACAAATCTGATTTCAAATTCTTATTTCTGGCCCAAACTAAGCCCAACAAATCACCAAAATGGGCCCACACGTCTGTGTGGCCTGCACGGTCTACCACACAGCCAACCACACAGTCGTGTGACCCACAAGGTCTACCACACAACTGTGTGACCCACACGGTCAGCCACATGGCCATGTGACCCACATGGTTTGCCACACAACTGTGTGATACAATCTGCCAGCTTCAAATTTTTCATGAAATTCCATATTTTCGTGACTGTTTTCAGTGTTTTCAGGTTAGAAACACACACCTAATCAGAATTGGAATGTCGGCAGAATAACAACACCAGATTTTGTATAATGACATCAACAACAACCAATTAACAAACATTACAATCAATAGTCCCTTACACTATCAAATTAACCAACAACAAAAGGGCATTCGGCTCTTGTCAAAACTCACCACTAGCCCTAATCGAAAGGATTCAACCACTTACCTTGCAAACCCTAAATTGCGCCTAAGCCATTAGAGAGGTCAATGTCTCACAATATTCACCTAGGAAAACCCAAGAGATTAACATTGAATGTTTACGAACAACTTAAATCTCCTAACATTAACACGAAACATAATTAAACCATCTTACCACCGAAGAACACACTTACAAGACTTACAAAAAAATGAAAACATGAATTCCTCACTCAAAACACAGCACCACCACGACAAAACACCAGAAACAATAACCGAGAAATAACAAATAGAGGATCAAAGATTGTATACTCTTATGAAAAACCAAACCAAAATAGAAGGAAAAAGAATAGGAAAAATTCGGTAGAGAAGATTTTAGTTAACAAAACAAAAGAAATTGAAAGAGACTTAGACATGGGAAAAAAAGAAGGGAGAGAAAAATTGGACTTGGAAAAATTAAAACAGTAGAATGGGAAGAACATGGAAAAATTAGACAGTAAAAGTGGGGAGGGATTTTAGGGATATTTTTATTTTTTTAATATTTTCAAATAAAAAGTTAAGTCTGATATAATTTCAACCTACCAGATTAATTAGCAATTGAATTAAAATGAAACTCTAACCCCTTGGGTGGGCAGTACTAGGCAAAAATTTATTTCGTTTCATACACAGAGGATTAGAAAATGGGACCTCTGGGTAAGCTAAAGCCTTACCACTAAACCAATAGGCTCATTTTTGCAAACAAACTGACAAGAATAGATTATAACTAACACGAAAAGAGCTAGAAAAAGGAATAAAAATAAAAATAATACAAAATTTTCAAAGGAAAAGGTTTGAGCATAGGACCTCACGCACACCTCCAAGAACCTTAATCACTTAAACAAATTAAGTCACTTAAAATATTTTAGCAATTCAAACTTAGAAATTGAGGTGTTACAACTCTCCCATCCTTAAAGAAATTTCGTCCTCAAAATTTATCTAATTCAAAAATATAGGGATACTACTAACGGATCGAATCTTTCAGCTCCGAATTGGCTTCCTCAGTACCATGCTTCCACCACATAACCTTAATTAAAGGAGTATTTTTCCTCCACAGAACTTCCACCTTGCAATCCAAAATCTGAACCGGCTTCTCCTCAAAAGATAAATTTGGCCTCAATTCAATCTCCTCAACTGAAATCACATGAGATGGATCAAACCAGAAATGCCTTCACATCGAGATATGAAAGACATCATGAATATGATCTAACTCTGGAGGTGTAACACCCCTTACCCGTATCCTATGCCAGAACTGGGCACGAGGCATTACTGTACTTAATCAACAACTTTAGTCTATGAACTTTTAGTCCCAACTTGACATATCTCTATCGTCATCACAACAACCTCATTAAGGACCTACAAGGCCTTAAACATACTTACGAGAGGTTTCAGAACCCAACCAGAAACTTTTGCGATCTTAAAATTTTTTCACCTAAAAAGGGGCCACACTTCCATATGAAGTGGGACACGCTCGTGCGGGAAGGCCGTGTGGTCACACACGCCCATGTCCTACCCCGTGTGGGATTTATTTTCATTTCAAACCTACAGGGGTTTTCACACGGCCGGACATAAGTCAATTTGGTTGGCCTGTGTGCTCCACATGGCCTAGACATGCCGGTGTCGTTGCCCGTGTGTAAAAAACTTGGGTATTTTGTTTGTGAAGTCAGCAACCTTATAAAGGTCACACGGCCTAAGCGCACGCCTCTGTGGCTACCCCGTGGTCGACACTAACTTACAACACCACCATGTAGGGGACACACGACCAAGTCACACACTCATGGGACTGACCGTGTCTCACACATGGCCTAGACACACGCCCGTGTGCCTACCCGTGTGGACTAGAATAAGGGTATTAGCCAAGCTCTTTTCGTCCCTCTAGCTCACACAACATGAATCCATTCAGCATATCACTAAGCAGCTCATATTTTGCAATATAAACTTCTATGAATAACTTCATACTTTCATATATATAACAAAGAACCAACAACTATGGCTATATACACAAGAGTTTCTCAACAAAGGGGCCAACACACTCTTGGCCAAAATAAAAAAACAATATACCTAGTCTAGCCCCTATACATGCCATACTCAAATGTACTAAGTCTAGATATACCGAGGTGAGCTGATAGTGAGGGCGATCTTCCAATTATCTTCGTATCTCGACCCGGTTCTTTAACTCTATAAGACAAGGGAAAAAAAAAGGGGAGTAAGCTTTGAGCTTAGTAAGTTTACATGTAAACAAATAACATTATAATATGTGCTAAACAATATATAGCATTACATACTAAACAAGAACAATCCACATTCACAGCCATGCTTACTCACTTCTTCCATTACCACCTTCCAACCATATCACAACCTTAATGCTTACATTCATTAACATGCTTCCCTGCACTTAGCACCACAATATCACATATTACAACACATCACAATTCTTTAATCAACCATTCATAATTCAATCACTCGGTGGTTTCGCACTTAGCCCACCATCAGTCTTTATTAGGGTGGTATCACACATAGCCCACCAAAAGGATAGTTACAGTGGTATCGTCCATAGCCCACCAAAAAAAATAAACGATGGTATCGCACACAGCCATCATAATTAAGTATTAAGGTGGTATCGCACTTAGCCTACCGTCAAGTATTAATATTACACATTTACATATCTATTTCATCATTCATACGAAAACTATTCAATAACTACCACATTCAATCCACTTGAATCATACATGTTCTCAATTGTGCCATGCGCTAATTAGCAACAACAATGTATATATATAATGCTTCATTTACACATAAACTTACCTCGGTGCAAAACGTTTCAAAATTTGCGGTTTAATCCGTAACCTTGTCTTTTCCCCGGTCAAGGTTAATTCCGCGCTCTTCTCAATCTATAATAATAGAATTCCCTCATTTAGATCATTTTATGATCATAATACATCAAAATCTACACTTAGGTAAAAATGATCATTTTGCCCTTGTATTATGGCAAAATTACGATTTTGCCCTTAGGCTCATAAATCATTTTTCAACATATTTTCTCATTAGAAAAGACTAGCTAAACATTTATTTCTCTTACAACTACTCACAATTTCAACTATTTCATGCATTTATGACACAAATTCCATCTTTGCATTTAAGTCCTATTTAGGTGTTTCCTTACAAACACCTTTCACAAAAGTTGTTTCTTATCTCTCTAACATTTATTTTCTTCCATAAAAACTCAGCTAACAACATAAACTCTCTCATGGAAAGTCCCTAGACTTTCAACCATATTGCAAATTGGTCCCCTCATTAGCTAGCTTAAGCTTTGGGGACTCTATAAACACAGAAATCATTAATTAAAACCACCTAAATCACTTACTTGAATGAGAGTTGAGTGGCTGAAAGTTTGAACCCCAAAGAGCTCTATTTTCTCTTCAATTTTCAGTGGAAATAGATGAGTGAATAGTGAAAGATGATAGTTTTTCTTTTTACCATTTTTAATTCATCTTTTCTCACCTAATTCACCCAATTTTTGACCAAAAATTAAATGCTCTTGCCCCCCTTGTCTACATGGCCAGCCAACACATACTAGATGGTCTAATTGCACTTTAAAGACCTCCAAATTACATTCTAGAGCTATTAGGTACTTCTACCTTGGAAAATAGAACTTTCGTACTTTATGCGATTTAGTTCTTTTTCACAATTAGGCATGCTATTGCTAAAATTAAAGCACCAAAATTTCCACATAGCCTTATAATAATGCTATAATACATAAAATAACATCAAATAATTTTCCCTAACCTCAATTTAGTGGCCTCGAAACCACTATTCCGACTAGCCCCAAAATTGGGCTATTACAAGAGGTAGCTCTAACTAATAAGCAATTGGCCCCTCAGAATCCGATAAGGCCCAATAAACCAATGGCTCAACTTGCCCTTAAGGTCGAACATTAAAATCTTCTTCCATAGAGAAACCTTAAGAAAAACCTGATCCCCTACATCAAACTCTATATCCTTTCTCTTAATATCCATATATGATTTCTATCTGTCAAAAGTTGCCTTAAGTCGATCCTGAATCAATCTAACCTTACCCTTAGTCTCAGTAACCATATCCAGACCCATAATCTTCCTCTCGCCAAGCTCGATCCAACATAGTTTAGTGCGACACTTACGACTTTGCATAGCCTCCTATGGTGCCATCTGAATACTAGATTGAAAGCTATTATTATAAGCAAATCTAGCCAGTGGCAAGAACTTCTCCCAACTACCACAGAAATCAACTACACAACTTCGTAGCATATCCTTCAATACTTGAGTCACCCTCTCAGACTACCCATCAATCTATGGATGGAATGTAGCACTGAATTCAAACCAAGTACCTAGAGCCTCATGTAGTTTCTTCCAAAATCGAGAAGTGAAATGAGAGTCTCAATCGGATATAATCTATATAGGAACCCCATGAAGTCTAACAATCTTAGAGATATATAAGTTAGCTAACTTCTGCAACAAGCAATCAGTCCGAACTGGAAGGAAGTGAGCAGACTTGGTCAAATGATCCATATTACCCAAATAGAATCCTTCTTTACCTGTTCCCACTTCCACTGCGGAATCTTGACAGGTTGTAACAAACCAGAAGGAAATTGATGCTCAGTCTTAACCTACTGGCATGTCAGACACTGAGATAAATAATTTGTCACCTCACATTTCAAACTAGGCCACCAATACATCTCTCGAAGATCACAGTACATTTTATTACCGCTGGGATGCATAACATAAGGGCTACTATGCACTTCCCGCAAATATAGATTGCCTCAACTCTCGATTATTTAGCACACAAAATTGACCTCAAAATCGGCCTCAACTCGAGCCCCTCTATGGCGTCCACCACACCCTCGAGTACCACGTCCACTTGTTCCACGAGAACTCATTATCTCTTATCTACAATTTCAAAATTTTTTGAATTAGCTTAGGTTTATTATAAAATCTTAAGTTTTAGTAGTAACAACTAATCTAAAGTAGAGGATATTTTATTTCTACAGTCTCTTAAGTCGAATAGTTTTACTAAAATGACTAAAGTAAAAGTACTAAAGTAACTAAAGTAAGTGTAATTAAAGTAAAAAGCTCCTTACTTAGATCGACGCTGGAGTCTTGGTTTTACTTTTTATAAACCCAAATATCAAATTTAATCAGAATTTTGAATAATTTAAAACAATTTTTTATAAGAAAATTTTTTAACCCAAAAATTACAACTCGAGTTTTGAACCTCGCTCTGATATCACCAAATATAACACCCCATATCCAGCCTAGACATTATGGTATGATCATGAAGGTTTCATTGCTAAATTGAAACTTCAACCACTTGCTTTCGAATTAAATCTTATTTTATAAATCGAAAGTTTGGAATTATAAAACTGGCTTTATATCTTTGGTAAAATTGTTTGTCACAAAAACATTTGTATGGAGAATTTACAATACATATATTAATTTGTATAAGCATCATCAATTAAAAGTACTTGTTTTCTACACAATAATCAGATAAAATAGCTGTGATTTTTTTTACCTTTTATACACCCTAAATTATCAAAATACCACTCATATTCAACTAAAATTAAACATATGCAATGCAATGTTTTCTCTTCCCCAAGAGTTTGTGTGCACAACAGAATGTTATGAACCGATTTTGGTGGGCAAACGGCAAAACGAAGGCTGGTATTCATTGGAGCAATTGGAATGCGTTGTGTCTACCAAAGTTTGCTGGTGGCCTTGGTTTTAAAAATTTATTTTTATTCAATAAGGCCCTTCTCGCTAAACAGGCTTGGCGTATTTTAACTAATCCGCATTGTCTTTTAGCAAAAGTGTTAAAAGTGCGTTATTTCCCGAATTCTGATTTTTTAGCAGCTAAGGTTGGATCTTACCCTTCTTTTACCTGGCACAGCATATGCAGTGTTCGTGATCTGATCGAAGAAGGCATGTTGTGGAGAATAGGCATGGCGAACGTGTCAATATTTGGAACGATTCTTGGCTTCCTGGAAGGGAGAAAAACAGGATCTCAGGGCAAGAAATTAAAGTACAGTGGTCATCTGTTAGTGATCTAATGCATTCTGATTCCAATACCTGGAATGCTGACCTGATTCGAAGACTGGTTGATGATGATACGGCAAGGCGAATCTTTTCAATCCCGCTCTCAAGAGGAAACTTACTGGATACAGTAGTGTGGAAATTCGAGGGTTGAGGAGAATATTCAATACGGAGTGGGTATAGGACCCTAGTCTCCTCTCTAGTAAGCACAAACTCTAACATCTACAATAATGAAGCTTTTACAGATTTTTACAAAGATTTATGGGGCTTGAATATTCCCAGCAAGATTAAAATACATGTTTGGCGACTTTTCAACAATTGGATTCCTCACTATTACAATTTGGCGAAAAGGAAATTAGTTGCTGAATCTTTGTGCCCTTTGTGCAAAGAAGGAATGGAGAATTCAAATCATTTAGTATGGTCATGCGGTGTTTTACGCCAGGTATGGGACTATTTCCAAATCAGGACTTACCAGTTTGAAAATCTTGAAGAGCCCAAAGTTTGTTTCGCTCGTTTCTTCACTGCTGCAGAAATTCAACAGAAAAGCATTATTGCAATTTCTATTTGGAGTCTTTGGTATCGCAGAAACAAGTTAACTCATGAAGGGATGAAATTCAAAATTGAAGAGGTGTTGGGCTTTATTCGGGGATATACACAAGACATTATAATAACCCATTCAAATCTCCAAAATAAGGTCAATCACTCTTCGCAGGATAAATGGCAGGCTCCGGAGTTTGGTTTTATAAAACTAAATTTTGATGCTTCATTTCATAGCAAAGATAAAATAGCAATTTCAGCCGTCATAGCCAAAGATTCCACAGGTCATATTTTGGGGGCTGAGACTTATCTGTTTACTGATGTTGCAGATCCGTTTGTGGCTGAGGCGTGGGCGTGCGAGAGGGCGTTGATATTTGCGAAAACTATGGGCTTCAGTTGCTTGGCTGTTGAGGGAGACGCTCTAACTGTTATTAAAAGCATAAAGAGGAGGGGCATAGACAGATCAGTGATTAGATCCATCACTCGCAATATTTTTCTTATGGGACTGACTTTTGAAAAGGTTTCTTTCCGATTTGTACCGAGGAATGTTAATGGAGTTGCTCACGCGATGGCTTTGGAAGGGAGATGATGCGGATTCTCTGGGATATGGAGTCAAAGTTTTCCAGAATCAGTGTCTTTCCTGGCGGAGAAGGAGAGGATGCAGTTGTGATAGAATGGATTTGGGGGTTTGTTTGCTCTGCTCAGAGGAAGGTTCATTGAATCCTCTGACTACTGTTGGTGGCAAGTAGAGCAATAGTCGCATTAATGGGAAGTGACAGATATCTGATGCTTGTTGGCTATTGATTCGGTGGTGCGGGGCTCAAGAAGTTTGTTTTTTTTTTTTTTTTTTTTTTGCTTTGTTTGGGTTGTCCGATTGTTTTAATTTTTTTTCTGCTTTTTGTTTATTTGGTTTTGGACTATTTGTTTTTGGACCTCTTTAGGCTTGAGCCTGGCTTTCAAATATATCAGATTTTTCTTCAAAAGAAAAAAATTTAAACATATTGAATCCTTTTAAATACAAAAGAGATAAAAGGAGAGTAAATTTTTTTAAAGAATAATATATATTGTGAAATCAATATCAAGTTATAAATAGTATATATATGATTTTATAAAATACGTAAAAATTGCTTAAAATATATTATGTCAAAAATAAATTTTATCAATTAATTTATAATATATACTTTTTAAAATTTTCTCAATATTTATACAATTTTAAAATTTTTATATTGTACAATATATAGTTTTTTTACAATATGAAAATATAGTTTTTAAATAGTATACATTATACAATATTTTATACAGTTTTTATAATATATTATTTTATATTATTTGTAAAAAGTACAGTTTTTAAAATAAAATTTACGAAAATATCAATATATACAATCAACTGATGCATCGCATGAAATAAAAAATTTATATATATATATATACACCTGACTACAAAGTATATAAAAACACAATCTAAAACTTTCAACTATAAATTTAACTTACGAAAATTTTAAAAAAAAATCTAAATTTCCAAATAATAATAAGATTGGACTATTATGCAAAATAAAATGATTGGAAATATATAATTGTTTGAAATACGGAAAGCAAATATTTATTAATTGTAGAATATTTTTATTTATAGTAAATATTATTAAATATAAGGAAATAAGTAACTTATAGAGGATTTTATTTACCAAGTTGGAAAAACATATTTTTATAATTGATTATTATTATTTCATCGTTACAATTATAAATTTATATGATGATGAGTTATTAATTTAAATTTTAATTGATATAGTTTCTATATAATACCATAAAAATAATAATTTAATAAAAATCAAACTAAATCCGTATTTCCATATAGAGACGAGTTGATACAAAAATTTAGAATAGCCTCACCTTAGTTTAAGGAAAATAAATAATTTCTCCTTTAATTTCTCCTAAATCCAATCACTGTAAAATACCGTATTTGTCATCTATGGTTAAACTTGAGTATTCATACTATTTATTATATTTAGGTTAAAATCTGCTCCTAGTCCATGTACTTTTTATACATTTGAAATTTAGTCTTTCTATTTTTCAAATTTGAAAATTCATGTCAAATGCTAAAACCCTATTGTTAAATTTGCTAGTATGGTATTTTGAAATGAAAGAAATACTCACTCAGTAGCCATGTAAAAAAAAAAACTATTGAATTGAACATGAATTTAACAGAACTTTTTTAAGATTTAATTACAATTTAACCCCTGAAGTATACACATTTGGTACCTAAAGTATTAATTTCTTCTATTTTTTTGGGTCCATTTTGTAACAAAGTTAAAAAAAACAAACTATTAGGAAACTTTGGTTAATGAAAAGCACCACATAACATGTTTTGACCAATGAAAAAAATGTCACATGGGAATTAAGTTTATTTAAAAGAAAATTATTAAATTTAAATTAAAAATAGAAAATTATAATATTAAATATTTAAATATTAAACAACACTTTTGACTTTAACCGATTATTGATCGAGTGTTGACCAATCACGTGGCGCTATTAGAACATGTTATTTGTCCTTTTTTTTTTTAATTTTTTAGTATTATATATATTATATTGATTAAAAATATAAAAATATAAAAATAATTTTTAAATTTTTTTAAAATATTTTTATAAAAGAATAAAATATATAATTGTAAAATTTAAAAAGTCAAAATAATATATAAAAATTAAAAATTGTTATAAAAAATTTAAAAAATTATTTAAATTTCAAGTAATTGCAAGAAAAACAAATTGAAATTTAAATTCTTTTTAGAATTTGAGAATTATATAAAAATTTTAAACCTTTTTAATTTTTAATTTTTTTTACATTATTTGTAATAATATTATTAATTTCAACTATTTTCTTTTCAATTATCGTATTTTCTGTAATTTTTTTATAATTTATATATTTTTAGATTATATATATTTATTTCCATTTTTATATTTTTATGTATATATACATTTAATAAAATAAAATATTTATTTTTGTACATAAAGATGTCACGTGACGCTTTGTGATTGGCTATAATAATATTTTTAACTTCTGTAAAAAATGGACTAAAAAAATATAACAGAGGCATACTTTAGATACTAAATTGAGAATTCGAGTGTATTTTAGGTACCAAATTGGGACAAAAAGAAGTTTATATATCAAAGTGAGAAAATGAATATACTTCAAAAGCCAAATAGATTTTAGCCAACTTTTAGCTTTGTCAACAATTGAACATGTATTTTTAAATTAGAAAAATAAATGGACTAAATTTCTTAAAATAAAAATAGAAGGATTAAATTTAAAAAGTATATAAAGATTTAGAACCTATCTTAACTTTATATTTAAATTGTTTTATAATTATATATTTTTGATAAATTAATAATTTATAATTAATTAGAATTAAAATAAATTCAATACAATACCTAATATCTTCAAATACAACTCCCATTTAAACATAACATTAGTTAAACTTAAAATATACATCTAAAATTTACTTAGAATCAAACTCAAAACTTTTACCCTCAAAATTTCAAAAACTCATTATATTCAAAGTTTCATTCAAAAGTTAATATAAAAAATATATTATTTTATTCCATAAATAATTTTTAAAAAACTGTTAATGTACTTTTTAATATTTTAGTGTAATGCTTATCAACTCCAAACCTTGCACTAGAGTATCTAATATTATTTCTATATATAATATTACCAAATAAATAGTGTATACTACCATATATATATACATACATATATTTATATGTGAATATCCATAATTATAACCATCCCTTTCAAATATCTGGCTGATTCTTCACACGAAAAATGCGGAACATATTCTTGAAAAAAATTCACATCTGCTTCACAAAGCAGAAATCGGAGCCTCAGTCTCCGATCAGACCACTATCACCTACTAAACAACACATCGCCATTTCACCAACCTTCATTGATACCGGAAACTACTCGGAATCCGATGCCGACTCGCAGCCTGATTTGGCCGCAGCATTCGCTTCCCAACGATTTTTCTTCTCTTCTCCAGGCCGTTCCAACTCCATCATCGAGTCACTTAAGACGACACCACCACCACCACCACCACCACCACCAGCATTGCTGGATGGTACGGTTGCGATCAAGAAATACTCGCGGGATCCATACAAAGATTTCACGTTTTCGATGAGAGAAATGATCAAAGCAAGAAATATAAGTGACGTGAAGAAAGATTGGGAGTTCCTCCATGAACTTCTCATTTGTTACCTTAGTTTAAACCCTAAAAATACCCATGACATTATCATTAGAGTTTTTGCTGATATTGTTGTTCGCTTACTTTCATCATCTTTGTGTAACCCTAGAATCTGAAAGCCGCCGCCATTGCTGATACTCTCTTTTCTCTTTCAAGTTTTTGGCAAAAAAATGGTAACATTGGCTGTTGTTTTTATTTTTAGGATTAATTTTCTTGGGGATTAACATATTTTAATTTCCTTTTGTTTTAGTTGTTTTTGTTTCAAATGATTGATGATCGGAAATAATTCATTATTATGAATTACGCCTATATAATTCAGTATAAATCATATCTTTTATTTGTTAACTTATATTGTTTTTTTTAAATATTTTTATAAAGTAAATAAAAATTTCATTAGCTTCGTTTAATAATTACATAAACTTTTAATAAATTTCATTTTACATATTTTTTCTCTCATATGATAACAATTTAATATAAATAATTTTTACTAGTTGAACATGATTTTTTACTAAATTTTTAACAATTATAAATAATACATGTTCAACTAACTATAATTAGAATAAAATTAAATAAGAAGCATGAATAGGTTGAAAACTAAAATAGATTTTTGACATAAAATAGAAAAAAATAAATTCATCATAATAAGACTTGAACCTAGAAGCAAAGAGAAAATTCAAACATCATACTTGAATTAGTTATTATGATAAATCTAAACCAATTTGTTATCCAATGACTAAAATAACATTATGACATCATTAAATTCTCTAAATCTTATGATAAAAAAACGAGTCAATGAGAATTTGATAATATTATTGACAAAAACTAAAGTTATGAGTATTTAAATATTCAAGTTAGAATCTTATGATCATACATAATTAATTTATGATCACCAATTTCACTGTACGCAATTGAGATATTTATAGGTTTTAATGATTATAATCTGATTTTTCATTTGTCTGTATTTTGTATTGTTTTGGTTCTGGTTTATACAGTCACTACTTGTATTTGTAATTTTGTTGCTTGTGGTCGTACTATATTTATGCTTGTAAGCTAAAAAAAAAAAAAAGTATTCCTATAGTGCAATTAGATATTTAATTATAAGGGAATGCAAAATATGGATAATAAATAAGGATATTGTTTGCAGTTTTGTGATTATTCATTGTATATAGTAGTAAAACAAAAGGACAGAGAATGCAAACCCAACCAAATTTTACATATCAATATCTCCTCCACTTCAAATTCAAAGTGAAGTGTTTTTGGTTTCTTTGCCAATAGATTGACTTTTAATTAAAACTAAATCTATTAATGCGCCGCGGGTTGATTTAACAAGTATATCTTTTAGGTTGTATAAAAATCCCTTCAAATAAAAAACAAATCAATTAAATCCATTAATTTAATTCGCATTACAGTTAATTAAAATAATAATTAAACACTTTCATTAACAATTTTTATCATTATTCACATTGACTTTTAAAATCAATTACAAGGTTAATTAAATAGTGACATACTTAACATAAAATTTTATTTTCTTTCATAAAAATATGAAAAAAATCATAGAATTTATATAAACTTATAAAACTTATAAATAAATCATAAAAACTTATAAAAATTCTAATAAATTATAAAAAATAATAAAACATATGAAACATATAAAATATATTTAAAATTTATATAAACTTATAAAAATTATAAAAAAATCATAAATATTATAAACACTTATAAAATTTAAAAAATTCTTAATGATTTATAAAAATATAATTTAAAAAACCATTTATTACTTCCTCATTTGGAAATTAAACCCTTAACATTAAAATCCACTTATTGCTTGCTGGTGTTTTTTTTATAAATTTATTTGTTTTTATAATATTTATTATGATTTTTTATAAATTTCTAAAACTTTTATAAGTTTAAATAATATTTTTAATGCTTTTTTTATATTTTATAATTTTTTATGAGAAAAATGAAAAATTAAATTGAGGGCTACCACGTGTTGCTATTCAATTGTCGTTTTAATTTATTAAGGTCAACATAATTAAAGACAAAAACTATTAACAAAAGGATTTAATTGATATTTTTATTAATATCAAAAGTTTAATTGAAATGCAAATTGAGTTAAGGGATTTAAGCGACTTTCATACCTATAATTTATATAATTATAAATCAGAAATCGTTATTTAATAATAAAGATTCAAAATATTTTAATTAAAGAATATTTAGATTGGATTAGATTGATCCGAATTACTAAAAATCTTATCAAAGAATCGCTCCGAGATAAAAGTGATGTGACCAGTTTTTTTCTTCTTTGGTTTTAGTATTAAGGGGAATGAAGTGTTGCGATCTAATTTTAATCTTACGGAGATTAAACCCAAGTTGGAGATTTGGTGGCAAATGGTAAATTTAAAGACTTTTTCAATCAGATCCCGAAAAAGAAATTTAAGTTTAAAGGAAAATAATCCCTTAGATTGGGACTATTTTGAGTCTACAACTACGGCGATTTTACATGGAGAAATGATTCAGTGATAATAATCTCCATGAATCATACCATTATCTAAAAAGAATTATCCATGTAAGGCCCAATTTAAAATTCGGGGCCCAATACCCATTAACCAAGACCAGGGAAATAAAAGTCTGTTAAATTGGTCCATGGCCCAAAACTCAACCCAACGTTTGCAAGGCCCAAGCGGCCCAATGGTTTTAGCAAACAGGAAGCCCTAGCAGTATCTTCAAGCGCCGCCAGCAACATCCTGACGCAGCACATTCCTTCTCCGCAATGTGCGCCTTCACGCCTCCGGTGATACACCTACAAAATAGGAAGCAGTAAAACAGTACAGGAGGGGATTCGGGATTTGATTTTGTTCAATTTTTAGGGGGTTCTTAGGCTATAAAAGCCGAAATACATGATGTAAAAAGAGATGGTTTTTTTCCACGATTTACGCAAAGAATATTGAGGCAATACGGAGATTTTTATATACAAAAAAGATTCAAAAGCCGAATTTGTAAGATTTTAGTCTTCTGTCATTTTTTTCCTTCTTCTTTCCCACTTCAAGTATATATACGTATATCATATCTGTTTCATAAGTTTGCTTTTTACATTTTAAAAAAAAAATTGAAAATAATAAAGAAATGGGGTAAGAGGCTTACCGGGCCGTTCCTTACACGTGGTTGGTCGCCGGTCCGGTGGTGACGAACGGCGAAGGAGGACTTGGGGGGTTCAAATCGTAGAAAACAAGAAAAGGGGAAAGGGTATTCTGGCTTTTTGTTTTGAAACAGAGAAAGAAATGAAGGAAGGGTTTTGTTTTTAGGTTTTAAACATTAAAAAGGGATGGGCCTCGCGCAATTACTTGCTTTCGGAGGATTTGCGCAATTTCACCCTAAATGGGTAAACTGTGCGATTAGCCCTCCTTTTTGTGCTGTTGTTTCAATTGCGTCCCCCTTCAGTTTTTTCTATTTTTTTTAAAAATTGCTCCTGAGTTTTGTGCGCCGCTTCGATTTAGTCATGGATCAGGTGCAAGTGTTCAGGAGCTTGGAGTAATTGCATTACTGGCCCCTCAATGTTACGCGCGCCTTACGATTTAGCCCTTTATTCTTCTTTTGTTTTAAATTGGCCCCAAATATTCTGTTTTTAACCCGATTTGGTCTTTTTTCGATTATTTTGCTATTTTACCACTAAATTGATTATTTCTAAATATTTTTTATTACCATTTGTTTATATGTATATTATTCTTATAGCCCTATTCTTTATATTATTATTATTATTACTACTACTGTTTACTTAATTTTTTTTCATTATTATATATGATTATTATTATATATTATTTTTGTTATTATCAATATTTTTTTACTACTGTTTTTTATTAATACTACTATTATTTCTACCACTACCTTTTTATTTTTTGTAATAACTATTGTTCTTATTATTATTAATATATTATTTTCATTACTGTTAACGTTATTATTACTAGTTTAGTATTATCATTATTATTTTTGCAATTATTCTTTTAATATTTCTATTATTTTTTTATTACCCATTTTATTTGAAATTAACCTTGTATATATTATTATTACACTGTCCTATTACTAATATTTCTTTTTGCCACTATTCTTTTTTCACTATCACTACTATATTATACATATTATTATTCTATAATTATGTTTCTTATTTTTACTTTTATTTTTTTATCAGCATTGTTATTGCCATTTTCGTTGCCATTATTTTGTGTATATATTCTTCATTATTGCTATTAGTATTATTATTATTTGTCATTTTCTTTAATTTATTTTTTCCTTTTACCACGTCCTTCAAAACTCATAAAAAGGTTTTTTTTTTTTTTTACAAGGCAATGTTGCATGTTTTGGAAATTTAAGGAATCGTGTCCTAACGTGTTGGATTTCGGTTTCTGTTTATCCAAATCATTAAATATCCTTTAAAATTGTGTCTGTTTTCTCTAAAATTAAAAGCAAGGTAATATTTTGTGCTTGGAAGTTTTGAGAAATTGTGCCCTAACGTGCTGGGTTGCAATTTTTCACTCGTCCAAAGGACTAAATATCCTTTTAAAATTTTGATCGTGTTTTCTCAACTTTAAAAATAAGGCAATATTTCATGTTTAGAAATTCGAGGGATCGTGCCCTAACGTGCTGGGTTTCGGTTCATTCGTTTGTCCAAATAATGAAATACCCTTTTTAAAATGGCGCATGAATTTTGGGAACCATGAAATGATCTTGGTGCCAAAGGTCTGAAATATCGTGTCCTAACGTGCTGGATGTGATATTTCATCCTTTCGGAACAAGAGAGTTTCGATATCCAATTCGAGTTATCCAAATAATCCATACTTTAAAATGACTTCTAATTTTCGATATTAGGACATCAATCAATCAATACGGTACCAATTTTGGGCGTTGCGAGGGTGCTAATCCTTCCTCGTGCGTAACCGACTCCCGAGCCCATTTTCTTAAAGTTCGTAGACCAAAATGTTTTCAAAGTGACCCAATCGCACTTCAAAAGATTGGTGGCGACTCCATTTTTATATTTTAAAGTCGACCTATTTTCGAACAAAAAAAAAATGGTTCCAACAGCTTAGCGACTCCACTGAGGACCAATAAGAGAGTCAAGCAGTAGAATTGATTAATTAATGTCCTTTTATTGAAAATTAAAATCTGATTTTGATTTTTTTCCCATAGCATATGTTTGTTACAATTCGAGTGTCTAGGGTACTTTTTGCATCATATTGCATGACCGTAGTGGTCACGCCTTTAAGTGAGAGTGAGAAGCTACTCCTTCGTGAGGTTTTCACCTCCGTGCAGGATAGTGGATCGCTTTCGGGATACATCCGTACCTATGTCTTCGTGAGGTTTTCACCTCCGTGCAGCCATAGGGAAATGTATTCCCCTGAACTGAACTCGGTCCGTATGAGCCTATAATGGGTGAAGATCGAGGAATCTGCTAGTTCAGGTACCCTTGCTTTAGAGCCAAACCGCATATAGAAAGCCCTAGGAACCTACCCTAAGTAGAGCCACTCCAAACCTTAGCAATCTCCCCAAATAGGTGCTGTATTATTTCTCGCATGCCTTGAATTTTATTGTTGCTACATGATACTAACTTGTTGCATTTTATAGTAATTGCATGTCATTTCATTTTTTAAAGAGGTGTCGACTTACGTTCGGTTTCTAATTTAGGAAGGCTTATTATGGAGAACAGATTCCATGATAAAGTAGAGGATAATGTGGCAGTCCGAATATGGTCAGAGCAGACTCTATTAGGAAAAGGGGACAATCTAGCAGAGGGATATATGTCGGAGTTATGTAATTACACCCGCATCAGTGTGACGCAAAATGATCTTCGGGAATTAAAAGAAATATGATACCAGTGGGATGAAGAGACTAAGCAGTTGTTTTATGGGAATTATGGGGATTTGCCTCACCTACTCGACATCAATATAGATGAGCATTTATTTCGGGCCCTCACCCAGTATTGGAATCCCGCCTATAGCTGTTTTACCTTTGGGGAGGTAGATTTGGTACCCACTTTAGAAGAGTATACGACTTTACTTCGTTGCCCGAAGATCCAAGTTGACAAGGTTTATATTAAAGCCGCCTGTGGCCCAACCTTTTTAAAGAGGATGATGAATATTACATGGATGAGTGAGCAGTGGGTTGCAGCGAGGGTCAAGCAAAAAGGTGAGTACAAGTGCATCCTATGGAGGATTTTGAAGGATTTGATTCTAGTACATCTTGATGCGAAGAAGAGAGTTGACGTTTTTGCTTTGGGTATCTAAGGTTTAATTGTTTTCCCTAGGGCATTGGGATATGTAGACAAATCAGTTTCGGATCTCTTCGACCAACTTGATAGAGGGGTCACACCTATTCCTACAATCTTGGCCGATACATTTGTGTCCTTGAATGCATGCAGGAGAGCCGGTGAGGGCAGATTTATAGGATGTGCACAGTTATTTTTAGCTTGGTTCCATAGCCATTTTTGGAGAGTGAATAAAGTCTCTTATCGGGTTTTTTCCAAGAATTACTCACCGCTAAAGGAGTTAGTACCACGCCCAGAAAGGACGCGTATCAAAAGAGAATTGGGTGTTGCTCCTTCGGAATCTCAAGGAAGAGGATGTGGAGTGGAGAGCACCTTGGTTAGTTCTTCACGAAATTCTCTATCGGTGTGGAAGTTACGATTGGGTCCCTCTGTCGGGAATTTGGGGAGCCGTATGGTATGCCCCTTTGCTTGTGCTGAGGTAGTATAGATCAAGACAGTTCATACCCGCAACGTTTGGGCTAGCTCAGTTTGAATTTTCGTATAGGGGGGATCACTATAAGAAGAAGATTCGAGAGGTCTCTAATGCTTGGAAGCAGACTCACCGAATGAAGAGAGTTGCTATGGGCTCAATGACAACCCTTGAGTATAATACTTGGCGAAGTAGGAGAATCAATGATAATATCCCCATACCAACACAAGATGGTGCTCGACCGATAGAGGAATACCTGCGAGTTGTCCCTTTCGAGTTGGAAATCATAAAACAAGACTTCGAGAGTAAAAATTTGGAGTTAGGGAAAAAGATAAAGCAACTGGAAGAAGAAAAGGTGCACTTGAGGTTAGATATTGACATTCAGAAATCAGAGATTGAGAAACTGAGGAAAGGGAAAAGGAAAGCCGAAGAAGATTTGAATAGTTTGAAGACTGACTACAAGAAATTACATGCATCAATGAGGATTGCTGGGTTGGGCAAAACTTCAGAACGATGGCGTCAAGAAGTTCAAGAAGAGAAGGCCAAGGTCAACCAGTGGAAGAGGAGGTTCCATGAGGCTCAAGCACAAAAAGATACTCTGAGAAAGACTGTGGATGAGGGCCAATGTAAGAATGAGAAGTTAAGGGCCCAAGTAGCAGCACTAGAGAAGGCATTGTGTCAAAGTCGCAACTCTAAGGAGAAACTAGAATCAAGCCTAAACCAGATTGAAGAGTTGAAAAGGAATGTGGTAGAGCTCGAAATGGCGTTGCAAAATAGTGAGCTCCGGGTCCAACTATTAGAGACAAACAACAAGCGATAGAAAGAACAACTTTAACATTCTCAGAACCAAGTCAGAAAAAGAGATTACGTCATGGGCGAAGCCGTGGCTCAGATACGAGAAGTGGCCGATCGTCTACAAACCTTAGCGGTTCAGGCCGATGTGTTAAGTGTAGTATATGAGTCAAAGTCGGATAGGGGTTGAGAGTTAGCTAGCCTTCTTAAGAAAGTTAAGACTTTGGGCATAAGGGCTAGGTCGTATATGTAACTCTGTTTTATGTAAAGGATTTTGTTTTTTAAATAGCTATTCTAAAAGAAATTGAACCAGAATCGACTCCTCTTATTTTTGTATTCATTCATTTGTATTACATTTTATGCATTTCCATTACATCACATTATATGCATCAAATATCATAAGACAACCCTATTAACTAGAGGTCATATTATAGAAGTTACCCTGGAACACCACTACTACACACGAAGGAAAACAAAAACCATGGATCAAAGGTTGGAAAGGTTAGAGCAGATGCAGAAAGAGATGCAAGACCAGTTGCAGACTCAGATCCAAGAGCAGTTGGTCAAAATCTAACAAGATGTGAGGGATCAAATGCTGGAATCCCAAAGAAGCATGATGAGCCAGTTGACACAATTCTTGACTGGAGGACAAGATAAAGGAAAGGGCCTTATGTTCACGCCGGAGATGAAAATGAAAATTCTACTTGTCCTCCAAGCTTAGCCCCGGTAAATTCCCAAGTCCAACTACCAAGAGTGTCTGTCAATATCAGACCTCAGTATCAATTTGGTGCCTCAGTACCGGCAAACTTCCCGACGGACTCGAGCTCTAACCCTGGAGACAATTTGGCAAAGTCGATGGTCCCTGATCTCGATGATTCAACAGAAGAGGAAAAAACGAGGGCAGAACTCCCGAAAGAGTTTGAGGATCGATGCAAATGGCTGGAAGAGAAGTTCAGAGCATTGGAAAGTACTTATTACCAATGCGAGGTAAATGCCAAGAAGTTGAGTTTGGTTCTGAATCTGGTACTCCCGCCAAAGTTCAAGATACCAGAATTCGAGAAATATAATGGGACCAGTTTCCCTGAGGCCCATATTACAATGTTCTGTCGAAGAATGACGGGATATGTTAGCAACGACCAATTGTTGATTCACTGTTTCCAGGATAGTCTGACTGGAGCCACGGCTAAGTGGTACAATCAGCTGGGTCGCACCCAAATCCAATCATGGAAGGATCTGGCATAGGCCTTCATGAAGCATTATGGCCACATAACTGATATAGCGCCTGACAGGATCACGCTACAAAACATGGAGAAGAAGTCAGGCGAAAGTTTTAGAAAATATGCTCAGAGGTGGAGGGAAGTTGCTACACAAGTCCAACCATCGCTGCTGGAAAAAGAAATGACTATGCTTTTCATTAATACCCTGAAAGCACCTTTCATCAGTCACATGTTAGGCAGCGCGACTAAAAGTTTCGCAGACATGGTGATGTCTGGCGAAATGATAGAGAACGTGATTAGGTGTGGGAAAATAGAGGCTGGAGAGAGCTCGAGGAGAGCGGCTCCAAAGAAAAGGGAAAGTGAAGTAGGTAATATAAGCTCGGGTTATTCTAAACCCATTACTGTCAGTCAATCGAGAGCGGTAGTCATGGGCCAACAGGCCTCACCAAGACAAGAGCCCAATACGAGGCAGAATGCTGAGAAATTCCAATTTACTCTCATACCTGTGACGTATAGGGAGTTGTATAAAACTCTGTTTGATGCGCACGTCGTATCCCCTTTCTACTTGAAGCCGCTGCAACCTCCATATCCTAAGTGGTATGACACGAATGCTCAGTGTGAATACCATGTGGATGTAGTAGGTCACTTAATAGAAAATTGTACTTCATTCAAAGGGCTATTTGAGAGGCTTATCAAGGCGGGTGTGGTAAAATTCAACGACGCACCTGGTGGAGGAAATCCGTTACCCAACCATACGGATAATGTGGTAAACACGATAGTTGAGAACAGGGGGAGGAGAACCAAGAAGAAAGTTGCTGAGGTCAGAACCCCATTGAGGGAGGTTTAAAAAGAAATACAGAAAAGGGGGTTAGTTCTGCAAGAGAGTGTGAACAGATCTCGAGATGCAAGGAACTACTGTGAGTTCTATGACGAGCAAGGCCATGAGATCCAGCAGTGCAACAGATTCAGAACCCTAGTACAAGGGTTAATGGATAATAAAGAGCTGGAGTTCTTTGACTTTTCCGAAGAAGAGGATGTATGCGCCACAGAGAGTGGGTCTGCAGAAAGGATCCCTAAGGTCAATCATCCAGTAGTGATTATCACATGACCAAGGGTTGACGAAGCAGGAGTGAAAATGGCTCCAAGGGTTGTAATTCAAAAACCCGTTACTGTTCCTTATAAGGATACACCGAGAGTTATAATTTAAAAACCCACGACTTTCCCTCATAAAGATACACTGAGGGTTATAATTCAAAAACCCGTGACTTTCCCTCATAAAGATACACCGAGGGTTGTGATTCAAAAACCCGTGACTTTTCCTTATAAGGATAACAAGAAGGTACCTTGGAATTACAATTACATTGTGACAGTTTCCGGGAAAGAGAGTTCAGCCAGCACGCCCAACCCAGAAGTCGGACGCATTAAAGGAAAATCCTCTATGATTGGACAGGGGGAGGGAAAGTTAGAGCCCCTGGTTAATGAACTAGTAACAGAGAATGAGGCTAAGGAGTTCTTGAAGTTCTGAAAGCACAATGAAGTACAAAGATTGTGGAACAGAATTACACCAAAGCAAAGAAGCACGCATATCAGTAACGGCCTTGCTCTTAAATTCAGATGCACACCGTAGTGCACTAATGAAGGTGTTGAACGAGACATATGTCGCTGAAGACATTTCAGTAAATAAGCTGGACCGTCTTGTTAGTAACATAAACACAGACAATTTCATCTCTTTCAGTAACGATGAAATTCTACCGGGAGGCATGGGATCCACCAAGGCTTTGTACATCACTACCCGATGTAAAGCGTATACACTGTCAGGAGTATTAATTGACAACGGATCGGCACTGAACGTCTTGCCCCTATCTACTTTGAACAGGTTACCCGTAGACAGCTCTCATATGAAAACATGCCAAAGCATAGTGAGAGCCTTCGATGGCACCAAAAGAAAAGTGATGGGGAGGATTGAGATACCCCTCCTGATCGGGCCAAATACATACGAGGTAGACTTCCTCGTGATGGACATCAAGCCCTCATATAACTATTTACTGTGGAGGCCCTTGATCCATTTAGCAGGAGCTGTACCATCGTTGTTGCACTAGAAGTTGAAGTTGGTGACAGATGGTCAGTTGATAACCGTAAATGCGGAGGAGGACATCATCGCATCCGTTACCAGCAACGCGCCGTACATAGAGAATGATACTGAGGCAATAGAGTGTGGCTTTCGATCACTAGAGTTCGTAAATTTGACTTTCATCAGTGAATGTGGCAAGGTCCCGGTGCCAAAAATCTCTGAAGCAACAAGGATGGGCCTACAGCTGACAGTAGGAAAAGGAGCATTGCCTGAGAGGGGGACTCGAAAAGTACCTTCAAGGTCCTGCCCACGTGTCTGGTTTAGTTGACAAGCACGATCGTTTTGGTCTGGGGAATAGGCCAGATGCCCAGCAAAGAAAGGAGGAGGTGGAAAGGAAACGTAAAGAACGGAGGGCACGACTGAATGGTGCTGAAATCAAATGGAGAGCAATGACTTTTCCTCATATATCTAATACATTCATGTTGGGAGGAATCATCCATTGAAAATCAGAAAATATGGATAGAGAAACGGCTGAAGACATGATGGGAGCTTTGAACATCAATGCTGTACCTGAAGAAAGTTTGAGGAGAGGAAACTTGGAGGGTATTCGCCCTTACGAGCCTGGAAGTGTTCTGGACAACTGGACTGCGGAAGAAATTCCTCTAGTTTTTAGGGCTAAAATAGAGTAATGTTCAAAACACACTTGTTGTTTCAAGCATAGGAACAATAAGAATCTTTTGTGAAATAGGCTCAAGTTCAAGCATCGTTATTTTCAATAAAAGTGCATTTCTCTTTCATACCGTACAATTATTCTTTTACTTCTATTCCATTCCATTCATAATCATAACGCATAAATAAACTATTCTTAAATTCATTTCATTGAATATTCTTTCATACCTACCATAGGTCCCCAGATGTCGATGGCATGAGCAATGCTGTTACGGACCCAAAATTCCCTTGTAAACGAGACATGTGTTTAGAGGGATCTCAGGATTTTACAGATGACGGAGATTGTAGTGTATCCCCAGATTTTTGTTGAGGATGGTAGAACAGGAAGAAAAGCTAATTCTGCCTCACAAAGAGACAATTGAGAATATGACTCTGGAGGAAGGGAAAGAGGTGAAAATTGGAACCCTCATCATCAAGGAAACAAGGCAGGATCTCATTAGACTTCTGTTAGAGTTCAAAGTTGTCTTTGCATGGTCATATCAGGGCATGCCTGGGTTGAGCACCGATATTGCGGTACATCGTATCCCCATAAAGGAAGAATGCAAACCGGTTCAACAAAAGCTCTGAAGGATGAGACCTGATGTTGCGGTGAAAATCAGAGCAGAGGTCAAGAAGCAATTTGACGCTGGGTTCTTACGTGTTGTGAATTACTCAGAATGAGTAGCCAATGTCGTCCCCGTTCCCAAGAAAGATGGAAAAGTACAGATGTGTGTCGACTACAGAGACTTAAACAAGGCTAGCCCAAAGGACAACTTCCCATTGCCTCACATCGACACTTTGATGGATAACACGGCAGGTTATTTGTTGTTCACTTTCATGGATGGTTTTTCTGGATACAACCAGATCAAGATGCATCCTGAAGACATGGCAAAAAACACACTCATAACCTTGTGGGGAACTTTTTGCTATGAGGTGATGCCATTTGGGTTAAAAAATACGGAAGCCACATACCAAAGGGCCATGGTAACCTTGTTTCACGACCTGATGCATAAGGAGATCGAGGTCTACATTGACGACATGATCGCAAAGTCCCGAACAGAAGATGAGCATGTAGAGGTTCTAAGGAAGCTATTCTTGAGGTTGAAAAAATTTCAGCTGAAACTCAATCCAACCAAATGCACCTTCGGGGCTAGGTTAGGGAAACTGCTTGGTTTCATAGTCAATGAAAGAGGGATTAAAGTCGACCCGAATAAAGTCAGGGCTATACAAGAATTGCCTCTGCCACGCACTCAGAAGGAGGTTAGAGGTTTTCTAGGAAGGCTGAATTATATTGCCCGATTTATTTCGCAATTGACTGAGAAATGTGGCCCCATATTTCGTTTTCTTAAGAAACACAATCCAGGCATTTGGGACGATGAATGCCAGAAGGCATTTGACAAGATCAAACAATATTTGTCTAATACGCCAGTGCTAATGCCCCCTAGTCCTGACAGGCCACTGATCTTGTGTTTGACAGTATTCGACAATTAAATGGGGTGTGTGCTCGGCCAACATGATGAAACAGGAAAGAAAGAAAATGCGATATATTACCTCAGTAAGAAATTCACTGAGTGTGAAATGAGATATTCGCTAATTGAGAAATTATGTTGTGCCTTGATCTGGACAACTCAGAGGTTGAGGCAGTATATGTTGTACCATACGACTTCGTTAATCTTGAAACTAGACCCTCTTAAGTACATGATAGAGTCAGCTACCCTGAATGGAAGAATAAGCTGATGGCAAATCTTGCTCTCTGAATTTGACATAGTCTATGTGAACCAGAAGGCTGTGAAGGGGAGTGCAATAGCAGATTTTCTAGCCAGCAGAGCGCTAGACAATTATGAGCCATTGAGCTTTGATTTTCCAAATGAAGATTTGATATTTGTAGCAACTACTGAGGAAGATGCCTTAGAAAATCATCCTTGGAAACTAAAATTCGATAGAACGTCAAATGCCATTGGTAACGGGGTTGGGGCAGTCCTGGTATTCCCTAAATGAAGAACATTATCCATTCACTTGCAAGTTGGACTTCAATTGCACAAACAACATGGCAGAATACGAAGCATGTATCATGGGAATCCGAGCTGCTATAGATCGTAAAATCAAGTTGGTAGAGGTGTATGGAGACATCGCTTTGGTAATATATCAACTTAGAGGGGCATGGGAAACAAGAATCCCAAGTTGATCAGTTACCGAAAGTTAGTTTTGAGCTAATCGAGGAGTTTGATGATATCACATTCTTTTACCTCCCACGTGATGAAAATCAGATGGCTGATGCCTTGGCCACATTAGCTTCTATAATCAGAGTAAATGATCAGGAGGGTATGAAGCCCATTCAAATGAGGATTTGTGAGACTCCGGCTCACTGCTGCAATATTGGTGAAGAGGAAGAGAGAGATGATCATCCTTGGTATCATGATATTATGTGATATGTAAAGAGTCGTGAATACCCTAATCAAGCAACAGAAAAGGATAGGAGAACATTGAGAAGACTGGCCAATGATTATGTCTTGGACGGAGAGATCCTGTATAAAAAGGGAAAAGATCAGGTGTTGTTAAGATGTGTAGATGCTGTTGAAGCTAGGAAAATCCTGGAGGAAGTCCACGAAGGTGTCTGTGGAACACATGCCAATGGGTTTACAATGGCCAGACAGATAATGAGATTCGGGTATTACTAGTCCACGATGGAAGGAGACTGCATCTGTTACGCCAAGAGGTGCCACAAGTGCCAGATTTATGGAGACAAGATACATGTGCCTCCTTCACCTCTTTATGTTATGACTTCTCCGTGGCCTTTCTCAATGTGGGGCATGGACGTCATTGGGCCGATCTCACCGAAAGCTTCTAATGGACATCGTTTCATCTTCGTGATCATTGATTACTTCACCAAATGGGTAGAGGCAGCTTCATATGCTAATGTCACGAAGACGGCAGTTAGTAAGTTTTTAAAGAAAGAGATCATCTGTCACTACGGTATGCCGAAAAGGATCATATCTGACAACGCTTTGAACTTGAACAACAGCGTGATAGCGGAAGTCTGCAGTCAGTTCGACATTAAGCACCATAACTCATCGCCATATCGCCCAAAAATGAATGGTGCAGTTAAGGCAGCTAATAAAAACATCAAGAAAATTGTGGGGAAAATGGCTGAAACCTACAGGGATTGGCATGAAAAGTTACCGCTTGCCCTCTACACCTATCGAACATCGGTTAGAACCTCTATCGGGGCAACTCTTTTCTCATTGGTTTATGGGATGGAGGCAGTTTTTCCTATTACAGTTGAAATTCCTTCTCTCCGGGTTTTGTCAGAGCTGAAGTTGGATGAATCAGAATGGGTTCAATCTCGATATGATCAACTGAATCTTATTGAGGAAAAATGGCTAAGAGCCATCCGACATGGTCAAATGTACCAGAAGCGGATGATGCGGGCTTATAACAAGAGGGTTCACCCCAGAGTATTTCATGAGGGAGACTTGGTGTTGAAACAGATCCTCCCTATGCAAAAAGACTTCAGGGGAAAGTGGATGCCTAATTAGGAAGGACCTTATATTATAAAGAAGGCTTTCTTATGGGGAGCGTTGTTACTCGCTGAGATGGACGGCAAAAGTCTTCCAAATCCAATTAATGCAGACTCAGTCAAGAAGTACTTCGCTTGAAAATAGGCCAAGATGAAAACCCACAAGGGGCGCCTTGAGTTAAAAAAAAAACAGAGAGGCCAAGGTGAAAACCTGTAAAGGGCACTTTAGGACCAAAGGGGCTTTGAGTTGAAAACCCAAAAAAGGGCGGCTCAAATTATGATCAGCTCGTGATGGGGCATACAGTAGTTTCGTTATGCTTGAATTAACAACGAGGGGGTATGCTACGTTTTGGGGCATCGACAAAGCACCACGGTTCTCCTAGACACATGTTGAACTCAGAAGGGTCTTCAAGAAGTATGTACAGAGAAGCTTGGGCTATGATATCTGGAGCATCAATTCCACTCTTACTCATTTTGTACCTTAGTAAAATTTGCTGCCTTTGTTCAATTCATTCTTCATGGGTTTTGTCCCGAATAAATTCCAGTTTCATTCATCTCTACAATCTTTTTTCCAAGCATTTCATATTGAAGTAGTGATTAATGAAATAATAACACTTTCGCAAGAGAAGTTTTGCTTATTACTCTGAAAGTCTATAAATAATACACGAATTCAAAACAGGATAATTATTTAGAACTCACCAGGCTTAAAGGGCTTGAAACACTTGAGATAGGGGTCTAAGCAGTGACGACATCTTCAGATTCTCTGTTAGAAGTACCAGCTGAACAAGAAAAACATACGCTAGGGATCACCTTAATAAAAAGCAAGCAATGACAGCCCAAGTGTTAAAATGGATCATTCCCATGAAATTTTGCATCCATTCATAACATTCATAATACATAGGGTTAGGAGCACTTTTCATGACATCCTAATCATTTGACATAGCATAGACTCCATGAAATCAATTCTACAGGTAGGTTCCCCAGAGGACAATGTAGCACAATTGATGGGAGTTACAGAGGATATCAGATCTTATCTCTACTGAGCAGGAGTGGAGTAGATCGAAGACAATAGATCTTATCTCTACTAAGCAAGAGTAGAGCAGATCAGAAGATTGAAGCCTCATCTCCACTGAGCAGGAGTGGAGCAGGCTGAAAGAAAGTAGATCTTATCTTCATTGAGTAGAAGTGGAGCAGATCGAAGATTATAGCCTTATCTCCACTGAGCAGGAGTGGAGCAGATCGAAGATCATAGCCTCATCTCCATTGAGCAGGAGGGAAGTAGGTTGAAGATAACAGATCTTATCTCCACTGAGCAGGAGTGGAGCAGATCGAAGACAACAGATCCTATTTCTACTGAGCAGGAGTAGTACAGATCGGAAGACTGAAGCCTTATCTCTACTGAGTAGGAGTGGAGCAGGCTGAAAGAAAGTAGTTCTTATTTTCACTGAGCAGGAGTGGAGCAGATCGAAGATTATAGTCTTATCTCCACTGAGCAAGAGTGGAGCAGGTTGAAGATAACAGATCTTATCTCTACTGAGCAGGAGTAGAGCAGATCGAAGACAAGTCTTATCTCTATGTATTGGCAATGGAGTAGAATAAAGAAAGTAGATCTTATCTTCACTGAGCAAGAGTGGAGCAAATCGAAGATCATAGTCTTATCTTCACTGAGCAGGAGTGGAGCAGATCGAAGCAAAACCCCTATACCCTTAGAAATGCAGTGGGCTAAAGTGGGGCTACTTAGAGAAAGAAGGCATCAAGAAGTCAGGACTCAGCAATACAGGGCAAAATTGGTCATTAAAAGTCTTTGCTCTATTTTCGTTACACGACAATGAGTAAAGAGGGGCAGCTGTAAGGCCCAATTTAAAATTCGAGGCCCAATACCCATTAACCAAGACCAGGGAAATAAAAGTCTGTTAAATTGGTCCATGGCCCAAAACTCAACCCAACGTTTGCAAGGCCCAAGCGGCACAATGGTTTTAGCAAACAGGAAGCCCTAGCAGTATTCTCAAGCGCCGCCAGCAACATCCCGACGCAGCACGTTCCTTCTCCGCAATGTACGCCTTCACGCCTCCGGTGATGCACCTACAAAATAAGAAGTAGTAAAACAGTAGAGGAGGGGATTTGAGATTGGATTTTGTTCTATTTTTAGGCGGTTCTTAGGCTATAAAAGCCGAAATACATGATGTAAAAAGAGATGGTTTTTTCTACGATTTACGCAAAGAATATTGAGGCAATACAAAGATTTTATACACAAAAAAGATTCAAAAGCCAAATTTGTAAGATTTTAGTCTTCTGTCATTTTTTTCCTTCTTCTTTCCCATTTCAAGTATTATACGTATATCATATCTGTTTCGTAGGTTTGCTTTTTACATTTAAAATTTTTTTTTTCAAAAATAATAAAGAAATGGGGTAAGAGGCTTACCGGGCCATTGCCTTACACGTGGTTGGTCGCCGGTCCGGTGGTGACGAAAGGCGAAGGAGGACATGAGGGGTTCAAATCGTAGAAAACAAGAAAAAAGGGTATTCTGGCTTTTTATTTTGAAATAGAGAAAGAAATGAAGGAAGGGTTTTGTTTTTAGGTTTTAAACATTAAAAAGGGATGGGCCCCGCGCAATTACTTGCTTTCACAGGAGGATTTGCGCAATTTCACCCTAAATGGGTAAATTGCGCGATTAGCCCTCCTTTTTGTGCTGTTGTTTCAATTGCGTCCCCCTTCAGTTTTTTATATTTTTTTAAAATTTGCCCCTGAGTTTTGTGCGCCGCTTCGATTTAGTCCTGGATCAGGTGCAAGTGTTCAGGAGCTTGGAGTAATTGCATTACTGGCCCCTCAATGTTACGCGCGCCTTACGATTTAGCCCTTTATTCTTCTTTTGTTTTAAATTGGCCCCAAATATTCTATTTTTAACCCGATTTGGTCCTTTTTTGATTATTTTGCTATTTTACCACTAAATTGATTATTTCTAAATATTTTTTATTACCATTTGTTTATATGTATATTATTCTTATAACCCTATTCTTTATATTATTATTATTAATATTACTGTTTACTTAATTTTTTTCATTATTATATATGATTATTATTATCTATTATTTTTATTATTATCAATATTTTTTTACTACTGTTTTTTATTAATACTACTATTATTTCTACCACTACCTTTTTATTTTTTGTAATAACTATTGTTCTTATTATTATTAATATATTATTTTCATTACTTTTAATGTTATTATTACTAGTTTAGTATTATCATTATTATTTTTGCAATTATTCTTTTAATATTTCTATTGTTTTTTTTATTACCCATTTTATTTGAAATTAACCTTGTATATATTATTATTATACTGTCCTATTACTAATATTTCTTTTTGTCACTATTCTTTTTTCACTATCACTACTATATTATACATATTATTATTCTATAATTCTGTTTCTTATTTTTACTTTTATTTTTTTATCAACATTGTTATTGCCATTTTCATTGCCATTATTTTTTTTATATATTCTCCATTATTGCTATTAGTATTTATTTGTCATTTTCTTTAATTTATTTTTTCCTTTTACCACGTCCTTCAAAACTCATAAAAAGGTTTTTTTTTACAAGGCAATGTTGCATGTTTTGGAAATTCAAGGAATCGTGCCCTAACGTGTTGGGTTTCGGTTTCTGTTTATCCAAATCATTAAATATCCTTTAAAATTGTGTCTGTTTTCTCTAAAATTAAAAGCAAGGTAATATTTTGTGCTTGGAAGTTTTGAGAAATTGTGCCCTAACGTTCTGGGTTGCAATTTTTCACTCGTCCAAAGGACTAAATATCCTTTTAAAATTTTGATCGTGTTTTCTCAACTTTAAAAATAAGATAATATTTCATGTTTGGAAATTCGAGGGATCATGCCCTAACGTGTTGGGTTTCGGTTCGTTCGTTTGTCCAAATAATGAAATACCCTTTTTAAAATGGCGCATGAATTTTGGGAACCATGAAATGATCTTGGTGCCAAAGGTCTGAAACATCGTGTCTTAACGTGCTGGATGTGATATTTCATCCTTTCGGAACAAGAGAGTTTCGATATCCAATTCGAGTTATCCAAATAATCCATACTTTAAAATCACTTCTAATTTTCAATATTAGGACATCAATCAATGAATACGGTACCAATTTTGGGCGTTGCGAGGGTGCTAATCCTTCCTCGTGCGTAACTGACTCCCGAGCCCATTTTCTTAAAATTCGTAGACCAAAATGTTTTCAAAGTGACCCAATTGCACTTCAAAAGATTTGTAGCAACTCTATTTTTATATTTTAAAGTCGGCCCGTTTTCGAACAAAAAATAATGGTTTCGACAATCCATATTTGATATGAGCTCAGCCCCAACCAACTGTAAATCCTTAATTATAAAATGGAAATTAATTGTTTTTAATTAGTATTTATATACACTCCTTAACTAAATGCAGATAGTTATGATCTTAGCTAAAACTTTGAATAGTTAGAATAAAATGGGATTTGAGAAAGATGTTAAGTTTTAAATTTTCGGCTAAAGTTTTCACCAAAAACAAAAATTCGTTAAAATTAGCCTTTAATGTTTATATTTTTTTTTGTTTTTTTATTCTTTGTTTTAGTTTAAGTTTGACTCTCAAATTTGTTCTAATACAAATGCTTAGAACTACCCATTGTCTATCTCTAACTTTTAAATAGGAGGATAAATGTGCTTCAACACACTTGAACTCACGTCTTCCTGCATAGGCAACAATGCCAATACTAACTGAGTTAAGACTCTCAACTTTTCAAAAAGAGTCAAATTGAAACATTTTTTTAATGGTGTTGGCGTGACAACTTACGTGGCAGTCTTCGTGTACTTTATGCTAGCATGACACTTTTTGTCTTACGTCAACAAATAATATAAAATTATAAATTATTCAAAAAATAAAAAATAAAAAATATATGTATATATATAAATAGTTCGTAAAAATTCAAAAAAAATTAGCAAGAAGTACACGAGGATTGGCATGCAAGCTACCATGTTAAAAAAATACAATGTTTTAAACAATAATTTCCTTAAAAAAAATAACATTTTGACTCTTTTTGAAAATTTGATTGGTTAAATTTGACTCTTCTTAAAAGATTAAAGGTCAAATTTAGCTAACAAAAAAAAAAATAAAGGCCAAAATGACAAAAGATATAAATATTAAGGACTAAATTAAAAAAAATAAGGCAAAATGAAAACATAGTTTCATTAATTGAAATTAGTTTATTTATAGTGCAATATTCGATTAACAATAATTCAAAATAAGGTTTCAAAATAAATCAAAACATAATAAATGATAATAATCAACTAACAAAAAATCATAACAAAAGAAGTTTAAAATTTAAAAATTTTGACAAAGTCATATACTGTAATGCCCCCTCAAGTTGGGATTGATTGGAACAATTCCCAACGTGACAAAGGATTTATCAAAGGAAGTAGCTGTAAGCGATTTCGTGAGAATATCTACAACTTGGTTTGTATCTACAACTTGGTTTGCAGCAAGAAGATGCGCAATACTGATGCAGTTCACTTGAACTTGTTCACGAACAAAATGAAAATCAATTGCAATATGCTTCATCCTGCTATGAAAGAATGGATTTTCACATAGATAAACAATCCCAACATTATCACAAAGTATCCGAGGAGCACTAGTAAGCTTATAACGAAGTTCCTATAAAAAATTTGAGATCTAATTGGTCTCTGCAAGAAACAATTACTTTATACTCAGCCTCTATAGATGATCGGATTATTATACTACTTAGTAGTGATCTTGTCAATTTCATTAATCTTATTTTAGTCTTTTCTCTCTGAAATTCCATTGCTAATACTATTTTTAAGCTTACCATATTTTCATACTGTCTCTGCTTTATCATTACTTCATAATCTCATTCATATTATGGGATTATACTTAGGACTACCAGGATAGTACATTTTTTTTTGGCTGGCAACGATTCTTGAATTAGTGATAAACTTTTGAATTCTCAGGACGTAATGACATCCCCACGTGGAAAAGAAACCGCCATCCCCGCTTCGAAAAAGCGGAAGGGACCCGGTGCGACCTCTTCGAGCGCCTCTGCCGAGATACGCCACCCTTTTCTACAGTTCCCACGGGGCCCCAGGAAGAAATTTTCCAGATGCTTCGGGCACGACCCTCGGCGTGGGGAGATGCATTGATTGGACCGCCTTAGAGCAGGTCTAATTAGCAGACACAGTCCGAGCCCTGTTGACTACCGACCTGTGGGGACACTTTTTCGAGATTATCGAGCCGACATACTTAGAGCTCACTTTGGAGCTCTGTTCCACATTCCACTTTCAGACAGTGATGTCAAATTTCGACGACCCAGGCACAGTCCAGTTCCGTCTTGGGGGCCTCATACAAGAGATGAGCATCCCAGAGTTTGGGATCGCCTTGGGACTTTACACCGAGGAGTTCATTGAGGACGATGACTTTGAGGACCTCTATCGCCATATCCACTACTCCCCTTCATCCTATTGGAGAGACTTAGTCCCCGCCTCGGGTACCTATGACCCCAGTCGCTCCAAGGCGTCAGCCCTCGCACCGTCTTTGAGGTACTTACGCGCCATCCTGGCTCATACTTTGACGGGTAGGCGAGAGAGCACCGGCGTCGTCAAAACTCACGACACCTACTTTTTATGGTGCATGGCGCAAGGGCACGTGTTTGACTTATCCTACTTCACCGCCCTCGCCATTTGGCATCAGATGGAGCGACATAAGAGAGGAATTCCTCTCCATTGGCCCCTATGTGACGCGCCTGGCTCGCCACTTTGGACTCCTCAACACCGCAGCCCAATCCTCTTCGCTCACACTTATCGGGCAGATGTCCCCACAGGGCATCCAGACGATGCTCCATATGAGTATGATCGAAAGTCGCCATGGGTTTGATCCTCCTCAGTATCAATTACTGCGAGCCACTAATCAGGACGACCCAAAGGACATTATGATGATGTCCCTTTGCAGCATGAAGAGCCACCGTCTGCGCCACCACCACCTCACCGACCAATTCATGCGGCTACTTCACTGACTGACATCTCTGAGCGCTTCACTCGTTTCGAGCAATATTGTACTTAGCAATTTATTGACAACGCTCGACGATTCGACGGCATCGAGGCGACGCTGCAACAGATTTGTCAACATTTTCACATATTGCCACCATCCCCACCCCGTGATCCATCTGGCGATGAGGACATTTGAGTCCATTTCTTTTTTTTTTCCTTTTCTTTATTTTAATTGTTAAACTAATTCTCTTTATTTTTCTTGTCTTTAAATTATTTTAGTATATTTTGATTTCTTTTTATCTCTAGCTGTTTATTATCAAGTAACCGTAACAAAATCCATTAATAAAATCCCTTAAAAACTTTTCTGATGACTCTAAAGTTTCAAAAAAGGTTCAAGGTGCTACTAAGGAACAAATAAACTACCGGAATATTCTCCCCCACCTTCACCTCTGCCTAGTTCATCATATCATTGGCTCTATTTCTACAAATTTCACTCCCTAAGGATTTCATTCATAATTTAGGAAGTTTCACTTTTCTCCCTATCTTATGATTTTATTACTATATTACTATTATCTATCTTTGTACATTGAGGACAATGTACATCTTAAGTGTGGGGAGGTTAATTATAGTATTATTAGAAAATCCTTGAATGATGTCTTGTTCTTAAAGTAATTTTCTCATATTACTATTAGAATGAAACTTTTATTGATTTATGAATTTTATTGATATGTTTTGGAATAAGTCATAGGTAATTGTGCATTGATGATTTAAACTTCAAGATATTAGAGAATCAAGCATGATAAGTCTATTTTCAGAATTAAAATCTTGTTAGGTTGTTTCCCTAAATTTAATATTACTTTGAAGTTTGAAATATGCAAGGTTGACATCAAAAACCATAAATTTTTGTGAGACTTTAAGCCTTTTAGAGCATATATTCTTCTTGCTCACTTTATTGTTGGTTATGAGTGTGTCAATGTTGATTTGTTCTTCTAGAACTTGCTTCGATTATACATGTCGAGATCACACTTTTGATTTGATATACTGAGATGATAAAGGCACCTATGTTTTAACCCACTTATTTCATTAAAAACTTACCTTCATAATTAACCCCTAGTGAACCCTTTTGAGCCTAATAAATTGTTTCTTGACTCACCCTTTAATACTAACCCAAAACCAAATTTAATTCTTACTTCTCCCACTTTATTGACTCCCCTTTTGTCGAGATTTGATTTAATCAGTTGCCTATCTATTTTCTTTATTTGTACTTATTCTTAAAAAAAAGTTGAAAATATATTCATTATTAGTGCTATGAGCTTAAATGGTTAATTTCACATCTTTAGAAGAAGCTCGTGTTATTAGTGATGAGTTTTCAATCGATATTATTATTCAGTATTAGTTCATTTTTCTAGTTAGGTAAATTGTCAATTCAATCTCGGTAAATTGTCAATTCAATCTCGATTTTAACCTTCTTTTTCAGCTTTTATCCACACCTTTAACCCAAGCCTCATTACAACCCTTTAAAGACCTTTTGATTTGTGTATCATCTCATTTTATAGTGGTGGTGATTTGATTTTCATGTAAGCCTATGGTAATAGCTTTTCATGTTTGACTTTTGAGTGCTTAATTTGAACCTTAAACACATTGAGTGAATCTTTAGTGAGAATGTCAATTCTTGTCAGTTTTAGATCAAAGGTAATTATTTAGATAAGGGGAAACACCTATTTTCGTGCTATAAAAATTTATGACTTAGATTGTTTGAATCTTTAGGACTCTTTTAGTTAAATTATCAAAGTATGAATGAATTATGATGAGACATTATTGATAAGAATTATGAATTGAAGAAGTTAATTTTAATTGTGAGTTGAGGATTTTGCTTGAGGACAAGCAAAGGCTTAAGTGTGGGGATATTTGATAAACCATAATTTATACACATTTAATTTCATGTTTTACACTCAGGAGAGCCCAGGGAGTCAAAAAGAACGAGAAACGGGCCAAAAAGGGAAAAAAGGGCCTACCTCGAAAATCAACACGGCCTAGACTTCCGCACACGGGCAGACCACACGGCCGTGTGTGATGAATAGAATCATGCACTGCCTAAGCCATCGAACATGGCCATGTGTGTCAAGTAGAATCAAGCACGGCCTAGGCTCTTGCACACGAGCATGTCCTTGCCGAACCCAGGTTAAATTCTATTCGGAAAAGGCTACTTGTGGGCCAAGAAAGGTGTTCCAAAGCCTATACAAACACCCTAGGGGGTAACCAAAAGGGAGACGAAGAGTAGAAGGTAGAAAATACTCGAAGACAGCCATCAGGAGCAGCTTGGAAGAGGGATCTCCATCAAGACTGAAGATCTTTTATCAATTTCTCTTAAAGTTTTTGGGTTTTCTTATGTTTTGTAGTTTTCCTTTTTTTAAGATGTTTCCCTCTATCATTATGAACTAAATCCCTTAAATACCTAAGGGGATGAAACCTAAGACAGATCTTATTATTATTTGATTTATAAGATAAATACTTGTTCTTATTCTTAATTGTGAGTTCTTATTTTTTTTTTTTTTGATAATTCAGGTTATTGATTCAAGTCGAATGTGCTTATTCAAAGGAGCAAAAGTCCTTGTTTAAGAGTAGATCAACACAATTAAGCGGAGTTGATTGCAACCTTAGAAATAGGGCAACATAAATCTGCCAGATTAGAGTCAAATCTAATAAGGGAATCTATAGATCGAGTTAATGCGATAATAAGGGTCTTAATTAGAAAGAGATTTCAATTAATCAACCTAGAGTCAGTTATTTTTAGTCTTGAAAGAGATATTAACATAAATCAGGGATTTCTACGGATTAAGTCAAGTGAATAAATCATATGAATCAAAAGTAATAAGTGAAGTCTAGGCAGATTCTTCCTTGGATATTGCCTATCTCATAAAGTTGTCTAAAAGTATTTTCCCAATTCATTCTCTGTCATACTTTTAATTAGTTTTAGTTTAAAAAGAAATCACTTCAATTCTTAGGCTAGATAATAAGAATATAATAATTACTAGTACTCTTAGTCCTTGTGGATATGATATTATCGGTCTTACCATAACTATACTATTAAACGATAGGTACGCTTGCCATTTTGGGCGTGTGGGCCCAAATTTCAAAATTTTTTTCTAAGGTCGTACATGTCGTCCCGATCAACTGTGGGCCTTCCGTGGGGTCGATATGTGTTTAGACAAGCTTTAAAGTATGAAATCTGATAATATATTTGAACGGAATATGATGTAAACAACACTTAAATGCATGTAATGTAATGTGAAATGTCTGATCTACTATGTATATGCATGTTTAATATCTGTTATACGAGCATGCTTGATATATTAATTCTGGTATCTATTAAATCTGTCATATATGGTATTCTGCTTGTATTTGACTATGGGGTGGGATTTGTGTTATGTGGAGGAAGTATTCCGTGTGAGGCAATATCTCACCAATATACTAGCAGCACTGCTGTAATTATTCTGAAAAGTGTCGTATGGACACTATATGGTGTGTAGGGTTGGGTGGGTGTTTTATACCCAATGTGGTGTGTTGGGATGGATGAAGTTGGTGTGTTAAGGATGGAGATAGGATTATGCACATTTGCATCTATACGATTTTGTTATAGTTCTGATTCTACAAAAGAATTATGTCTGTATATGTTCTGTCATGTGATTGAATCTGAACTTATGATTCTGTTGAGTTACACACTTAATTATGTCTGGAGAATGAAGTTAGCTGTTCTTTTCATTGCCTTACAGATTTGGTGGCACTATTTGTATGGTGAGAGGTGTATTATTTATACCAATCACAAGAGCCTTAAGTATCTCCTTACCCAGAATGAGTTGAACCTTAGGCAGCGTAGGTGGATTGAACTGCTTAAGGATTACGACTGCACGATTGAGTATCACTCTGGTAAGGCTAATGTGGTGGCCGATGCTCTTATTCGTAGGGCTATGTCTGATTTGAAAGCGATGTTTGGGAGTCTGTTAGCCGAGTTGCAAGTTAAGCCAACTTGGATTGATCAAATTTGGGATAAATAGTTGGGGGATAATTTTCTAGTTCTGCGAATTTGTCAGGTAGAGGATGGTAGTACGTCTGGTTTTGGGTTAAATAGTGATGGGTTTCTGTGTTTTGGAGGATGAGTTTGTGTACAGAATGACTTTAATTTGAGACAGTCTATTCTAAAGGAAGCGCATAGTAGCCCTTATGCCATGCGTCCCGGTGGAAATAAGATGTATCGAGATCTTCATGAATTATACTGGTGGCCTGGTTTGAAATGGGAAGTGACAGACTTTGTTTCTTGTTGTCTGACGTGCCAGCAATTAAGGCTGAGCACCAATTGCCTTCGGGTTTGCTTCAACCCATTAAGATTCCCATGTGGAAATGAGAACGTGAAACACCCCAACCCTGGCCCACGAGCCTTGACTAGATCTGGTATGTTCCCCGGTGTAAACCGTTTCAAATTCTTTTGTTACTTTGGAAAAACTGTGTGTTTTGAAGAAAGTTTGCTGGTGGGTTGGGCTCGAGTTGAAAACAAGTTTGTTTTATATTGGAAACCTATTTATTTCAGATGACAAAATATTTAAAGTTTATTTCAAATTAAATTTGCTTAGTCTTTAATGAACAAAAAGTTCGTAACATGATAAATAAACAAAATAGAAATAAAAGAGTTCACTATTGCCTTATTACATCAAATAAAAACCCAAAATAAAATTCAAGGTACTTAGGAATAAAAGAAAGTTTGAAATAAAATAAACTTCAAGCTGAGCATGGCCACCACAAGTTCTGCTGTTCCGGTCCATCACTGTTCATCACCCGAAACATGTTCCCACAAAGGGGTGAGTCAACAGACTCAATGTGTAACCAACACTAAAATTTAATAGCTCCAGGCATACCTTATCATATCACATGCATATTCATGTAACAGATAAAATAATGATGCAAACCCAAAACCCAAGCCTAGTTAGCCATCCGCTACATTTCCCCGTACCAACCTGCACACCGTGGGGACTACTAAGTCAACCCTCCATCCGCTACACACCATCGAAAGCGATCGGCTGCGATCGGCGTGCTCATCGCCCTTATAGTTTCGTGGTCTTAGGTCACCAAATTCAGATTTCATGGTCTTAGGTCACCACATTCAGATATCGTGGTCTTAGGTCACCACATTCAGATTTCATGGTCTTAGGTCACCACATTCACTTCCCCTTTTCAATAACCCATATGCCCCATATCATATTATGCATTAACATGCCAAATTTCCCATTCTTATCTTTATTCACATGTTACATATAACATATTTCATATTCCTAGTAGGAGTAGGAAACGTACCTGAGTACTTTTTACCATTGCATGGTACTTTAGCCATACTTTTCACATTCTTAATATCACATACATATATTTATTAAACATTGCCATAAAACTTATTAAGAAATAGTGTGGGGTACACACCTGATTAACTTATCGCATTCACTGAGATTCCTGAAAATCTGATCTAATGCTTTAGATCTTCAATTCCTATATTCGGCCATTACTAGGCATATTAGCAAAACCCTATTCATTTATGTAACCAAATCCTGAAGGATTAACACACTTAAATCCTTACCTTCCTATCGATTGACTACAAATCAAAACCCGAAACTTCGTAGAGTTCCTCCTGGTAATCAACAGTCACAGAATCCCGAAGCTTTCCTTCAAAGTTTCGGCAGCAACATGTATATGGCATTAGAATCTTGACTTTTGGTTTAAAGAAGAAAGAAAATAATAGCAATAGATCCTTACCCTTACTTGAAGAAGTCGACAGCACCTAAGCTTGAAGTCCCAAAGAGTTTCGGCTCTTGCTTAAAGAATCAATTCGGCTCCTAAAGGATAGGAGAGCATTCGACTATGGCCACCACACAGGGGATTCGGCTTGAATAGGGAAAAGAGAAGAGACGGTGTTGAGGTTTGAAGAATCGGCAATGGTGGATAATGAAGAAGTAGATTTCGGCTTTGGCAAAAATAAAAGAAGAAGAACAAAGCTCTAGGAAATTCGACAGAGAGAGGAGAATTTGCTTAAGAAATTCGGCAAAGGAAGAGTGAATGAATGAATGGCCTCTTTTCCTCTAGTAGCCGAAATTACTAGCTAGAGTCCCTTACTTGGCCACCACTCTCCCTTATTTTGATAGCTTTATCCCTTGAATTATCCCTTTATTCAAATTAAAAGAATTTAATCCCACAATTATCTCTTGAAAATAATGATAAATAAATCCCTTATTTATCCACTAATTATAAAAGAATAAAAGCTCCTCATTTATAGCCTTGTGCCGTCCCTTGCTACTAATCCCTGCTGCAAAATAAAACTTTTATTTTGCTTCCCCGCACTCTCGAACCTTGGCCCAATACTCTCTGTATGTGGCGCCATTTCCAGAGGCCCTAAGTGGCATCTCCAAGCCACTTTTCCAAGCCCGTTTGTGTGTCATATTTCACATACATTTTCTTTTAAGGCCACCTTGCCTTAGTTTCCTTTTTTAGACTTTAAAACTCAACATTTCCTAAGTCATTTCCTTACATTTCCAAGTTTCCAAAAACGTTCGTTTCCCTCCTTTAACCTAACATTTCCTTACATTTCCGTGTTTCCAAAAATGTTCACTTTCCTCTTTTAAACCTAACATTTCCATACATTTCGTGTTTCCAAAAATGTTCACTTTCCTCTTTTAAACCTAACATTTCCATACATTTCCAGGTTTCCAAAAATGTTCAAAATATATTCATAACACATAAGACATGTCATTTCGTACAATTAAACCGAAAATGCATAGGCCCTTTTTAGGATTTTACAGTTCTACCCCCCTTAAAATAATTTCGTCCTCGAAATTTCCTAGCAAAAGTAATTGAGGGTGTTGATGTTGCATTGCCTCTTCTGGCTCCCACGAGGCTTCTTCCGGTCCATGATTGCGCCATAACACTTTGACTAGAGAAACTGACTTCCTCCGTAGCATTTTCACATCACGTTCCAATATCTGAATCGGCTCTTCCTCGTAGGATAAGTCTGGCCTTAGCTCCACTTCTTCAACTGGTACTAGATGAGATGGATATGATCGGTAACGACGTAGCATGGATACATGGAATACGTCGTGCATCTGCTGCAACTCTGGTGGCAACTCTAACTGGTATGCCACTAGTCTAATTCGCTTCAACAGTTCATAGGGCCCTATAAACCTTGGGCTTAACTTCCCTTTGCGACCAAACCTCATCACCTTCTTCCAAGGCGAGACTTTCAGAAACACTTGATCTCCCACTTCAAACTCTATTTCCTTCCGTTTAAGGTCTGCGTATGACTTCTGCCTATCAGAGGCTTTCTTTAATCGTGCCCTGATTATCTCAACCTTCTCTTCAGTTTCTGCCACTAACTCTGGACCAAAAACTCGACGTTCTCCTAACTCAGTCCAACAAGTAGGAGTTCGACACTTCCGACCATACAACGCTTCATATGGTGCCATCCGAATGCTAGCCTGATAGTTGTTGTTGTAGGCGAACTCTGCTAAAGGCAAATAGTCTTCCCAACTTCCTTGGAAATCCATCACACAGCCTCTCAACATATCCTCCAACACTTGTATAACCCATTCAGACTGCCCGTCTGATTGTGGATGAAAAGCCGTAGTGAAGTCTAACTTAGTACCTAAAGCTTGATGAAGTTCCCTCCAAAACTGAGACGTAAACCTTGGGTCTCTATCGGAGATGATCGATACCGGTACTCCATGCAACCTCATAATTTCCGCTACATATAATTTGGCCAACTTCTGAAGAGAATAATCAACTTTTATCGGGACGAAGTGTGCGGTCTTGGTCAAACGGTCCACTATTACCCATACCGAGTCTTTCTTAGTAGGCGTAAGGGGAAGCCCACTAACGAAGTCCATGGTAATTCTCTCCCACTTCCACTGCGGAATCTCGATCGACTGAAGCAATCCCGATGGAACTTGGTGTTCAGCCTTAACTTGCTGACACGTCAGACATTTCCCCACGAATTCAGTAATTCCCCACGAATTCAGAAACTTCCCGTTTAAGATCAGGCCACCAAAATTGTTCCCTTAGATCTCTGTACAGCTTAACGCCTCCGGGATGCATAGCATAAGGGCTACTATGCGCCTCCCGAAAAATCCTTTGTCTTAGCTCCTCGTCCCTCGGCATACAGACTTTTCCTTTGTAGCACAATACTCCTTCATCATTAATGCCATAATCCTCTAACTCTCCGTTCTGTACTTGCTGTAACTTAGCACTTAGGTCCTTGTCAGCCAAGTGTCCCCCTTTTACTTCATTCAGCCATGTGGGCTTGACTTGCAACTCTGCCAACAAGCTTCCATCATCATATAAACTCAAGTGTGCGAACATAGCCCTTAGATCCGACACAACCTTTCGACTTAGGGCATCAGCTACCACATTCGCCTTGCCCGGGTGGTACTCTATCGAGCAATCATAATCCTTCAGTAATTCCACCCACCTTCGCTGCCTTAAGTTCAACTCCTTCTGAGTCAACAGATACTTAAGGCTCTTGTGGTCTGTGTAGATCACTGACCTTTCTGCATAGAGATAGTGCCTCCACACCTTAAGGGCGAAAACCACTGCTGCCAATTCCAAGTGATGGGTTAGGTAGTCAACCTCATGCGGCCTTAACTACCGAGATGCATAAGCGACTACTTTTCCATCTTGCATTAGGACACATCCTAATCCCGTATGCGAAGCGTCACAGTATACCGCAAAATCCTTCCCTGCCTCCGGCTGAATTAACACTGGAGCTTCCGTCAACACCTTCTTAAGCTTTTCAAAGCTCTCCTGTTGCTTATCAGTCCATTCAAAGGGTACTTCCTTCCTTAGCAACTTTGTCAAAGGCGCGGCTATTGACGAGAACCCTTCCACGAACCTTCTGTAATAGCCTGCCAAACCTAAGAAACTTCGGATCTCAGCCACAGACCTAGGTGGTTTCCAATCCAACACTGCTTCGATCTTCCTAGGATCCACTCTTATTCCCTCTACGGATACCACATGCCCTAAGAATGCCACCTCCTTGAGCCAAAATTCACACTTGCTGAATTTGGCATAGAGCTTCTTCTCCCTTAATACTTGCAGCACAACTCGGAGGTGCTCATCATGCTCCTCCTCTGACTTGGAGTACACAAGAATATCATCGATAAATACAACGACGAATCTATCCAAGTAGGGTTGAAAAACCCGATTCATCATATCCATGAACGCGGCTGGCGCGTTCGTCAATCCAAATGGCATCACCACAAACTCGTAATGGCCATATCTTGTCCTAAAGGTGGTCTTATGGATGTCTGCCTCCTTTACTTTCAATTGATGATATCCCGATCGTAGATCTATTTTCGAAAACACAGCTGCCCCTTTCAGCTGATCGAATAAGTCATCTATCCTTGGTAAAGGATACTTGTTCTTGATGGTCAGCTTATTCAACTGACGATAGTCTATGCACATTTGCATAGTTCCATCATTCTTCTTCACAAACAGGACCGGTGCTCCTCATGGAGACACACTGGTCGGATGAACCCACGATCCAGCAATTCTTGGATTTGAGCCTTGAGCTCAACCAACTCCTTTGGTGCCATTCGATACGGGGCAATTGACACAGGAGCTGTTCCCGGTAGTAAGTCTATTCCAAATTCCACCTCTCTATCTGAGGGAATTCCTGGTAATTCCTCCGAAAATACATCTTCAAAGTCCCTTACAGTTCTAACTCCACTGACACCCTCTTCCTTTCTACCCAACGTACTTACAAAGGCTAAGAACGCCTTGCACCCTTTCCTAACCATTTTCTCAGCCTTTAACGCTGAAACTACGTTAGACAGGTAGTTTCTTCTTTCTCCGACCATTACTACTACTTCATCCTTCGGGGTCCTTAGTTCCATTCGTTTAGCCACACAATCCAACACGGCCCGGTGCTCTACTAGCCAGTCCATTCCAAGTATGAGTTCAAACTCCCCAAAGGGTAGTTCCATTAAGTCAGCCCGAAAGTTCACTCCCTGAATTTCTAGGGGTACACTCCGAAAGATCTTATCCACCACTACAGTTTGGCCTAATGGGCTTACTACAATCATCTGCCTATCAGAAAGTTTAGAGTTTAAGCCTAGTGTTTCCACTACACTATATGCAACATAAGAATGGGTCGAGCCCACATCAATTAAGGCATAGTAAGGCTTGCCATAAATAAGGAACGTACCGGTTATAACGTCCGGCGCGTCTTCATCCTCC